>CM058230.1:16631163-17231163 GCA_030180135.1 Orychophragmus violaceus
ATGCTCGATTAAATCAGCTTTCAATCGGTGATGTATCTGTTGATCACGAACTTGATTCCGAATGCCAAGCATATTACCGAGATTTGAAGGCATGTTTGTAGAATACGAGAAATCCACTTGTGAACTTCTGCTTAATTCTCCTTCAACGAAGTCAGATATATCATACTGAGTGTAACCTTCTCGTTCGTCTTCTACTATCATATTTTGCAGTATGATACACCCTCTCATAATTTTTCCTATTTTTTTCTTCTCCCAAAAAAGAGCCGGTTTTTTAACAATTGCAAATCTAGCTTGCAATACTCCAAAGGCACGCTCGACATCTTTTCGGGCAGCTTCTTGTCGTTTAGCAAATAACTCTGCTTTAGGACCTTGAGGAATTGGGATGGACTGGATAAATGTTGCCCATTTTGGATAAATACCGTCGGTGAGGTAGTACGCCATATCATACTTGTGTCCGTTGACCATGTAATTCACTTTTGGAGCTCGGCCTTGTAATATGTCATCAAAAACAGGTGACCGATCAAGAACATTAATATCGTTTAAGGTACCTGGAGGTCCAAAAAATGCGTGCCATATCCATAGATCTTGTGATGCAACAGCCTCTAAGACGATTGTCGGCTTCCCTGAACCACGTGTATACTGCCCTTTCCAAGCGGTTGGGCAGTTTTTACACTCCCAATGCATACAGTCGATGCTTCCCATCATTCCAGGAAACCCGCGTATCTCACCGATATCGAGTAGTCGTTGAAGATCTTCCGGTGTGGGTCTTCTAAGATACTCATTTTCAAACAACTGTATTATTCTATAAGTAAAATTTTGCAAACATAAAAGTGCTGTAGTTGAACCAAGTCGAAGATATTCATCAGTCGCGTCACTCGCGTTACCATAAGCCAGCATACGAATTGCAGCCGTACACTTTTGTAGTCCAGATAGCCCGAACCTTCCTGCTGCATCTCTTCTACGTTGAAAGTACAAAACTTCATGTGAGAGACGATCAACAATACGTATGAAAAGAGGCTTGTTCATACGAAAACGGCGTCTGAATACTTGAGGCGGGTATGTTGGATCTTCACTGAAATAGTCATTCCATAACTGGTTGTGGCCTTGTTCGCGTTCTCTTTCGATGTATGCTTGTTTCCTTTGTTTATTTGCTTGTCCCTCAAGTATTGTGTCGAAGATATCATCAAATTTTTGGTTGAATATATCTTCGAAAGCTTCATCTAATCTTTCATCAACCTCAGCCGATGAAGTTGAAGACATGTTTGTTTGGCTTAGTGAACAAGTGTTTGATAAAGACTTTGTGGTGGTAGAGAAGAATTTGTTTTGAAGATACGATATAGAAGAACTTCATGTTGAGTATTACAACTTGGAGAGATAAGAAAGAACTTCCATTAGAGCAACAAAGAAAATAGAACAAGTTCAAAACACCCAAAAGAAAATAGAACAAGTTACATCCGAGAATGAGCTTACATCATAGTTTATAAAGAGGACAAGTTCAGAACACCCGTGATAAAAGACACAAAATAACAAAACAGTCTTGTGCTTGATAGAACACCCGTGATAGAAGACACAAAATAACAAAACAGTCTTGTGCTTGATAGAACACACGTGATAGATAGAGAGTAGTACAATACATCAAATAGTTAGAGACCCGTGATTGATAGAGTTCCCATGTGCTTCACTTTATCCTGAAAGACAAAAAAAAAACATTGAGAGTTAGTACTCAAAAGAACACAGAAACTTAAACACTTGGACTTTTAGTACTCTCTACTTAATGACCCAAAACAACAGAAGAGAAGAACACACAAAGTTAAACACACACAAGTATTATAACTAAATGAAGCTAATAAAAACTCATGATTTCACAACATCTCGTTAATAAGTTTGTTTTTAAGGGATACTTCTATCTCATAAAGCGTTTCTGTTTTGGTTAGTAGACGGTCAAGCAATTTCTGCTTAGAGATCTTCTCTTTTGTTTCCAGAATGTTTTGTAACAATGCCATGGCCTCCTCTTTGCCACTTTTTTTACGTTTGGCAACTTTAGACGCCTTAACACCAGGGGGTCTACCTTCATTCACTTCCTCATGCCCAACAGTCTCCCCACTATTTTTGCGTTTATCCTTTCCCCCATCCTTAGCTAAAAATGTGGAACCCCATTTCTGGTCATGCCTAAGCTCCCTCCATGCATGTTCAAGTGTAAACTTGAACTGGTAGTCGTTGTAGAAGATGTCATTGGCTGCCTTCATCACATCATTCTCATTTTGGCCGCTTGATTGCTCCTTCAAAGCCGTCTCGTAGCACCCCACGAACTTGCAAACTTGGTCATTCAGCCTTCCCCAACGTTGCTTGCATTGCCTAGCCTCTCTAGGAGCTGTCCCAGCCAGCTGAGGACTTGAGTTATTGTACTCTTAGATTCTCTTCCAGAATGCACCGGCCTTTTGCTCATTCCCAACTATAGGGTCCTTGCTGGTGTTCAACCAAGTACTTATGAGGACTACATCTTCTTTCGGGGACCACTTCCTCCTTTCTTTAGCACATTGTTCATCAGAACATTGGCTGCTAAAACGAGGAAGCTCTGGAGACTCAAGCTCTATAGTTTGACTACCCTGACTAGCTAAGAGACTAAGAAACCCGGGGGAGTCTGAGTTTGTTATGGTTTTATATTATGTTTTTGCAATCAATGGAGATAACTATTTAACCTACTATATCTACCAAGCATTGATAATACATCAACTTATAATACAATTCTTTTAACTAGCATTTAAAACACGGCCACTCCTAATACAAATCCTATAACTAGCATTTATAACACATCAAATCATATTACAAGCATTCATAACAGCCACCAAACAATTATCAGTTTGTTTCTAATAAGCAGTTAAGGAAACAAGCTAACCTTAAGTTTTTGTTTCTCTTATTGGAAGCTTTTCATTCTCAGCAACCTGCCTCTTAAGCGTTTCAATCTCTTCCTGGACAGATAAACAAAAACTTGTGAGAACTAATGGTAAAATAAAAACAAAAAGACAGTGTAATGTGAGAATGATACTTACCTTAAGTTTCTTAATCACTTCATTCATGACATTCACCCGCCAAGTAACCTGCTCAGCCTCCTCCACCCGCCTAGTGAGCTTGCTAATCTCTTCCTCGACACCTACTACCCATGGTTGTCGAAAATGCATCCCATCAGCCTATAAAAGAAGAAAAAGACAGTTAGTGTTGCAATTTTGTATCATATATAACATGAATAGTTGGTCAGACGTACCTTGTAATCTTTGCAGGTGAAGAATCTCTTCTTAGGAAGAGTGTCAACTGCTTCTTTAGCAGCTAGCTCCGGAACTATTATCCCCCCACATGGGCAATATGTCGGAATCCCGTACTCCGCATCGGCGACGTAGCCTAACCTGTTGCAGTAGTCCCTATTCCTCTTCATATCTCTCCTCTCTTCTTTCAGATACGGATCCATGAAAGAAGCTTTGCACTGAGTCTGCGAGAGATAGGAAAATAAAACCCTATATCAAATTGTCTCTGTTTCATTGTTCTAAACAGCCCAGAAGCAAAACCCTATATCAAATTGTCTCTGTTTCATATTCTAAACAGCTAAGAACAGAACCCTATCTCATATTGGCAATCGTTTAAGAACTCTAACTCGAAACCCCATTCCGCTTTTGAACCCTTAGTAGAAACCTTAATCAAATCAAACGAAACAAGAATAAACCCTAAATCAAAGCCCCGTAATCGATTAGAAACCCTTAGTAGAAACCTCCCCCGTAATCGATTAGAAACCCTAAAGCGAAACCCTAAATCAAACGCCCAAATCGATTTCAAACCCGAACTATAAACCCTAAATCAAAGCCCCAAAACTGTTCGAACGGTTAATCAAAACAATTAAAAGATATAGCCTCGACGAAATTACCTGATTCAACTGGAGAAATTGTGATTAAGAGACGATTACACAAGAATATAGCCGCCGATGTTAACTCTCTCAGAATCGCCTTCAACCGAGTATGAAGCTTTTCTCGATTGGAAAATGGCGGAGCAAATGAGAAAAATGAACCGAGTGTGAAAGACCTTCGAGATAAGCCAGAGACTTTGAACGACATTAACAAGAAAAAGGATCCAATCATCGTAAGCCACGTGGTAAGAGACGATCTCTTACATGTTCGTATATAAGAACCGGTTCTTATGTTAAAAGCCATATTTCATTTTCTTTAAAGCCTGATAATCATGCTCTAAGTAATGCTCTTTGGAAATGGTCATGAGACTCATGAGTCCAAAGCAAGAGTTGAGTTGGTCGTGACACGCGCGTGTAACTAACGCGCCCTTTACATTCTCTCTCAAATCAGCGGCGAATCATTCTCCCTCTTCCGTTCGCGTGCCGTCTCTCCGGCGTCGTGAGAGGGTTATTCCCTTATGTTTGTGATGTTGTGGTCTTAGCCTCTTTAGTTTCCTTGTCCACTAGTTTTGAGATCCAGATCTGTTGTGGTATCGCGACGAGCTTCCAGCTTTTTGGCGGCGAGCGAAGGTTGGGGAGGAGGTGCGATGGAGGTCTTCGGTCATTTCTGCTTTGCCGGAGTACGTCAGCGTATCGGCTGGTTTGGTCGTTTCACTTCGCGGAGGCGCTTCTTCTCCATTTTCCCCTGGTCTTGCGGTGGTTCTGCTTTGCGCTTGAGGAAGCACGGTGGTAGGATTTTTGCAGGGACGGATGTGAAGTTTCGGTCTCGTTCTTTTCTCAGCATGCTCTGGCCTCTCGCTCCTCAGGTTTGGCGACTTCTCGAGGTCAAGGTATCTCCTTCAATTTTACCGACTATGTATTAGGGTGAATTCTACTCATATGTATAATATGGCATGGAGATGCTGTTCAACTCATTTCCCAAGACTTACATCCTCTTTTTCCTGGTTTGTCTCGCATCTCCGCCGCCTCATTCGGTCAACGTCTTCCATCTTATTTTTCTGTGGCTTCACGAAGATAGGAATATGCTAATGTGACTGGACGGTTACAAGGAGAGAAAGTCAGAAGATCGAGAAGAAGCAAAAGAGTTGGGATGAGGGAATATAAATGGATTATTTTGGATTCGCAAATTTGAAGTTCTAAAAAGCCTTTACACTCCAACGATGGAGGCCGAAAGAGAAGAGGCTAAAGCTGATTTTTCCACATAATCATCATCCATGTTACAAAGACTAAAAACATACAAGAAGTCGATGTACTCAAATGAGTTACATAAGTAAAAGATGTCTGATATGATGCTTACTAACTCCCCTCTATTCTCTTTGGATCTCAACAACTTCACAAATGTTAAAGAATCCGAAAGAACAATGAGCGTGTGTGTATTAGAAGCCGAAGCTGTCATAACAGCTTTCCGAATAACTAGCACTTCAGAGATTAGCGCAGACGAAACAAAGGGTCGAGAATCACTGAAATCTGAGACGTGATTATTGTTGGCGCTGGATTTCTCTCTAGGAAATCCGGCCCATTAACAAATAAAACAAGGGCCCATAATCATGAGCCCGATCCGTAATCAATACAAAGGGCTCGACCGTCATCAATTATGGGCCCATGCGGCCATGATCTGACCAAGGCCCAAAAGACGCCGGAACAAGAGGCGATCGAGCTCGAGCTCGATAGAAGATGACGTAGAGGAAGAACGACCTGGTCTTCGTCGGTTCAACCGATTCCCACGAATCTTGGAGATCGTTATCATGGCGAGGCCGAAAGATCGGAACAAGGAGATCAAAGTCGAGGACTATTTAAAGAAGAAGTGGAGATCATTCAAGACATTCCAACCCTAATCAAGAACACTTCGACTAGATAGCTCGATTATCATACTCTGTACTCTCTTTTCGACTGTGTTTGTTCTATCTCGACGTTAAACCACAATAAAGTCTTTGATTCATAGGAAATCTATATCATTCTTTATCCAAAAGTCCAAATCCACGATTACAAATCCTTGGTGTGAATCTCCGATCTCACATTTGGCGCCGACTGTGGGGACTATCTATAGCTTTTCCTATCTTAAGAATCAGATCCTAGGTTCAATAGATCGAGATGAATCCCGACCAATCTGGCTCTCCCAGCGCCACTCCACCAGTCGACAACCCTCAAACGGTCGACGACGTTCCTCAGAACACCACCGGGGTAAAGACCACGGGTCAGACCGATGGCGTGTTGACGAGCTCTGCCTCAGTCTCCACGACTTCTACACCAACCAGCTCAGTCGCTCAAACAATCGCGACGAGCCAAGCTCTGACAAACGTTTTGTCAGGAACTAATGATCCGAGCAGGAACTGGGTGTGGATGAGAAACGATTCAACTTATGTCCCCGCTCCAGGAGGCGGATCCGGAACGCTCATGCCTAGCCCGCCACAGCCTCCTGCTCCACCGCGACAAAGTCTGGACGACCTCGCTGAGATCCGTTCAATGTTGAACCTGTTGGTAAACCGAACGAGAAGCAACGAGGCAAACGCCCGGGCCCAAGAAATCGCAAATCGTTCTCTGGCCGCGCAGCTCGATGAACAAAAACGGCGCATTAATGCCCGTCTCGAAGAGCTCGCTAGCCAAAACGAGGGAGGTCGATCAATTTACGATCCGCGACCTCCCGTAAGTCCTCCACCGCGAACACGCTTGGACTTCTCCTAGGTGGCATCACCCCCTGGAACATAGAGAAATTTCGCTAGCACGTCGAATAGCGGTTTCCGCCCTATAATGACCCCTACTGCGACACCGATCCCATTCAGTTTGAGTTCTATGGTCACAGATCCAACCGGATCGGGAAACTGACCATTACCCAGACCACCTCCTTTGACGATTAATTCCAATATCCGACCGAGGCAATTAGGAGGCTCTGCTTTCGCCTCGAGTTCGGGATACCCTAACGGATCGAATCTGATACAGTTCCAGGCGCCACAGATCGACCAAACGAGATCAGTCCCAACAATCGATCTCCTCGACCCGAACTTCCCAGGGCAAACGTCGAATCAGGCGCAAACACGGTTCGCTCCTGTAGCAGGCGACGAGCACGATATGGTGAGGCAATACATCGAGCAGGCTAACGCCCAGTTCGCAAGCCTGAGCTCAAAAGTCCACATGGCGACAAGCGCGGCACCTGACATCGATCGAGTGATCGAGGAAACGTGAAAAAACGTTCACAGACCGGATTGCCTTTGCAAGAATCCGGGAAATCAAGAAAAAGAAATTCCCAGAATTTTCGGGAAAATCGGCCAAAGCCCACATCAGGGCATTCCGTTTAGCAATGTCAAAGGTATACCTTACAGACGAGGAAAGGGAGCCCGCTTTTTGGAGACTCTTCGCCGAAAACCTGTCGGGCTCGGCCCTAGAATGGTTCGCCGGACTGGAAGAAAAATCCATCGATAATTTCACCCAGTTCATGACGGCTTTCCTCAAACAATACTCCGTCTTTATCGAGGTCAAAACAACTGAAGCAGCCTTATTTGGCGTGTATCAGCGACCTGACAAAACACTTCGTTCATACATCGAACGATTCAAGGAGATAAAATCCAAAATCGTGAATCCAAATGACGAAGTGGCTATAGAGGCACTAAGACGCGGACTGTGGTATTCAACCAAATTCCGCAAGGAAATAACGGTCCGTGAACCTCAAACACTCGATGACGCCCTTCATCGCACATCGGCCTTTGCTCGCCTTGAAGACGAAACTACGGCCCTCAGAGAAAAGCACCGAAAGGAAAAGAACTCGTCGGGTTCACAAAACACGAACTCGAAAAAGGATTCCCGTAAATCTGGGAACGTTAACGCAGTCGAGAGCCCGAAGAGCTCGAAGAAATTCGAGTTCGATAAGGATAAATCCTGTGACTTTCACAACAAAAGAGGACACTCGACCGCAGAGTGCTACACTCGAGCTAAGGTCGAGACTCAAAAACAAGAGTCTGAACACAACCAAGTATCAGAAGTCGAGGAGGAAACTCCGTCTGACAAAAAGGAAAGTAAACAGACCAAAGAGTCGAACACCAAAAGGCCTTCTCAGAACAAACGAGAACGGTCTAAGGAGTCGGGATCTCCTTAAGCCCTCCCTCAAGGGTCGCGAAAACGAGTCGAGGTCATTCTCATCGAACTCAGCTTGTGTGGCACCCCAGGAGACTCGGCACTATCCCCGCCTCCAGCTCCTATTAAGAGCTTACGCTCACGACTCAATCTCCCTCGTCTCTGCGGGGGGGGGGGGGGGGGGGGTGTACGGGCTATACTCCCTAAACGAGTTGACTTCATCTTCGGTGGCTTTAAACTATGCCGAGACTCGGTCAATTCGATCAAAGCTCTTCAAAGAAGGGCCGAGGCCGACGCAAGGGAGAAAGTCCCGATGCTAGGTCCAGATCATGAAATCACTTTCTGCGAGAGCGAGACAAGCAACCTCGACAAACCGCACGACGACGCACTCCTCGTTTGCCTAGTAGTCGGAGATGTCGAACTCTCAAGGATAATGATCGACACAGGAAGTTCGGTAGATGTCCTTTTTACGACGCATTCAAAAAGATGGAGTTCAATGACTCCGAGATTGTCAAGGGACAAACACCGTTAGTAGGATTCGCTGGCGAAACGACATATTCAATGGGCTCTGTCTTCGCCCCAGTAATAGCTGGAGGAGTTCGAAGAATGACAGAGTTCGTCGTAGTAGATCGACCAGCTCCTTACAACGCAATCTTAAGTCGACCTTAGATATACGACCTGAAGGCCGTACCATATACCTACCATCAATGCGTAAAATTTCCAACTCTGAAAGGGGTAAAAACCGTTTATGGAAGTCAAAAGATTTCCCAAAATTGCTACATGAACGGGTACAAGCAGATCGAGAAGTCCCATGCATAGCAATTACAAAAAGAGGAAGAGCTCGCCACGATGCAAACCAAAAGGTTGAACGACCCGAGCCAGAAACCCAAAGGACCTCAAGACTCAAGTTTGCATAGACGATGCTCATCCTGAGAGACTCGTCGGTATCGGAATCGACCTATCGGAATCAGTTAAAAATGAACTGATCTCCTTCCTTAAACAGAACGTCGACTCCTTTGCCTGGTCCTCGGTGGACATGAAAGGGATCAACATCGACGTAACCAGCCACGAGCTGAATATCGACCCGACTTACAAGCCGGTCAGACAGAAGCGTCGAAAACTCGGTCCGGAACGAGCCCAAGCCGTCAATGACGAGATCGACCGACTATTAAAAATCGGATCGATCAGAGAGGTGAAATACCCTGATTGGCTCTTAAACCCCGTGGTGGTAAAGAAAAAGAATGGAAGACAGAGTTTTTTGGTTAATTAAAATAGAAAACTTCGGTGTGTGTTAATTAATTGTTTCATTTAATTTTTTTAATAGTATAAATAAATCAAGATTTTATTCAGATTTGGTTTTAAATGTAATATATTGTTTTAGTTAGGATTGAGATTTTCTAGTTAGTATGAGAATATTTGGATTGATTACAATTTTCCTATGTAACTTTGTTGCTGGCTAAATACATTTATATCTTTTGGAGATTTGGTTACTTTAGAAAGTAGGTTAGTTCGGTGCTATTAGTTAATTCATTGGTTTAATTATCGAAGATGTAGTTATTTGAAAGATATTAATATTATGTACCAGTTAAATTTTCTTTTTGGTTTATCTCGGTATGAAATCAGCTATTTTGGTTTATTTAGTAGAATTGTTGTTCTATATATGTGTATATCGTTCATGAATGCCAACTAATCAATTGTTTTCGCTTTTAATAGTATATATATTGAAATATAGTTTGCTTGAAAAGTACGTGTTGATATATCGTTGATTATTAGTCCGGTTTGATAACTGAACCATCCAGAATAATCTTAAGCGTACCCGGTTTGATAATTGAACCATCCAGAATAATCGTATGCCTTTGCATATAGTTTGCTTGTATGTGCCACACAATTTTAGGAAATATGTAAAAGACGATTGTAGCTTTAATGAATTTACAAATTATGGAAATCAATGGCATATCTTGTAATTAAAGTAAAAATTAATGTCATTTTTTGTTTTTTTTACTGTTGTTTTAATAGTATAGATTCGTTCTCACATCTTTTTAACCGATCGAAATTCATTGTGAGCTTGACATCTGTGAAAAACTCCAGCATGTTTTACTAAATATGATTCCATTGGGTAGCACCGAAGCTTGTAACTCCCGGAATATGCGTATAAGATATACTATCATATATGTGAATAAAGTCTATTATAGTTGGAGACAAGTGTTTGAAGAATTGCATTAATTTGCATGGTAATAAATTCACAATAACGTCAAAGAAATAAATTGTTATCATATCATTAAAATGATGCACACAACGTCAAAGAAATTTTTCTTCTGTTTTATGCCAATTTTGATTTCCTTTTTTTTATACTATAGAAGGCCACTTTGGTTGACCAAAAAAAAAGAAGGCCACTTTATATTTTTGATATATAAATTAAGATTTTTTATTTTTCTTTTCTAATTATCTATCTAACTATATTTAAGATTAAAAAATCTTTATTAAGAAAACTATAATAAATAATAGGTATGTTAACATTCTTTAATTTGTGAGTAATTTAAAACTTACACGTTGCCTAAATAAATTGGAATCGTTTTCCAGTGCTCGACAGTTTGCTAATTTGCAAAGTCAACACTATCAAGAAACTGAGTAACATGGAAAGGAATCACTACTAGTTCTGCACACTGATGACACGTTTTATTATATCCTTTTATTTTGATTTTGTTGTGAAGACACTTAAGAGATTTGTATCATTTGGTCAATTTGGAATTCCTTTTTCTGTAATCCATTTAGTGGATTTGATTCTCCCCACCATCCCCTTGACATTAACGTCAACCTTTTTTGGATTTGGTTTGCATCCTTCTATAACAGAAAGCAAACTCATCAAAGCTAAACTTCCTTTTACATACACAGTCAACAAATGTGCTACTAGTCTAGATTCAAATAACAAACAGTTACAGAGTAGAAAAAAATACATCAAACATTAAACTATTTGTATCTAATTCATGAAAACAAAGGTCACAAAACTAAATGTATCTAAATACATTACACATCATAGTTTCTTTGATTAAAAATTTGATAATAAGTACCACTTATATTATACTTCCGACGAAGATATAAAATAGTCATAAATTTTAAATTATAAGAACTTCAAAACTAATTACATATTTTCTCAATGAAAATATTATGATTTAAAATATTACAAAGTTTATGTATACATTTTTTGACATTATCATTTTCATACCAAGTTGTGATTTCTATTCTCTATTTTTTTCCAGAAAACAATCTATTTTTTAATTAGTAAGGAAATATAGTATTCATTAGATGTTAGAAAAATCTAATATTCATAAATATTTAAATATGCCAAGTATTATCGATATATATGACCATATTCCAAGTCATGATCAACATGCATAATTAATTATTGCTTATCGTTATTAAATCTTGGATTATCATCTCGTTAGGTCCCTAAAATCTAATTAGGGAAAAGAAAAGGGGACACAAAAATTTGCAATATAAAAAGACTTCAAGACCCAATTGTCCTTCATTCCCTCTTATCGCTCAAGTATACAGAAAAGAAAGTATACTATAATATCATTCACCTCTCCTTTGTTTCTCCTCCTCAAGGTTTGTGAGAAATCAAGAAAATGGTGGGTTCTTCTAGCACACAATAATTTTCTATCTCTAAATTTTCTAAATTTGATAAGAAAGTACATCGTTTTTGGTTTTGCTAATGTTCATTTCTATTTAGAAAAAGAAAATATCTTTCTAGAATTTACCTTTTCTTCTTCTAATTGGCTATTTTCAAAACAGGAAGTTGAAATGCAAGGAGAAAACACCAAATGGGAAGGCTACGCTGATTGGAGGAATAGACCCGCCGTGAAAGGTCGTCATGGTGGCATGCTCGCCGCCTCCTTCGTTTTGGGTCAGTCCCAACATTACAAATCTACCCCTTTTTCTTCTCGCTTTCCATAACTTTTTAATAAATTATCTTGGAGATCACGTGACTAATTTCTTTGTTTGCTTTTTGCTTTCTTTCTTCTTTTCTTGTGCATGTACGTGTGTTGTGAAGCGGTGGAGATACTGGAGAATTTAGCATTTTTAGCGAACGCGAGCAACTTGGTTACATATCTGACGGAGTTCATGCACTTCTCGTTGTCGAGAGCAGCGAGTGAAGTGAGCGCTTTCATGGGCACTGCCTTCCTCCTCGCTCTCCTTGGTGGCTTTTTCTCAGACACTTTCTTCTCCACTTTCATCATCTTCCTCATCTCCGCCTTCATCGAGTTTTTGGTATAAAAACTATAATTCATTTTCTTCCTCAATCTTCATTATTAGGCGTTACAATTAGCCAACCACCAAACTATATAACAAGGGGTACATGCATAAAATAGTTATATACATACATAATATATATATATATATATATATATATATATATATTTAGTTAAAATATTACAAAATATTGAATATAAGTTCTAATTTGAAAAAAAACTGAACTAAAAAAATCAATTTTTTAGAGGTATTAAACTGAAATTTAAAATTGTAAACAATAAAATTCTAACTTGAAAAAATAATAGTTTTTAAATTTTAGAGGAAAAAAATATATATATATTAATATAAAGAAATTTTTTAGCAAAAAAAGGAAAAAAAGCAATACAAAAATATAAGTAAAAACATACAAAAATATAAATAAATAAACAATACAAAAATATAAGTTATTTATATGTGGAGCCGATTCATACTTGTGTATGTGCATCTCAACCGTGGCTGTTTTGTTTGCTTTATGATCCACTTACAATTGAGAATTTGAGATGGTATTTATGACATTCACTTTGGTTGTAAATAAGTTTACATATAATCAAATTATTGGAATAATATTGAATGTGATAAAAGAATGAGATCTAGAAAAAAAATGGAATAAATTTATTCTATTCATTCCTCATCAAAATTGTAAATGAATATTTTTCTTTGAAATTTTACCTAGAATTGAAGGAATAATCATTACATTTCATTCTAAAAAATAGAATTCAAAGCAAATTTTTTTTTTATGGAATTAATTGTTCCACATCATTCCATTCAAAAAATGGTAATCCATTTATAGTCTCTGATTCTCTGTCATGAGCTGAGTTTACCACATTTGTCGAAAGTCAAAACATACAAACAAAGTGCAGTGGTGTTAGTAATAATAGTGACGTATCCATCTCATAATCATAATCTTGGTTGGTATATTTTCATTTTCATTTAATTTAATGTTTACTTTTGAATTTAATCTTCCATCTCCAATAAAGTCTATCATATTCACATCCGGATGATATATTTTAATGAACTACTTTTAATGGGACTGATTGAGATATACGTACTGCGTACATGTACAGGGACTAATCCTGCTCACAATCCAAGCGCGTTGTCCGTCTTTAATGCCGTTGCCATGCAAGAGCTCCCCCGGGTCACCATGCAAAACCGTCGGTGGTTCGAAGGCAGCGATTCTGTTTGTAGGACTGTATCTAGCGGCTCTAGGAATCGGAGGGATAAAAGGGTCGTTGCCCTCACACGGAGCAGAGCAATTCGATGAGAGCGACCCTAAAGGTCGAAAACAGCGATCCACATTTTTCAACTACTTTGTTTTCTGTCTTTCATGTGGAGCACTTGTGGCTGTGACGTTCGTTGTGTGGCTCGAGGATAATATAGGCTGGGAATGGGGATTTGGTGTCTCCACTATTTCCATCTTTCTCTCCATTCTTGTCTTTCTCTCCGGTTCGAGGTTTTACAGAAACAGGATCCCTCGTGGAAGTCCTCTCACCACAATCTTGAAGGTAACTTGAAAGAAAATACTCCTTCTGTTTCATAATATAAGTAGTTTTAGTGTTTTTTCTTGTTTTAAAATATAAATTGTTTTCTATTTTCTATACAACTTTTATTTATTAAATAATGTGTAGCCAATTACATTCTCCCACTTTTCTATATTGAATTATATTTATTTGAAGTAAAGTAAGTTTCATAATATCCATTTTTATCTAAAACTATTTATATTATGATTATCAATGAATAACTTTTGGTTTCCTAACGTCTCTACGTACAGGTTCTTCTTGCAGCTTGTATAATGGGTTTCTCGAATAAGTCTTCGAGTAATACTGTTGAGAACTTCTCTATGACCCCATCTAATCACTTGGTTAGAGAAGATCAATCAGAGGAAGGAGAAAAGAGGGATTCTCAGTCACTAACCAAGAGCTTGAGATGTCTAAACCGAGCGGTAGAAGGCAAAATGGTCCATAGATTGCTCGAATGCACGGTCCAACAAGTGGAAAACGTCAAGATTGTGCTAAAAATGCTTCCGATATTCGGCTGCACTATCATGCTCAATTGCTGCTTAGCTCAGCTCTCTACTTTCTCTGTCCGCCAAGCTGCCTCCATGAACAGAAAGATTGGAAATCTAGAGGTTCCCGCAGCTTCTTTGCCGGTTTTCCCCGTCGTGTTCATGTTGATTCTTGCTCCAATCTATGACCATCTGATTATCCCATTTGCTAGAAGAGTAACAAAGTCCGAAATGGGTATCACTCATTTGCAAAGAATCGGTGTAGGCTTAGTCCTTTCGATATTAGCAATGGCGGTGGCCGCTCTAGTCGAGTTAAAACGAAAGACGGTAGCCTCAGAAGCTGGAATGCTTGACTCAAAACAAGTTTTACCAATCACTTTCCTATGGATTGCGCTTCAATATCTGTTTCTAGGATCAGCTGATCTATTCACACTCGCCGGACTGCTAGAGTTCTTCTTCACGGAAGCACCTTCTTCTATGAGATCATTGGCGACGTCACTCTCATGGGCTTCTTTGGCGATGGGATATTATCTAAATTCGGCGATGGTGGTGATTGTGAACAGGATGACTGAGAGTGGAGGAAGAACACCTTGGCTCGGTGAAAAAGTTGGCATTAACCGTTACAGGCTAGACTTGTTCTATTGGCTCTTGTGTATTCTTAGTGTTGTTAACTTCTTACACTATCTCTTCTGGGCGATGCGTTACAAGTACAGATCAACTGGTGCCAGAAGCTAAATATTATAACTAAAAATACTGCAAAATATTGAATTTAAATTCTAATTTTGAAAAAAACTGAACTAGAAAAAATCACTTTTTTTTTGTAAATGCTAAATATCCAATTTTAGAGGTATTAAACCGAAATTTAAATTGCAATAATAATTTCTAATTTGAAAACATAGTAGTTTTTAAATTTTAGAGGAAAAAAGGAATGTAAAGAAATGTTTTAGCAAAAAAAAGGAAAAACATAGAAAAATATAAGTAAAAAATATGCAATACAAAAGTATAACTTATCTATCTGCAGAGTTCGATTTTGTCTGCTTTATGATCCACTTACAATTGAGACTTTGAGAGGGATATTTATGACATTCACTTTGGCTGTAAATAAGTTTACATATAATCAAATTATTAGAATAATATTGATTAAAATAAAATGAATGAAATCTAGAAAAATTAGAATAATTCATTCCATTCGTTTTTTAGAAGAATATTTTTCTTAACTTCTATGTGGAATTGATGGAATTTAATTCTATTCTATTCCAAAAAATAGAATTCAAAGCAAATAATATTTTTTTATGGAATTAGCCATTTCATATTATTCCATTTCAAAAAATGGTAATCTTTAGTCTATGATTCCATTTCATGAGCTGTCAAGAGTTTATTGGTGTTAGTAATAATGGTGACATATCCATCTCATAATCATAATTTTGGTTGGTATATTTTCATTCTCATTTAGTTTAGTGTTTACTTTTGAATTTAATCTTCATCCCCAATAAAGACGATCATATTCACATCCTCATGATATATTTTAATGAACTACTTTTAATGGGAATGATTGGGATATACGTATTGTGTACATGTACAGGGACTAATCCTGCTCACAATCCAAGCGCGTCATCCTTCTTTAATGCCGCCGCTGTGCAAGAGCTCCCCCGCGTCACCATGCGAAACCGTCGGTGGTTCGAAGGCAGCAATTCTGTTTGTAGGACTGTATCTAGCGGCTCTAGGAATCGGAGGGATAAAAGGGTCGTTGCCCTCACACGGAGCAGAGCAATTCGATGAGAGCAACCCTAAAGGTCGAAAACAACGATCCACATTTTTCAACTACTTTGTTTTCTGTCTCTCATGTGGGGCACTTGTGGCCGTGACGTTCGTTGTGTGGTTCGAGGACAATATAGGCTGGGAATGGGGATTTGGTGTCTCCACTATTTCCATCTTTCTCTCCATTCTTGTCTTTCTCTCCGGTTCGAGGTTTTATAGAAACAAGATCCCTCGTGGAAGTCCTCTCACCAAAATCTTGAAGGTAATTTGAAAGAAAATACTCTTTCTGTTTCATAATATAAATAGTTTTGATGTTTTTTACTTGTTTCAAATATAAGTTGTTTTCAAATTTTTATGCAAATTTTATTAATTAAATAATGTGTAGCCAATTGCACTCTCTCACTTTTCTTTAGTTCTTTTCATGATTGATTGATTTATATTTATTCAATAATTTTTTTTTTTTTAAATAAGTTTTTTAATATTCACACTTTTATCTAAAACTACTTATAATATAAAAGAGGAGTATTTTTTTTTTATGATTGTCAATGAATCACTTTTGGTTTCCTAACGTCTCTACGTACAAGTTCTTCTTGCAGCTTCTATAATGGGTTGCTCGAGTAAGTCTTCGAGTAATGCTGTTGAGAACTTCTCTATGTCCCCATCTAATAACTTGGTTAGAGAAGATCAATCAGAAGAAGGAGAAAAGAGGGATTCTCAGGTACTAACCAATAGCTTGAGATTTCTAAACCGAGCGGTAGAAGGCAAAATGGTCCATAGATTGCTCGAATGCACGGTTCAAGAAGTGGTAGACGTCAAGATTGTGCTCAAAATGCTTTCGATATTCAGCTGCACTATCATGCTCAATTGCTGCTTAGCTCAGCTCTATACTTTCTATGTCCGCCAAGCTGCGTCCATGAACAGAAAGATTGGAAACCTAGAGGTTTCCACAGATTCTTTGCCGGTTTTCCCCATCGTGTTCATGTTGATTCTTGTTCCAATCTATGACCATCTGATTATCCCATTTGCTAGAAGAGTAACAAAGTCTGAAATGGGTATCACTCATTTGCAAAGAATCGGTGTAGGCTTAGTCCTTTCGATATTAGCAATGGCGGTGGCCGCTCTAGTCGAGTTCAAACGGAAGACGGTAGCCTCAGAAGCTGGAATGCTCGACTCAAAAGATGCTTTACCAATCACTTTCCTATGGATTGCACTTCAATATCTGTTTCTAGGATCAGCTGATCTATTCACACTAACCGGGTTGCTAGAGTTCTTCTTCACGGAAGCACCTTCTTCTATGAGATCATTGGCGACATCACTCTCATGGGCATCTTTGGCAATGTGGTATTATCTAAACTCGGCGATGGTGGTGATTGTGAACGAGATGACTGAGAGTGGAGGAAGAACTCCTTGGATCGGTGAAAAAGTTAGCATTAACCGTTACAGGCTAGACTTATTTTATTGGCTCTTGTGTATTATGAGTGTTGTTAACTTCTTACACTATCTCTTCTGGGCGATGCGTTACAAGTACAGATCAACTGGTGATAGAGAGAGCGGAAGTAGTTGATCAAGTTTGTCGTTAGCTCGAGAGAAGCCTCAGACGAATCGATCGATCTTAAACGGAACGGAAAGTAACGATTAAGAAAAGGGCTCGAGGAGTAGAAAGCTCTGGAATTCAATTAATATCTCAAGTATATCGTGACCTCTACAAAGCGACTAGGTCTCAATATATAACGTCAGCAACACCAAAGATAATGATAACTAAAAGATCCTAATCCTAACTGAAATATAATATGAGTATATCCTAAATGAAATAGATAAACACCAACACCAAAGCAAAGTAAAGCCCACGAACATATGAAGGGCCGAAGGTAGAATGTGCTACATCAGGTCTCTCCGGGTGAGAAAAGCTTCGTCCACGAAGCGAGAGACGTATTATCACCATGAAACGGAAACAGATGCTTGACGTTGAAGACGTCGGACGTACGAAGATGGGCAGGCAGCTTGACACGGTAAGCATTAGCATTGATGCGCTCAAGAATCTCCACAGGCCCAATCTTACATGATTTGAGCTTTTTATATTCATGGAGAGGTAAGCGGTCTTTCGTCAAATAGACCCAAACCAAGTCTCCAACTTCGAAAAGTAGCTCACGTCGCTTAGCGTCGGCAGCAGTCTTGTATTTAGCCGACGAAGACTCCAACTGAGTTTGTGCCGTTTGATGGACATGTTGCAGCTCAGTGATGAAGTCAATAGCGTCGCCATGATGTCTTGTCGTGTCCGGTAGTGTTGTCAAATCCAATGGGCAACGAGGGATAAGGCCATAAACCACATGAAATGGTGAGAACCCCAAGCTGCGGTTAACCGCATGGTTATGCGCAAATTCGGCTTGTCCGAGCTTAGCATCCCAAGACTTCAAGTTATCACCCACCAAACAACGAAGTAAGTTGCCAAGGGAGCGATTAGTGACTTCCGTCTGTCCATCCGATTGCGGATGATAGGCCGTGCTCATATCAAGACTCGTGCCCAATAACTTCCATAGCGACCGCCAAAAGTGACTCAAGAAGCGAGTATCACGGTCTGAAACGATAGATAATGGGAGACCATGGAGGCGATAAATCTCCCTGAAGAACAGAACCGCAACATTCACAGCATCTGTGGTCTTCTTGCAAGCCACAAAGTGAGCCATCTTGGAAAAACGATCAACGATGACAAAAATCGAGTCGTGACCTATTTGTGGACGCGGCAGCACAAAATCCATACTGATGTGTGACCATGGCTGAGTTGGGATGGTTAAGGGTAAGTATAAACCAGCGTTAGAGGCCTTCCCCTTCGCCTGCTGGCAAGTTCTACAACGCTCCACAAAGCGAGCTACATCTCGACGCAAAGATGGCCAAAATAGGACATTGTGATGAGCTGTAGAGTGCGATCGCGACCAACGTGACCTTCATTATGAAGCTCCTGAATTATCTGCAGTCTTAAGCTACAATCCGGGACACAGAGTCGGTTCCCTCGGAAAAGAAACCCATCTTGAATAGTGTAATCTGTGCGCAAGCCCGATAAATTATCCGCAAAAAGACTAGCAAAGAATGGGTCCGTCGAGTACATATATGTGAACGACGCAAAGCCAGGGACCGAGACTGACATCGTAGTTACCAAGCTGTGTTTACGACTAAGCGCATCAGAAACTCTATTCGTCTTGTCGGCCAAATGCCGAATTGAGAACGTAAACTGCTGTAGGTAAGAAATCCAAGAAGCGTGTCTTGACGATACCTTGGCTTGACTATCAAGATGACGTAATGCCTCGTGGTCAGTGAAAAGAATGAACTCGCGATGGATAAGATAGTGACGCCAATGCTTGATAGCCTGTACCACTGCGTAAAATTCAATGTCGTAGGTGCTGTAACGACACTTAGCTCCTGCCAGCTTCTCACTATAGTACGCAACCGGTCTGCCGTTTTGACTTAGTACGGCACTAATGCCAAGTTTTGATGCGTCGCTGTGAAGCTCGAACGTAATGGAGAAGTCGGGCAAGACTAAAACAGGATCCTTCGTAAGCTTTTCCTTGATAAGCGCAAATGCACTTGCGGCGTCATCAGTCCAAACAAATTTTCCTTCCTTCATACAGCTTGTAATCAGAGCCATTATCGTGCTAAAGTGACTGATGAAACGACGATAAAAGGAGGCAAGACCATGGAAGCTTCGTACTTCTGTAACCGTGGTCGGGACGGGCTAAGACTGTACGGCTGCAACCTTTGAAGCATCGACCGCCAATCCCTCTGCCGAGACCACATATCCAAGAAATTGTTGGAACTTCGAGCCAATTCTACCAGATTCGGAATTGCTGTCAGGTTCCAGATAGCCTAGGATCTAGGGTCTAGTTAATTGAATCAAGGATCTGATCTCTGTTTACCTGGAGATTGGCAGCGGAAGATGGTCAGATAAACGAGATCTGTGAAGCGCCTCAGATGCTGCGCCTCTACTTCAGTCCACACGCACACAAGCTGGAATCCGCCGGGATGCTAGTACCGGGGCTCAGATCTCCTGGGAACTGAGTTCTTAAGGTTTCTGTGTTTTCTCTCTGATAAAACACTGTCACAGGCGGCTCACGCTCATCTAGGTCGAAAATCCATAAGCTCACTTATATATGTCGACCTTGACATAAACCGAAACATCAGTTTTGGTTTCGGCCTTGTGTCGACCGACACACTTAGTGTTGTCGATCGACACACATCTTGTGTCGACCGACGCACCCAATGGTGTCGATCGACACACCTCATTAAAACTCATATTCGATGTGTATCCAATACACATCGACCAGACCATATGCCAATGATCAATCCCATATGAACTATGTCCAACTTGCTTAGGTGTGTGACCCTGTAGGTTCACACGATACTGGAAATGAGTTACAACTCATTTGTCATAAGCGGTTTCTAGCAAAACATTATGACTACCCAGTATCATATGAATTGTCCGATCTCGACAATACAACTATCTCTAGAGTGAGTACAATGTGATTTCAGGACATAATCCCAACAATCTCCCACTTGTACTGGAATCACCTATTCCTGTAATCCCTTCGTCTCTATATCTCGATATGGCATAAGGCAAGAGACTGTGTCATCCTTATTATAGCCAACATCATGTTCATCGAACTCTTGATCTATACTGATAAAACAAACGACTGACAATCACCTCGTTTGAGCACGGCCATGCATTTTCTCAGTATCAAATCTTCGATGGGCCCTGAGATATTTATCTCCCGTTATACAGGAGGGACAAATCCCATCTTGTTCCATCCCTGTTTCTACACATACTTCATGATACGCATAAGCAATGCCGTTATAGCCGCCAGTTACGGAACGACGTTTGACAAGGTCAAAACGCACCAATTCATATGCTAGAAAGCATGATGAACTCAGGTCTAAGGACTATACTCTATAGTCGTAATGAGAACCTCCCATGACACTGATATAACTATCCTGTGGAGTTCTCATTAAGCGGGTCAAGTCCGATCATATGTTCACCAACATATATCTATGTGACTGACTGTGATAATCATATCATTGACTCCATGAAACTTAGTCCAACAGTCACCTCACATGCTAGTCTCGCGCGGTTATTGGTGTCCCACTTCAACAACCTCGACTAGAGACAATCGTAATTTATGTCATTTTTTACTTATAGGGTTTCATGATCAAGTCCTCAACTTGATGACCTATAAGATGAACATAAAATACTTTGGGACCATTACCTAATTATCCAATAATTAAATAATACTGATGTCAGTTTGACTTACATAAACATTACCATAGTATGTATATGTAAAGATTACAACATAACTAAAATAACTCCCACTAAAATCAAGATCATCTCTTCAGATATCTTATACCTACAACAACAAAATAAATTTCGTGCTTAGGTTATGGGAAAGATTGCGGTGTCATTGCTTGAAACAATTCCAACAAACCACACCGCCATTCAGATAAAAGCACTATTCTACGGTCCACTGCTTGTAGCCTTTCCAACAGATAGCACCGCTATTCAGACAAAGAGACACAACCAGGTGGGAACCGGGAATCGTCTTTGTCCGTCTAACTACTTTCAACTGGTTCGTCACTTTACCAGTTCACCACGAACCTATCCTTAGTGTTCCTCAAACACTTGGGATATTTCTGGTAACTGTTCAGTGACTATTACTGGAACACATTGGTATTTTCTCGTCATGCTTTATGCGTAAGCTGCATCTTGACGAGCGCAAACATGGCATTTATGATGGATTCTATTGCAGCAGCATTAGCAATCACACTCATTAATATTAGTTCAGCCAATGTTCAAAACACTTCATCTTGCTAATATTGTTACTAGCTCAGCCAGTGTCCAAGACACTTCATCTTGCTTAGATTATTGCCATAAGACCTTTGGTATGAAGCCATTCTTGGAATCAAGCACGTTTGAACTGTCTAATACCTTATTAACATAAGGATTTTGACACGATCCAATTAGCCTTTCTGATCCATTCCAATGGATCCTTATTCCAAGAACTTTCACGGCCTTCTCCCATGTCTATCGTTAAACTTGACTTCCGACCCAAATCTTGACAAGACTTTAGCGTCGGAACGTCGTTTATGAGATTTAAGTATGTTATCTACATACAGTGTGAGAATTGCCATTACGCTCCCACTAGTCTTCTTGTAAACGCATGGTTTCATCTCTTTCTGATCAAGTCAAAACTTTTGACCATATTATCAGAATGCTGATTCCAACTCCAAGATGTCTGCTTCAATCCAGAAGTGGATCGGTGAAGCTAACATGCATACCCAGCCAATTTTTCGGAGTTGGGGCTCACCATCGCTTCTTTGAATTTTGCATGCTCGTCACTATTTAATGATCAATAGATCACGACAATAGGCTACGAGAAATCACTCTCGAGTCAGTGACGGATCCTTTCGGATCTGCGAATTTCAGGCTCCACAAGTGTAGATCCTACAGCACTTTGTAGATCTCACCGCTGCTCTCCCTCAACAGGTTGAGCAGCCTCCTGTGTTTATCGAATTTCTTCGATGTGTACTTTTACTCCCACTGTTCTTTTCGAAAGAACGATCTTTCTAAAAAGACACAGTTCCAAACAACAATACTTTGTCCTCGGATTGGTTGCAAAAGTAGCAAGCCTTGGTTTCCTTAGGACAACCAGCGAGGTAGAACTTATCAGATGTGGGTTCAAGTTTGTTTATTGACTACTGTCTTACACAAACCTTGCAATCCCAATTAATCAGAAAAACAAAATTTGGAAATCACCCATTCCACATCCAATGTGGTGTTTTTCACTGATTCTGATAGAAACTTATTTAGCGTAAACATAGACATTTTAGAACGTATTCTTAAATGATTATGGAAGATTCCTGTGACTCATCACTAATCGGAGCGTATCTAATAAGATCCGATTCATTCTGTCAGATGATCACCCAATTCTTGACTCAAGCATTCTCCTCCGCGATTCAATCGAGGATCTCAATACTTCTGTCAAATCGGTTCTACACTTCATTTTTGGAACTCCTCAAGGGATTCCTGTCCGTGTCTCATCAAATGAACACAGCCATACTTATTGATGCCATCAATAAGGTAATGAAGTACAGAAGATTTCCTTTGGCACTAATGCTCGTTGGGCCGCATACATCAGTATGTGCAAGGCCCAATAAGCCTCTGGCCCGTTTCCTTTAGCGCTGCTAAAGGGGCCTTAGTCATTTGGTCCAGTGAACAGGATTCATATCTTAAATGATTAATAATCAAATGAGTTCAAAACTATGGAACTTCTGAATCCGCTTCACGACTATGCCAAAGAAAAGTCGAGTTTCAGTCATCAGACTTAAATCTTTAGTATTTGTGTTATATTCAAAATTACGCTGGTTTAAGATATAAAACCCATTCCAAACGGGGTGCTACCATATGATATTTCATTGAGATCTAAAGAACATAACTTGTCTTTTACCAAAATGAAAAACATCCAAATTCTTTACAAGAAAATGAAAGACATTTCTGCACAAGGCAGATACATAGTAGCAATTACTTAATTTCTAAACCCAAGTATGAAAGGCTCCTACAAGTGGAGAATCTCTACGGCTCATGCAGCAACCATTGCTTCATACCAGACACGTAGTTCCACTTGTCCTTTCTTCAACGTTCTACTGTCGTCCAGGTCCTGCATATTTCCAAAATATCAGTACCACAACTAGTATCCAATACTAACGTAGAACTTGAATTAATAACACAATACCTGAAGAAGAAGTACCATACATCTCCTTCATCTCTTGTGAATCTTCCAAGAACTTAATGCAATCTCTCTTCCAATGCCCTGACTCATCGCAGTAGAAGCATTTTCTAACATCAGATGGGCCTGACTTGGGCTTATTAGATGACACAGGCTTATCCTGATTCCAAATCTGGACGGCCCTGCCTCTACCCTTGCCAACACAAGATTTCTCAAATATTTTACCCTTTTATGATGTCTTGCTCTGCTGTTTTGAGCATGCCATGCAGCTCAGTCAACGTCTTCGTCAAGCCTTTCTTGATATAGTTCTTAATGAACTTATCATAGCTAGACGGCAGTGACTGCAGAATGATGTCAGTGGCCAACTCTAAGCTGACAGGACATTCCAGTTTCCCCAGGTTATCAATGTAACCCATCATTTTAATGACATGAGGACTTATTGGAGCATCCTCTGGTAGCTTGCACCCAGTGAGAGACTTCACCATCTGGAATCTCTCAACTCGTACCAGATCCTGAAACTTCAGTTTCAGGCTGGTGATCATCTCTATTGGCGACTCCATGCTCTCGTATTGACTCTTCAAGTCCGAGTTCATGGTAGCCAACATCAGACCACGCACATCTACCACATCAATATAATGCTTATTCCAAGCATTATATACTGCATGCGAGCGATTGGTCCCAAGCCTTTCTGGAGGAGCCTTTTCAAGGACATAGTCCTTGCTCTCCTGCTTGAGAATGAATCTCAGATTCCGATACCAATCCAGGAAGTTGGATCCATTTAACCTGTCCTTCTCAAGGACGGATCGCAACGAGAAAGTAGTCATAGACATAAGCTGAAATCCAACAAAGATTTAGTTATGTATATGATGAGAAGTCTTATTTAATAAGAAAACTCGCATTATATTCAAACAATGTTTCCTCTATGAATATAATGATCCAAGATCCATACTTCACCAAAATCTGAGTGGGCGACTCGCCATCACCCAAACTTTAGTTATCTAGGTAAGCAAATCATTGCTAATTGTACCCAGTACAACTCTTGGTTGTGGATGAGACAAACTATGTCTAATCCACTCTAATGCCTCCGGGCCCAGAACTTCTGACAGCCCAGTCAAGTATAACCAATCTTTTCTGTCTTATGATTATTGACAGTCGCACTGCAAGTCTGTCAATGATCATCTGTCTTACTCATGTTGCAGTGGATACCAAGGACTCCAAGACTATCCAACAAACGACACGAGTATTGACAGTAGACAAGATTGAGCAAGACATCAAGGTTACTTGATATTTAGTCGAGGAAACTAAACCCAAAAGTTCAGCAAATCAATCTCTTAGGTTATGTAATTGTTGATGTTTAGCATTGCAATTCCATCAACATAACTACCTGCCTTACTCACGTAATTGTGGACACCAAGCTCTTGGCTAGACCATCACACAACGAAATGAGTCTTGACAGTTGACCATATTGAAGCTAAGCTTTGATCAAGGTTTAGGTCGAGTTTGGTTTCTGCAAATTCAAGGTTCAATAACCAGAATTTCGAGCACTGTATCGATCGACGCAGACTATGTCTGTCGATCGACACCACCAAACAAAACCGGACTTCAATAACCGGTTAATCCAAATAACCCGGTTCATCGAACCGGTCATGTCGATCGACACAACCCGTGTGTGACGGTCGACATAGACCTTAACCGAAAACAGTTTTGATAACCGGTTCAATCCAATTGAACTGACTTATCAGATCAAAATGATCTTAACCATTCAAATCGGTTTATACTAATTGCGATGATCAGTTCAATCCAATTGAACCAATTCATCCAATTTAAACCGTTTTAACCAGTTTCAACTGATTGCGATAACCGGCCCAATTCAATTGAACCGTTTCATCCAATCAAACTGATTCAAGCCATCGGTTCATGCTAATTGAGATAATCAGTTCAATACAATTGAACTAATTCATCCAATTTAAACCGATCTATTCAGACTTAACAAAGCATGATAACCGGTCCAATCCAATTGAACCGATTAACCATTCGCTAGGTATGTGTCGACCGACACTAACCTGTGTCGATCGACACTGGACCGAATCTGTTCTGTGTCGACCGACACTCAACCTGTGTCGATCGACACAGTAGGCTTTCGGTTTTTCTTCGTGAAAAACCCTAGCCGCCGACTCTGTCGAATTCGCCACTCTGTGTCGACCGACACAATCGACACTGTGCGAAATCACAGATTCGATTTTCGACCATAATCAATCTCACCTGTTCTAACCAAACAACCTAGTTTGCGAATCTAAATCATCAAATTCATTTAGACATGTTGATTCAATGGAAAACCCTAAGGCTCTGATACCACTGTTGGAACTTCGAGCCAATTCTACCAGATTCGGAATTGCTGTCAGGTTCCAGATAGCCTAGGATCTAGGGTCTAGTTAATTGAATCAAGGATCTGATCTCTGTTTACCTGGAGATTGGCAGCGGAAGATGGTCAGATAAACGAGATCTGTGAAGCGCCTCAGATGCTGCGCCTCTACTTCAGTCCACACGCACACAAGCTGGAATCCGTCGGGATACTAGTACCGGGGCTCAGATCTCCTGGGAAATGAGTTCTTAAGGTTTCTGTGTTTTCTCTCTGATAAAACACTGTCACGGGCGGCTCACGCTCATCTAGGTCGAAAATCCATAAGCTCACTTATATATGTCGACCTTGACATAAACCGAAACATCAGTTTCGGTTTCGGCCTTGTGTCGACCGACACACTTAGTGTTGTCGATCGACACACATCTTGTGTCGACCGACGCACCCAATGGTGTCGATCGACACACCTCATTAAAACTCATATTCGATGTGTATCCAATACACATCGACCAGACCATATGCCAATGATCAATCCCATATGAACTATGTCCAACTTGCTTAGGTGTGTGACCCTGTAGGTTCACACGATACTGGAAATGAGTTACAACTCATTTGTCATAAGCGGTTTCTAGCAAAACCTTATGACTACCCAATATCATATGAATTGTCCGATCTCGACAATACAACTATCTCTAGAGTGAGTACAATGTGATTTCAGGACATAATCCCAACAGAAACAACACCTTGGACACACCGAATTCGCACTTGTGGCGATCAGCAAACAGGCTCTCCTTGCGTAATACTTGGAGCACCTGCCTCAAATGATCAATGTGATCGTTGGATGACGTACTGAAGATCAAAATGTCGTCGAAATAAACGACTACGAACTTCCCAATGAAAGGACGCAAGGCCTGATTCATTATTCTCATGAACGTACTGGGTGCGTTTGAGAGACCAAATGGCATAACTAGCCATTCAAAAAGACCTTCCCTTGTCTTGAAAGCTGTTTTCCACTCATCGCCGGGACGAATTCGAATCTGATGATATCCGCTTTTCAAATCGATTTTGGTGAAAATCGTTGTTGTTCCAATTTGGTCGAGCAGATCATCTAAGCGTGGTATTTGAAACCGATACCTGACCGTGATCTTGTTGATGACGCGACTATCAACACACATACGCCAAGTCCCATCCTTCTTAGGGATCAACAAAGCAGGGACGGCGCAAGGGCTCAAGCTTTCGCGAATATGTCCTTTACGCAATAGTTCTTCGACTTGACCACGCAACTCTTCATGCTAAATAGGGCTCATGCGATAATGTGGTCGGTTGGGAAGTGTTGCACCTGGAACCAAATCGATGTGATGCTGAATATCCCGTAAAGGAGGCAACCCTTGAGGAAGATCAGCTCGAAAGACATCCGCGAACTCCTGGAGTAGGGGAAGGAGTATCGGGTCCGTAGACGAGGGTAGAGCCTCAGCCGAGAGCGACGTAACCAGTGCGAAAGCACGGCCTTCAGTCCGTAATTCCGTAAGGAAAGCCGAGTACGAGCATAACATCGTACGGTTACGCACGTTAGGTAGTTGAGAAGACAACTTATGTTGTTCCAGAGCCGATGGTGGAGCTGGCAGTGCTTCCTCCTTAGACGGAACAAGCAAAATCTGATGTGTTTCCCATATAAAGCTATACGTGTTTTGAAACCCATCATGAGTGATTTTGCGATCAAATTCCCATGGTCGTCCCAACAACATATGGCTGATATCCATCGGTGCAATGTCGCAATATATGCGATCCTTGTAGTACGGTCCAATGGAGAATGGGACAAGAACACGCTGAGAAATGTGAAGATTAACATCCTCACGCAGCCATCCCAACGTGTAAGGTGCAGGGTGTGGTTCTCGTGTCAATCCCAATTTATCGACTGCAGTCTCGGACATAACATTACGGCAGCTACTGGAGTCGATGACAAAAGTACAGACACGGCCTCGTATAGTGCAGGTGGAGCGAAAAATATTTGTCCGAAGCCACTGTGCATCATGTTTCCGCGGGACCACACAAGAACGATGGAGAACAAGGAGATGACCAGAGTCTCCAGGTGTTTCAAGGATGCCCATGTCGAGGCCATCATCATCTTCTCCACACGAGTCATACGCAATTTCTTTGCCATTAGACGGGCCATCTAGCACCAAACCGCGACGCGCTTGATGAGGACAGGCTGTCTGTCTATGTCCCGGTTCACCGCAAGAATAACAACGCAGAGCATTGGGCCGTGTTGACCGACGCAGACTCTGTTCATCCGCAGGCGCATTAGGACGAGCTGGTGGTGGAGGCGCCTCACTGTCCTTATCTTTACCAGATGTCGACGGCGCTTGATACACAACACGATTGCGGTTGGATTGACCACTCCACGACGTTGAGCATTGATGTTGCTCAAACGAGGCTGCGCGCCTGTGTGCCTCAGCGATCGTCAGCGGATCGAACTGGGCCATTGCCACCTGAAGTTGTTGTCGCAGGCCTCCAATAAAACGCGAAACAAAATGAGATTCACTATCGAAAATCTCGGTTCGCGTGAGAAGCAGGGAAAATTCCTCCGCATAATCATCAACTGATCGGGATCCCTGTTTCAGATTTTGCAGCTTCGTGTACATAGTTCGGTCAAAATTATGAGGTAGGAATGTCGAACTAAGATGTTCATCTTTTCCCATGACACAATGGGATCCTTACTGAGACGACGACGCGTTGCTTTGACCTGTTTCCACCACGACGCAGCGTGACCCCTAAACTTCATAGCTACCAGCGGAACACAACGGTCATCAGTCACTTGTTTAAAGTCCAATATCTCATCCACATACACAATCCAATCAAGGACTGCTTCTCCACGCGGACCACAATGAAACTCCGGAATATCGATCTTAAATCCGGTTTCCCAAGATTTTTGAGGACGAGCGTGTCGCTCCCAATTGTTAAAGCGAGGCAAATCATCACGATTCTCACCAAATCCCGCACCACCGGCGAACGGGTTTACGTTCTCTGCAACATCATCTTCAAACAGGGGATTTTCCTTGACAATCGTTGCGCGAGGACATCGCCCATCTCCATGATTGAGGCATGCATAGTTTGTTGCATGTTTTCTTGCATAGCAAGAAGGGTTCGGCGTATCTCCGACCAATCAGCCATCACCGGTTCACGCTGAGCAACGTTGGGTCCTGTTGGTTTCTTTGGCGGCATGGTCAAAGAATTATTCCCGGAACGTTCTAGTCTGATACCAACTGATAGAGAGAGCGGAAGTAGTTGATCGAGTTTGTCGTTAGCTCAAGAGAAGCCTCAGACGAATCGATCGATCTTAAACGGAACATAAAGTAACGATTAAGAAAAAGGCTCGAATACTCCTCGAAGTGCTTAGAAAGCTCTGGAATTCAATTAATATCTCAAGTATATCGTGACCTCTACAAAGCGACTAGGTCTCAATATATAACGTCAGCAACACCAAAGATAATGATAACTAAAATATCCTAATCCTAACTGAAATATAATATGAGTATATCCTAAATGAAATAGATAAACACCAACAACAAAGCAAAGTAAAGCCCACGAACATATGAAGGGCCGAAGGTAGAATGTGCTACATCAACTGGTGCTAGAAGCTGATCTGATATGTATACACTCTTTAATCTATTAATTCTGTTACAATGATTATGTTTTCTGAGAGGGACAATATTTTTGAAAACTTCTTCTGATGTAAATTGGTTTAATCTAATCTATTAAAACAGGAAGGTTTGCCATGGTACATAAATGTTGTTTCCGGAATTTGCCCTTGATATTATTAGGATTTGTAACCTTCATTAAGGGTAAAACTGTAAAACAATGTATATTAATGATTTAATTAAATTTCATTAAGAGTAATTAGGGAATATAACATTATCTCTACAATCCATGTTTCCAAACAAGACAATTATTAAACATGTAGCCAAACAACCAAATTCTAATGGGTTCCACTTTCCTAATTAATTAAAATCAAAACAAATTAATTGATAAATATAATTAATAATTTATACATCAACTATTATATATAAATTAAGATTCTCTAATTTATGATTTAATTCAAAATAAATTTATAATATATTTTAATATCTTTTTTTCAAATATATATATATATATACATATTACGATTGATGTTTTTACGATTGTACTTTTTAGCAAGTTTTTCCATCAAACTGAAAAATATTTAATTAATTAAACGGGTTGAAAAATTAATTAGCCAATCTCGATTATAAATTTTCTATAAAAAAATTCGCATATAGTAAATAATTTCAGTTGATATATTTTAAACTTAATAAAAATAATAAAATGATTTCATACTTTATTATTCAAATATTTGAAGCGTCAAATTATGCTTTATGTTTGAATGAATTTTTTAACGGATAGTTCCATCAAATTTGCAAATTATATATACGACTACAACATGTATTTTATAAAATAATATTTTAGATAAATATAATAACAATTAAACATATACCACATAACTTTTACAATAGTTGTTTTCACATATATATATATATATTTTTTTCCAAACTATGATCTTACGATACAACACATATTAAAATATATAATGCAAAATCGTTATTTTAATCTCTTAATCCTTACGATATAAATCCTTCAAATAACACATAATTCATTTTAAAAAAAAACTAAATTGCTAACTCACTGTTTATAATGTTGGTTAAACAATTATAATCAAAATTAGATTACATAATTAAAAATCTAAATTACTATTAACAAAATGAATAAAAAGTAAAATTTGTAAAGAAAATTAAACCCGCACTTTCTAAGTGCGGGTCAAAATCTAGTAACTACTTATTACTGAAGTAAAATTTAATCGTTTTTGGCGGGTCATGGCTCATCCAGGGCCGAGTCTCCACATACTTTATATTACTCGATAAGTTAACCGATTATTAACATAGTGTAGTTGGAGTTGTGTCTTGGGGAAATTGCTTAAAATGCCCTCAAACTTGAATTTAAATAAAAGTGTACCCCCAAACTTGAATCAAATATAAAACTGGTTTTGCGGCCTTATGAAATTACCGCGCTGTCCTTACGACCAATCAAAAAAACGTCAAACGCAATTACCATTATAACCTTCGACTACTTCAGACTTCTATGGATGTCTGAGATGTCAGACTCCAATAGAAGTCTGACACAGAATTAATTACTAAATTTAAATTTTAAAATTAGTAAAAAATATTTTGTCAAAACTTTTATATACATAAATTATATATAAACAATTTAGTAGTATATAAATTAAAATTTTATAAAATTGAGTCATATTAAACTATGTTAGTTAAGTATGCCTTAGAACCCTACTTTGTAATGGAACATAATGGAACATTTACATATAACTTACATATAACCTTAGGGTTAGTTAGACTCATGGTTTAAGAAATTCACATTTGAAAAAATATATTTGCACATGTATGTTATAATGGTGATATAATTAACGAATTTGATGTGTCCTAGGTGTTTTGTTTAAATATTTTTCGATGTTAAGTGATAAATACTAAATTTAGGGTTTATCAGACTTCTATAGAAGTCTGAATTTTGGGGTTTCGTAAATACATGGTGTTTTTAACCAAATATACCTTAAATGGTTAAAATTGACTAAATATTATGTAATTTTAATTTACATATGTCCAAAAGTCCCATATTTAATTTATGTATCCGAAATTTTCCTCAAAATATTTTTTAATAATTTTATAATTTAAATTTTCAACTTAATTATCTCTCAGACTTCTCGTACACGTACGAGAAGTCTGAGAGATAATTAAGTTGAAAATTTAAATTATAAAATTATTAAAAAATATTTTGAGGAAAATTTCGGATACATAAATTAAATATGGGACTTTTGGACATATGTAAATTAAAATTACATAATATTTAGTCAATTTTAACCATTTAAGGTATATTTGGTTAAAAACACCATGTAGCTTGATCTATGCTTGACATATGGAGTTGGATATCATATTTTCATCTGTAGGGTTAGGCTGAGGGTTTGTGAATTTTCATCCATGTTGTTACATTTGCATATACTGGTTAGGTTGTGACTATATTAAACGAGTTTGATGTTTTTGCTAAGTTTTCTATATAATATGATGGTATTTAAGTAGTAATTAGTAGATTTAGGGTATATCAGACTTCCATGTTAATCTGATTAACGTACATGATTTCTCAGACTACCGAAGAAGTCTGACTAATCTCGACCAAAAACTAAACCCTACTTGGGAATTTACCCCATATATAAACGGAAGTTACCGACATTAGATCGTAAAAGTCATTATCAAACTTCTCTCTCTAAAACGGAAACACACTCCCTCTCTAGATACTCTCTAAATACCCTCTAATAACTCTCCGCCAACCCTCAGTCGCCACCGCCACCACTACCGCCGTCGTCATCTTCTTCATTCTTGTAATTATCTCTTCTTTTCGTCTCTCCTGACCAGTCCATACACCGCCGCCATCATATTCTAAGCTCTTCGTTCTCTAAATGTTTGAGATCTATACGAAAGAAGTCATTTTTTCTTTGATATTTGTCTAGATCTAAACAAAAATTTGGTTTTTATATATTTCTCATATTAGATCCGTACGGTTTTGAGTTCGAGTCATCCCCTTTTTCATATGTACTTTGTACTTCGTCTAGATCTGAATAAAACTAAAAATAGATAGATTTTTATATATTTCTCGTTTTAGTTCCATGGGATCCATACGGTTTTCAGACCGAATCATCCCCGGTTTCACATGTCTTTTGTCTAGATCTTAACAAAAAAATTAGCAAAAAAATTGTTTTTTTTAATATATTTCTCGTTTTAGATCCATACGGTTTTGAGTCCCAATCATCCTCTTTTTCACATGTCTTTTGTCTAGATCTGAACATCCCCAACAAAAAATAGATAGGTTCTAGGGCCCCTAGGTTTTATGCTTGAGTTAGACTCTATTAGAAGTCTGAATTTGGAATTGTTTTTGTTCAGACTGTTTTAGAAGTCTGACTTACAATCGTTTTATTGTACACAGGATGGGGCGATTCAGTCAGGTTCCAACCTCGAGTAGTAGTAGTTCATTCTCAACTTCCACATTCCGACAAAGATCCGGTTCATGCAATGGATTCCCCAAAAAATGTTTCTGCGGTCTGGACCCTGTCATGCGAACATCCACTACAGCCGATAATCCGGGAAGAAGATTCTTTGGATGTCGTAACTGGGATGTAATTGCCTTTCTCTTCTGTTTTGTTTCGTTTTGACTTATTCGAGCTTATTTTCGGAATTTGAAGATGATATTGCATATTTAAAATGTGGCTGTATAGGATGGTGGCTACCATATAATGAAGTGGTGGGATGAGGCTATGATGGAGGAGTTTCACGAGTTAAAGCTGAGTGTGGACCAACATGGCGAACAAGTTGATTACATCTTCCTTTGTTATGCTGAAATTGACTGTGTAACCAACTTGCACGATGAGATCAAGAAAGCGCAGGCAGAGATAGCTCAACTAAAGGAGCTCTTGACTGAGAAACCATCTAGCCAGACGGTGCGTGGCGCCAAGTATGAGTATCTGATGGTTGCTGGTGCTGTTATCATCGTCCCGATTATCTTGAGGGCTTTTGGTTTCTTGTAATATAAGTCCTATGTATCCAAGTACAATTTTATGTATTATAAGACGAATTTTAGGGTTTTATCCAATTTCTGTTCATTCATCATCGTCCAATTTCATTCATCATCCAAATCTGCGAATTGTCAGACTTCTAAAGAAGTCTGACTAATAAATTATTTTCCTCAAACTTCGTATGGAGTCTGAATCTACAATAATTAGTTTTAAGACTTAAATGATTTTCCTCAGACTTCGTATGGAGTCTGAATCTACAATAACTAATTTTCACCAGACTTCGTATGGAGTCTGAATCTACAATAACTAATTTTCACCAGAATTCGCGTGCGTAACGACACGTGGCCTCTTGCATGCCCGGGAATTTAAATATTTTGTAAATTAAACGGGCGGGAGTTATGTAAAAAGGAGACGAAAAAAGCGCGGCAGTTACGTCTGCAGTAAAACCGTTCGCCAGTGGTAAAACCGTCTCGTTTTAACTGTCCCCTATGAGACATATATAAATATGATTTTTTAACCTTTTTTTTTACAGTTTCGCAGGAAAGATAAAAAAAAAAACTATTCTCTCTCAAATCCACTCAATCGACACCGTGCACTTTTTCTGGGTATCGTTTCCAGATCTGGTTTCTCTCTGCTCCGCCGCTTACATTCGACGGTAAGATTAATCTAAAACTTCTTCGGGGGAATTCTAAGTTAAACTATTAGTAATCAGACGGCTGTTGGTGTCTGATTGTAGATCTCAGACCACATATGGAGTCTGATTACATCCTCAGACTCCAGGTGGAGTCTCAAGTCTGAAATCTGAGCTTTTTTGTCTCATACTTGCGCTGAGCTTTTTTGTCTTTTTTCCTAAATTCCAGATCTTGTTGGGCCTCGATCTTGTTTTACTGTAGCTCCTCCGTCGTCTTCCTTCGACAGTAAGATTCCTCGACTCTTCTCCTCTTCTATATATTTACATAACTATAGTTGGCAGACGGCATAAGATGTCTGACTGTGTAAGGCCCTCGTTGTTTCAGGTTTCCGTTATGGAAGATGTTGAATTCCCACAAAGGATGTTCACTGCCGGTTATGAACCATCTCCGGATAAAAGCATACACTACTTTAGTGGAAGGAGAGATCTGATAACTGATGTTAAACTAGCGTTGTTACCGGCTGAATGGCAGGAACTCCTCGATTCAGAACTTGGCGTTTTTTTGAAATTCCATGAACTGAATTTCAAATGGTGTTCAAGGATGGTGCACTATATGCTCTGTCTGCAGTTAGACTGCAAGAAGAAGTATGAGTTATGTTGCATTGGCTTGCTATGATTTTGCATTAGACTTATGTTGTATTTGCTTTGAACATGGATTCCTGGCATTAGACTTATGTTGCATTGGCTTGCTATGATTTTTCGATGGCATTTAGCACATGTCAGACGTCTATGGATGTCTGACATGTTATGTATTCTAGTTACCAGACGTCTAGTGAAGTCTGGTTCTTGTGTGAATTTTAGTTCCAACATTATGTTTAACATGGGTTGTCAAATTGTCTATGCAGAGTATACCCGATGGCACAGATCCGAGTGTCATGGTCGTTGCACGGTCGGCTACGGGCATAAACTTCGATTCTACGCGGCAGTTTAAACAGGACACTAAGCAGGCGGCAGCTGAAGTTTACATGCAAGCAAAGGCAACCCAGGTTAAACAAAAGGAGAAGGTGAAGACTCCAGCTAAACCTGTTGTCCAAGCACAGGTTCCACCGAGATATGACCCTTGTGCTGCTATCACCAGGATGCAAGTGAAGGCACTTAATGATTACAACAAAAGACAGCCGTATGTGTTGATACTCTGCTTAGATTGTAAGTATGTACACCTAACTCGATGTCTAACAAGTGTATTGTTATTTTGTAGGGGTTATCCAACTAGGGAACTGAACACATCACTACAATGGTATTACGATCTTCGCACTCCAAAGGAATGGCTGCATGACACGGTCAGTATTACTCCAATGGTTATGAATTAAGAACTCCATTCCAATATGGATGTATATTCAGACTTCCAAAGAAGTCTGGTTGTTTATTCATACTTCCAAAGAAGTCTGGTTTTATAATCAGACTTCCAAAGAAGTCTGATAGTATATCCAGACTTCCATAGAAGTCTGATCGTATATCCAGACTTCCATAGCTGTCTGGTTGTGTTTTTTTTTTTTTTAATATTAACACATGCTTGGCTTAATGCAGCAAATTGATGCGGGTATTGATCTGTTGAGGCTTCGCCAACACAGCCATCCGGAATGGTTCAGGAGCGAGAGGCTGTGTTTCATTGACACACTCCTTCAAGCCTTGTGGCGTCAACACTATCCAACTTTTATTAGTAGTGGTGCTGGAGGGAATGCACCAGCCGCAACTAGAATGCTTCCTGCTGGTTGTTTTGATTACTTCACTGGTGACCTACCACTATTCTGCAAATCACCGAAGGCTTGGGCAGTGGATATTGATTATATTTACACCGCACTGCACACTGGCGGAAATCATTGGGTAGCAATTATGATTTCTATCCCGGATAGGCACGTAACAATATGGGACAGCATCATTAATGATAGGACTGATGAGTTGGTCGGAGCGGCAGTGGCACCAATCTGCGAGATGTTTCCTTATGCGATGCACATCTTGAAAATACCTGATGCTGATGGATGGCCTTACCCAGTCGATCGTTACACCCACTCGATTGTTAGGAGCGACGATCTTCCTCAAAACAAACAAACAGGTGACTGTGGAGTGTTCTGCTTGAAGTTCATCGAGTTCCATTCACTTGGAATGGAGTTTCCAAAGTATCTTTGTGATAAGAACATCAAGTCAATCAGGGACAGGCTAGCTTTTGACATATTGTTTGAACTCAAGCGAACAGGTGAAGAGCAACGTTCCGAGTATGCTTTGCTTGACACCTACGGTGATAAATAGACCGCCTTTATCTTTTGCATTCCTAAACAATACATATCTATGGTGGTTGTAAAAAACACATCAATCTTTTGGCCTACTTTTGTGCTTGTTTTTTAGTTATGTAACAAACTTAAGCACTAATTCAAGTTATGTTTATTACTACGCTTGTTGAAACAGAACCCAAACAATTGAGACAAGTTTAAATATTAGAGTTCTGGAATACATCACTACGTCAGACTTCAGTGAACCCTAAAAAAATATCAGACTTCTGTAAACCCTAAAACTTATCAGACTTCACTGAACATGAACACAAATCAGACTTCAGAAATCCCTAAAACATATAAGATTTCAACCATTTCTAATCAGCCTGAGGTTGTGGACATTTAGGTTGTTTGTGGCCTGGTTGTTTGCAGTTCGAACAACAATATTGCTTGTGTAGTTTCCGCGGTTTAGTGCTCTTCTTCTTGGCGATTTCTAGCATAGATTGCCACCTCGACTTCTTTTGTCTTCCAGGCTTCCGCCTCTCTTCCGGCGGATAGACACGCACGGTGTCATGATTTGCCTTTCCGGTAACATTCTTTGGTAAGATGTTGCGCGAGTATGCAGCGTACAAGTAGTCCGTTCTGTAAGATGGACATACAAGGGTAGAAATGTGTAGCTCAAGTTCCGGTGCAGCGCATATGGCATGTGAGCAAGGTATCTTTTCGTAATCCCAAACACCACATTCACACTTCTGATGTTCCAAATCAACAACACAATCCCTATGTCCTCCCTTAACAACGAACTTATACGTATCTACTCGTTCTGCCGTCATCATATCTGCATAATATTCACGAATAGCCAGCAAATATTCAACTCCTCGGCTAAATGTTGTTGAGAGACTCATTGCATCTAGCCGCCTTTTACAAAACCACGTCCCTAGTTTCTCTTGTATAAACTCTAAAAGGAAAGATATGGGATATCCTTTTGCCTTCTTAACTGCGGAGTTTATAGACTCAGCAATGTTGCTCGTCTTTATGTTGTATCTTCATCATCCATACGGGATCGGCTCGAGACACATAGACGGATTAAATGCGTATTAGCTAACTCAACCATGCTCCTTACTTGCCTATCATTTGTGACATAAACCGGAGGGCTATCCGGATCCATTTGTTTCAAGAGTGCTTCCGGCAATGGATATGATAACTCCACCGGGTCGGTTTTCTTGTCCAGCATATAATCATCTTGTACCATCTCAACTAGTTCTTGATGTGTAGAACCATCACGCAGAGTGATAAACCGCCCTCCTTTGAGCTTATCAACCACAAAATGCCAAATCTGGTCTCTCACAACCCATTCACCAAAATTAACAGGTAACTGAACCATTATCTGTATAAACAAACACGTATAAACAACATTAGAGATCTTTTGGGAAAAGCCAAACTTCTTTGTGAAGTCTAATGGGGATGCTATTAGCTACATTGCCAATATTATTCAAAAATTTATTTAAAAATAATTACCATATATAAGAATGTAAAACTCACGCAGAAGGAACATATAACACTAACACACATTTAAAAAAATTAATGTCAACGAAATTAATCACAATTATACAATAAAAATGTATTTTAAAAGTTTGACATATTTCAGACGTCTATAGAAGTCTGCTTTCTATATAACCAGACGTCTATGGTAGTCTGAAAAAGAGGGTATTTTTGCAATTGATTTTGAAATGCCAGACAGCGGATGCAGTCTGAAACAATTCAGACAGCGCAGGCTGTCTGCTTTGGAAGTTTTTAAATTTTTTGTCAGACAGCTCAAGAAGTCTGAAAAAAAAAAGGGTAGTTTTGCAATTGATTTTGAAATGTCAGACTTCTCGCAGAAGTCTGAAAGTAATCAGACTTCTTCCGAAGTCTGAAGAAAAAGTAGAGGGTAGTTTTGCAATTGATTTTGAAATGTCAGACATCTTCGGAAGTCTGATATCTCATCAAACTTCTTATGCTGTCTGACAATTTTTTCAGACAGCGAATGAAGTCTGATGAAAAACATCGCATTCTCGAGCGTTGACCAAAATTCAATTGTTCAGATGTCTTTTGCCGTCTGGCAAAGTTTTGGAAATTCAGATGTCTATAGCCGTCTGAGATTATTTTTCTTATTTTCAGACAGATTTACATGTCTGACAATTTTTTCGCTTATTTTGGTCAACGTTTGAAAATTTGGGTCAATTGCAGTTTCTACCCCCCATTATTTTCAGACAACGGATTCCGTCTGACAAAAAGTCAAGAATCGGTCAATTTCTTGCCAGACTACATCAGAAGTCTGACAAAAAAAACAAATTTGAATCAATTGCAAAACTACCCTCTTCTTATTTGGACTTTTTAACGATGTATTTTTTTGTTTTCAAAGGAATTTAACAGACTTCTATGGAGGTCTGGCAATTGAAAGTCAATTGCAAAACTACCCTCTTGTTGACCATATTGAGGCTTACGAAAAGATGCAGACTACAAAACCGGATCTGAAAATCGACGATATGAAAATGTTCTTACCAATCTCTGATTTCCGTTTGTTTTTAGCCGCGTCGATTTCCCAGAACGTCTAAAATCACCGAGAGCCCCAAATCCGAGACGTGTTTTGCTGTTTTTATTAGATGATAAACGATTTCGCTACTTTTGAATCGAAAAATATCGAAAATCCCACAAAATCAAAGGGGAAAAGAGAAATCGGTGAGGAGAACGTCCGAGCTCAGATTCTTGAGCTTTAATTGAGCTTTAATGGTGAAAAAACGAGCTGGATTACACATTAACTCGTCGGCGATGGTGGGTGTCGTGGTTGTTGAGCATTCATGGCGATGGCATTTTCGTGAATATCCAAAAAAAATTTGGGTCCTTTTGTCTTTTGAATTCACATATCAGACTTCAAATGAAGTCTGACGATGGCATTCCTGTGAATATCCAGATTAATAAGGGGATATATTAGCGATGGAGAGGAAGGAGAAGGCCGAGGGTATAAACAGGGTTGACTTCAATTTCGAGGGCATTTTTGCAAACGTCCCTTGTGTCTTGGGTACTTAAACAAACATATACTCTTTTTAATGATCACCCTCTTTTTGTTGTTGTTGAGAAAGTATAAACACACCTCTTTTCTTCCCAGCTTTTTGCTATCTATTTAATACTTGCCAGACTCCATAAAAGAGGTAGAAATATTTAATATAAATAGTTAACAAACACTCATATATGTGACAAGCCATTAGGAGGAGATGATTGTTCTATATATGTAATTAAACTTATAAGTAATCATTACTCAACATGAGACTCACGTTTTCACGGAGAAGAAGATACACACAGATTGAACATAGTACCTTTTTGACAAAAAAAAAAGAAATATGGTGCTGCCCAGGATCGAACTGGAGACCTTTTGCGTGTAAGGCAAACGACAAACGTGATAACCACTACACCACAACACCTTGTAATTAACATAATACAACATACAAACCCATAGTTATTAATACTTTTTTTGTTACAGACAGGATTGGACCAAACCAAAGTGATTCTAAACATCTGACGTAAAACGGGAGCTTTCCAAAATGTTGTCCGCGTTATTGAGTGCAAAGTCTTCACGTCTATGGAACTCTTTAATCTGCAACCAGAGGGTTGATTATATAGATCGTGAACATATATAAAGGAGTACCGATAATAGACTTTGTGTAAAAGATGATTATTCTCATTAATGTTAAATGAACGCATGTACAAAGTATTTATAGTGTTCATATAAGCTTAAGTAAGCTATACAATGAGCGGCTAGGTAGTTAGAGTGGTAGTTAGAATGTATGTAGACTGATGAGTGTCTAGATACATGTTGATACGCCCCCTCAAGCTGGAGAGTAGATGTTCGAAACTCCAAGCTTGCTAACTAAACTCTTGAACTGTGCAGGATATAGAGCTTTTGTTAGAATGTCTGCAACCTGACAGTCTGTCCGAACATGAAGTAGCTTCAATGTGTTGTCTTCTACTCTATCCCGAACTGCATGACAGTCCATCTCAACGTGCTTAGTACGCTCGTGGAAGACCGGATTGTTTCTGATGTGAATTGCAGCCATGTTGTCGCAGTAAAGAGGAGTGGGAATGTTGATGTCAATGTGAAGATCTCGGAGTAGATTGCGCAGCCACAGAATCTCTTTGACAGCAACAGACATACTCCGGTATTCAGCTTCTGCTGATGATAAAGATACAACCTTCTGTCTCTTAGATTTCCAGGAGATGAGAGAGTCTCCCAACAACATACAGTAACCAGAAACAGAACGGCGTGAGTCCGGGCAAGCACCCCAGTCCGCATCAGCAAAAGCTTTCAATTCCAAACGAGATGTAGATGAATAAAAGAGTCCTTGTCCTGCTGTACCTTTTAAGTAACGAAGTAGTTTGTGTACAGCATTGTAATGTGGAATCCGAGGCTTTGATGTAAACTGAGCTAACTTTTGTACTGCAAAGCAAATATCAGGCCTTGTGATGGTCAAGTAGATAAGTTTGCCAATCAATCGTCTGTAGGATTCCGGATCAGATAATAACTCTCCTTCATCTTTGGAAAACTTCTGGTTTGGCTCCATTGGAATGGAGGAAGGTTTAGCTCCTAATAAACCTGCTGAATCAATCAATTCCAATGCATATTTCCTTTGAGAAACTGAGATGCCTTTAGATGAACGAGCAACCTCTAGACCAAGGAAATATTTGAGATCACCTAAGTCTCTTAACTTGAAGTGAGATTGTAGTTGAATCTTCAATTCATCAACAGCCTGATCATTGTTTCCAGCAATGATTATGTCGTCGACATATACAAGAACCAAGAGTAAAACCGAGTCAACACATTTGGTGAAGAGAGTGTGATCTGATTTCCTCTTGATAAATCCAAGGTTCTGTAATGTTTCTGCAAACTTCAAATACCACTGCCGTGATGCTTGTTTAAGACCATAAAGAGACTTCTCAAGCCTGCAAACAGCATTATCCGGAAGGTCTTTGTGACGAGACTTATAGCCTGGTGGAATCTTCATGTAAATTTCCTCTGATAAATCGCCATTAAGGAAAGCATTTGAGATGTCTAGTTGAGACAGAGACCATCCCAGAATTGCAGCTGTAGCAAGTAGCATCTTAACAGAGGTTAATTTTGCAACAGGAGCATAAGTGTCCACATAGTCTAGGCCAGGTTTTTGAGTGTAACCTTTGGCTACGAGTCTGGCCTTGTGCCTTTCTACATGTCCATCAGAGAGGTACTTGACTTTATAGACCCATTTACATCCTATGGCATGCTTATCCGGTGGTAGAGAACATATACTCCATGTGTTAGTGTTCTCTAATGCAGAGATTTCAGTATCCATAGCACCATTCCAGACCTCATGACATTTTGCTTCAGTAAAGGAAGTTGGCTCAAATTCCTTGGTGATTACCATGATGAAAATTTGGAATGGGTTGGATAGCTTGTCATAGGCTACAAAGTTGCAGATAGGATAAGGCAGCTTTGTGCTGACATTATAGCAGTGATAATCTTGGAGATAAGCAGGCGTTTTAGATTGTCTTGCATTATCTCGGATTATGACTTCAGTGTCTGAGTTGTCCTCATCATTGGCTTCTATGATACGATCTTCAGTATCATCATCATCCTGATCATCATGATGTGTTGAAGTTTCTGCAACAGAGTTGTCCACTGATTCAGAGTTATCCACGGATTCAGAGGGAAAAGGAAAGATGTCCTTCAATGAATCAGAAACTGGACTTGTTGCAAAAGGAAATAATTCTTCATAGAATACCACATGTCGTGAGATGAAGATAGTGTTTTGTTCAATATCCAACAGTTTGTATCCTTTGTATCCTGTTGGATATCCCAAAAGAACACATGCTTTAGCTCGTGGAGCAAACTTGTGGCGAAGATGAGGTGAAGTTGATGCATAAGCCAGACAACCAAAGGTACGAATCATGCTATAGTCAGGCCTTCTTTTCATCAATATCTCAAAAGGTGACTGACCTTGTAAATTCTTTGAAGGAAGTCTGTTGATAAGGAAAGCTGCAGTAAGCACACTCTCACTCCAGAAATGCAGAGGTAGATGAGACTGGAACATTAATGCTCTAGCCACGTTGAGGAGATGTTGATGTTTCCTCTCAACTACCGAGTTCTGCTGTGGAGTTTCAGGACATGAGTGGAACGCAGTGATGCCTTTATCTTTGTATAATTCTGTGAATCTTAGCTCAGGTGCATTATCTGAACGAACACCTTTGATAGTTGTTCTGAATTGATTTTCTATCATTGTGATAAACTGAGGCACAATCTGAATGACATCTGACTTCTGTTTGAGCAGATAAATCCATGTAGCTCTTGAGTTATCATCAACAATAGTTAGGAAGAACCGATAGCCATCATGAGATGTTTCAGAAAACGGTCCCCATGTGTCAAGATGAATCAAGTCAAAAGGATTACTTGTCTTATTATTTCGGGCTACAAAAGGTATATGCTTTTGTTTAGCCAAATGGCAGGTCTTACAATGCATCTGACCTTCATTCTTTTTAGGAGATAGTGACAAGTAATCTGACATGAATTCCAAAAGATGATAAGAGGGATGACCTAAGCGACGGTGCCACACTTCCGAATCTTGCTTGACACTCATACAAACTACTGCATCTTTGTCTTCTTGAATATCCTGATGTTGTAGGTCCAAGAAGTACAAGTTGTTGATGAGATTACCCTTCCCAATCGTCAATGCCCTTGTATGATCCTGGATTTGACAACCAAAACCATCAAGCCAAATGCCACATTGTCTTTGTTTGGTGAATGCACTGACACTGAGAAGGTGGAACTTGAACTGTGGTATGAAGAGAACATCATGAAGAGTGATATGGTCATTAAGGATAATCATTCCCAAACCAATAATCTTCACAGATATACCATTTGGCAAGTTCACATTAGTATCATCAAGATACTTAAAAGTCTGAAACAAACTTTTATCATATGCAACATGATGTGTTGCTCCAGAATCTATAACCCATCTATTCAAATTCATGACTTTATCAGAGAGAGAATAAAAGTATGAACTATTCTCTTTTGATAAAGAACAGAATATTGAGGGATAAGAGATACCAGATACAGAGCATATAGTCGGCTTGGAGCTAGTGCTAGCAACTTCAGGAGATATTTCAGTGATCCTGGCATTAGTTGGTTGTAGCTTTGAGCTGAGATAAGCGACTATGTGTTGTATTTGATCTGTTGATAGAGCAACACCTTGATCAGTATTAGAGACTGAGTCTGTCAAAGCAAGATTTGCTGAAATTGGAGTACTGAAACGCTGTTGGTTTCTTTGATTCTTGGGTTTCCAACCAGGAGGATAGCCGTGGACTTTGTAACAACGATCAACTAGATGACCTGCCATTCCACAATGAGAACACATTGGACGTTGTTTCTGAGGGTGAGATGCCACATCTTGATTGGTAGACTTCTGAATGAAACTGTTAGACTGTGTGCTGATAGCAAAAGCAGACGGATTAGGATTACTGATGACTCGTTGCCTCTGTGACTCATCTGATTCCAGCATGTTGTGCATTTCAGATAAGGAAGGTCGAGGTTTCATATTTAGGATTTGACTGCGAGTGTGTGCAAAGTCATCATTGAGTCCCATCAGAAATTGAGTAATCCGTGTAGTTTCATGATCATCAAGAAGTTTAAGAACCTGTGAGCATCTACAACCTCCATTCTCCATAAGGTTCTTTGTGCAAGCCAATTGTTCCCACAGTGTGACTTTCTTGGTATAATACTCGGAAAGAGAATTAGTACCTTGTCGCAATGAACTGATTTCTTGCTCGAGATTATAGATTTGAGGCAGATTGCTCTTGTGGAATCGTCTTTGAAGGTCATTCCATATACCAGATGCATCTTGGAAGTATAGAATGCTTGCATAGATCTGTTTAGAGACCACATTAAGAATCCAGGCTTTAACCATGCTATTGCATCGATTCCAGACCTTATAGAGACGATCTGATTCAGGTGGCCTAGGAATTGATCCATCAACAAATCCTATTTTGTTCTTAGCTTCAAGACTAATCCTCATTGCGATTATCCAGGAACTGTAATTATCTCCAGTAAAAGTTTCCGAGACAAACGTCATACCGGGATGGTCTCCAGACTGAAGGAAGAACGGATTGTGATGATTATCAATGGAATCCATACCTTGTGAGATGGAATTAGGCGGAATCGGCGAAGATTGTTGATCGGAAGACGGTGAGTGAGGTGATTGGGGATTTATCGGGGATTGAATGCCGAAATCGGATGAGCTACGATTCCTGAGCTTGGCTCCTTTCTTCACCATTTCGATTGATTATGAGAAGAAAGATGAACACTACAAGCTGAAATGGAGATCGTGAAGCTTGAAGAAGAAAAAAAAAATGAAGAAATTTCACAGAGATGAGTGTTTTCTGGGAAAGTTCGAGGGAATGAGAAAATTTAGTGCTCTGATACCATAATAGACTTTGTGTAAAAGATGATTATTCTCATTAATGTTAAATGAACGCATGTACAGAGTATTTATAGTGTTCATATAAGCTTAAGTAAGCTATACAATGAGCGGCTAGGTAGTTAGAGTGGTAGTTAGAATGTATGTAGACTGATGAGTGTCTAGATACATGTTGATAACCGACTAACTCATATATGATTATAAAAAGTTGAATACCATCCAAGCAAAAAATTATGGATCCCGGTTTGTATTTATTTATCTATAATCACAAATTAAAATCCTAAAAATATAAATAATTTTATGAAACTTTCGTTATGATCCTATGCACTAGCATCTCATCCCTTTATGTAACGTACGTACCTGATCATGAGGCAGATCTTTGAACTGTGGCAAAACGAGACGTTCAGTGAATTCAATGTATGAAGCAGGGACAGATTTGATTACACCATCTGAGAATTCTACATGAAGCTTCTCCGAGAGTGAGGACACTTGTAGCAGTAGCCCATCAGTACTCACTGAAATTAATCAACAATCTAATCAATGGTGGACGAAACAGATTTAATTTTGTTTATCCATATATATATATATATATATATATATATATATATATATATATATATGTAGATATGGAACCTTTGAGAAGTCCTCCGTCCTGGTTGAGATCAAATCCATTTTCCTCTAGAAACTGTATGATGCAATTGATGTCACTGAAACGGTGTTTAAGTCGATGAACAGCAAACGCAAGATGGTTCATTGTGTAGCCGTTGATAAACGCCCAAGCCGCCAATTCGTTTTCTCTTCAGTGTTCACAACAGCTAATTATTTAATTGTAATAATTAGTTAAAGAGAGATGATTTAGAGAGTGTATAATATATACTCGGCAATTTGCTTAAACTCGCTCCATGTAGGCTTTTCCCATATTAAGGACCCAAGAATACTTGACAGAAGGGCTTGCCTACCTCCTGCTGAGGTTTCAGATACTTCCTTATTATCTCCTGATTAACCATTGAATAATTTTAGAACCAACAAAGAAATACCAAATAATAACGAATTACCCAAAATTATAAAAAACTGAAATGGACGCCATATTTTCGGTTACTAACCAATTTCCATCTTTGCTATCTGAACCAATCCAAAAACCGAAAAAAATTGAAATGAAACCGATCTGAATTTGATAAATATTTGAATGGTTCCATAACTCTATATCCAATCTAAAACTAAAACTCGAATAATTCGAATAACCCGAACCGAATCTGAACAGTTAGGGGCTGTTCGTTGGATCATTTGACATATCCATCCAGATGGTTCATCTAAATGATCTATCCAAATGATCCATATGAATGTTGTTCGTTGTTTTTAGATGTTGTTTCGATGTTCATTTGAATGGATCATTTAGATGAAGATGTGTTTGTTTGCTTATTTTTTTTTTTTGTAAACTTCAACTCTATCTAGATAAGTTTAATAAGAAAATGACTAAACTACCCTACTTTAAACTAATTAAATTTTTAGTTTAATCTTAACTATATTATTTTAAATACTAATCTAACATATATTTACAACTAATTAATTTTTTAAATTATTATTATTATATTGACAGGAAAACACAATATTATAGATTTGGTGGAAAAATGTGATTTTGCGGTTTTAGCGGAAAAATCCAATTTTACGGTTTTGAAGGAAAAACACGATTTTCGGTTTTGGCGGGAAAACACAATTTTTTTTGGCGGGAAAACACGATTTTACGGTTTTGGCGGGAAAACACGATTTTACGGTTTTGGCGGGAAAATATGATTTATGGTTTTGGCGAGAAAACATGATTTTACGGTGTTGACGGGAAAACACGATTTTGCGGTTTTGGCGGGAAAACATGATTTTACGGTTTTGGCGGAAAAATATGATTTTACGGTTTTAGCGGAAAAACGCGATTTTGCAATTTTGACGGAAAAACACGATTTTACGGTTTTGGAGGGAAAACATGATTTTACTGTTTTAGCGGGAAAACGCGATTTTATTTTGAATAACCCAAACCGAATCTTAACAGTTACTCGAATGTCCAACCATAATAGGTTATATCATTCTAACTAACTAATTTCTTTTACAATTATTGAGATTTGAAAAGTTTACTCAACAATAATTTTCTTTCTTTCTTAATTCTGTATTTGTGATCAACACTTTTGTGTGTGTGTTTGTGTGTGTGTGTGTGCGTGTGTGTGTGTGTGTGTGTGTGTGTGTGATCATCACTCTTACCTGTGATTCAGGGCTCAATTCGTCCACAAGAATCTCACCCATAACAAGTCGGGGTAAGGGTCCATTGCTTAGGCCGTGTCCATCCTCAGGGATCTTAATATCGGGAGGAAAAAACCAGAGACCTTGCAGTTTCTTCTTTGGAAAATCCATGCCACCTCCTATTTTATATCCATTATCCATGAAGAAACTTGACATGGAGTCTATTCCATAACCGTTGATCTATCCATACAAAGAAAAACAATTCACGATATTCATTTTTCAACAATTTCCGTTTGAAAATCAGTTTTCGTGTTTTTACGTTTAGATGTTATAAGATATATTTTTCATATCTAACATAATTTTTTTTTTAATTAGGTAAACGTTCTTCTGTTTGTATTATAATTTACAAGTGGTTTGACAAGATAAGATTATCTATTAATAATAACAATCTAAAAATACCAATAAACGGTTGTGTCTTTTCGTATATCTAGGAAACACCCAAGAAAGCACAAACAAAAGAGTTACGGAGCCACATAGGGAATACCCAAGAAGAAACTCGAGATATACATATATATTATCACGGAGTTACGGTGTCAAATATATTTTTCAACAAGAACAAAGGATTTTTTTTTGTCAACACAAGAACAAAGGATTAAACCTCACAAAACCCAAGAACAAAGGATTAAACCTCAAATATACATATATATATATATATATTATCAGCTAAAAGAGGATGATTTTGGCTCTTCCGTTAAACTTACAACAACCTCAACTTGTGAAGATATAGCTAATTTCAATGACAGAAAGCTACATAAAGGAGGAAATAACTATTGGCACAAGGATATTCATGCAAGAGAAAAGAAATAAGAGAGAAAGAATGCTGTTTTAGAAAGAGGTTTTTTTGTAATAAAATTAGAGTTACCAAATTGTCACTCATTTATATATGTGTAAATTTTCAGATTAAAAAACTGATGGAGTAGACTTCACTTGAAGATTTCTCCTATGAACTTCAATGTTATATTTCTATTTCATTTTTTTACGCTCAATTTTTTACCCAGCCCAATAAACCGCCAATTTAAATCTAGTTCTAATTTGAATGAATAGACTTCCTATTCGGACTTTTAAAGCAGACTTTTCATGTAGATTTCTCTTCAGCCCCTAGAATTTACTATTTATTATAATTAGATATATTTGTTTAATATGACTTATTTGTATCAAAATTTAATTTTCATAGGTGAAAACTGAATGTGTTTTTGATTTTAAAAATTGAATGTGTTTTGATTATTCAAAAATGTATTGATAAAATTATTATTTTTTATAAATGTTCTAATTTAAATTTAAGATGTAGCTAAAATGTAGACTTCTCTATGAAGTCATCCTATTAGACTTCTATTAAAAGTCTTCCTATTCGACGCCAAGATAATTAGTAGATTTTTTAAAGGTTAATATAGTTTTTTAGAATTTAATGTTCGGTCGTAAGGGTAGAAAATATCATTTATTTACCCCTAAAGATGACTTTTGAATTTTGGAGCAAATATAGTCTAATTTTTAAAACATTGAAAAGGGTCTTTTTTGTCAAGGGTCCACTTTAAGCAATTCCCCCTTATAACTAAGTGTATTCATCAAGTATATGATAATTTCAAATGTAACAAACTATTTTTATAATTTTTATTCCTAAAAATTACACTATTTAGAACATATAAACCCTACATGTTTTCCATTTGTTTATTTTTCATAAAAATATAATGTTTTTCATAAAATTTAGAGATAAACAATAGAAAACAAATATATTTACAAATTTAAACAAAAAAACAAAAATTGTAGTTAAAATAATTAAATATGTTTGAATAATAACATGTTTAAAATAAAATAAACTATATTATGACCCGCTCTTCAACGTGGAAAAAAAATTCTTTTAACAAAAATATTTTTTAGTAAAACGTTTGTTTTTAGGTTTAATTTTTCAAAAATTATATTTGGATGTAAACATTTTCATATAGTGTAGGTTTATGCATTTATATGTTAGTGATGTGTTCATATAAATTGGTTCTACTGAGATATATGTTTTTCAGGTAAAAAAATTATGGATCCATATAAAAATCGTTAGAGTTACGATCGGATTTTCGAGCCAGTTCCATATGGATTCATGTTAGTTTGGTCTTAATATTAAGAACCTGTAAATACCAAAAAAAATCGAGCCGGCTCGGGTTCGAGTATTATCAAAACACCTGAAAAATATTTGAGATTCAAAAATACTCGAAAGTCTAAAAAATACATGAAAACCCATAAAAATGTGTAAAATATAATATAACTCAAATATAGAAAATATATCTTAAAACTTGAAAACAAAAAAAAATCCAAAATACAAAAATTATACCCGTAAAACTCAAAAAGAATAATATATTAAATTTTTTGGGTCATTCGAATACCCGAAAGAGTCTCCGCTAGGAACCAAAACCGATCAAGACCCGTTGGTGTATGTAACTATTATCTTACCTATTATGTTGAATTTATAAATTTTAAATATACTTAGTTAAAATTTTAATTTTGATTGTTTGATTTATTAAATCTACATAAATAATAGTATTAGTTACATTTAATAACAAAAAATAACAAAAATATGAATCTTATATTAAAAGTTCATATATTACTAATAATATAGTTTGGAAGCGGGTCAAACCCGCCCCGTTTGACGCACCTGCCATGATCTGTTTTTGATCAACAAAATTCGTCTCGCATAACCCGTGAAAAAAAGATATTTTATGCGCACAAGTCTCGCCTAAATTTACAGATTATTCACGAGATCCATTAATATTTTTTAAACACTCTTAAAAATTTTTGTATATGTTTTAGTTATATTTTTCAATATTTAAATTAAATATTATATAAATAAACAAATATTTAAAATATTTTCGAATATATTGAATTATTTAATATTTACACTAATATAAAGAAAACTATATATATATATAATATTCTCTATTATTAATAAGAAAATAGTTTAATTTAACGTGGAAAATTGTTTTTATTTGAGAAATATAATAATTATTTATTTAATTAATATAAAATACGTATGTATGAAAATATTTTGATTTATTAATATATAAATCTCATTTATGAAATTAATATTTTAAATATTAACTAGTTAAAGCTTTATGAAATTGAATACTATTAATTGATATCTTAAATAATTTTTTTATTTGGATTTTATTAGTTAATATTTTATTTCTAAAATTATTTATAGATTGATATTTTTCAAAAATAAATATTATTTAATAATATCATTAGTTAATTTTGAATTAATTAATTTTCGAAAGTAAATATATTATGTATAACCAAAATATCTTAACTATAAATATTTTTCGAAATAATTTGACATTTAGTTTAAAATATTTATTTGTAAGAGATTTTTCCAAAATTAAATGGGAATAAACAACCTTCCTTTTAAATATCATTTTCGAAAAAAATTTGAGCATTAAAATTAACAAAAAAAAACATTGGCACATATTGTAAAAAAAAAAAATTATAGGCAGTTTTTTATTTGTGCTTCTGTTTTAATAATATAGATAATATTAGGTAAATATTGTGAAGTTTTTTAATTTATATATTTTAAAGCTAAAAATTTAGTTGTCTCATATTATATTGGTAGGTCATGAATTGTTTGAAAATGTGATTTTTCACCAATAAAATGACACCATTAAGTGGTACAAGGTTGGTGGTTTCCAAATTACCAAAAGATCCAAAACGGAAGGGCACTTGAACACTGACAAGTGGTTGATTTCCGTCTGCGATCTCTTCCCCGACTTCTGCGCTCATTTCTAAATCATAACCAAGCCATATTCATCATTAAACCGGGTTAAGGTATGTGTTCGTTTCACACGCTTCCCCATCTCTAACATTTTGTTCATAGCTTCATGTAGTTATCAAAGTCATTCTTCTCCCTGAACTTGATACCCCTCAACAAATACGAATTTGCCAACTCCTTGGTCATCTTATGGTTTGGAACAAAATTCTGTATTGTATCAGTAAAGATCGTTACCGTCTTTAGGCGACACGCGTGTTTCAAGATGTAAACCGCAATATCTCTTTCTTGTTGTCTCCCAAAATATATTGACCAGTAGAGAAACTGCATTTTAAATCCACCGTTTGATATCTTCAAGTTTAATGGGTTTATCCCTTAACTGGAGATGCAAGCTTTTTGTGATCGGAGCTCTATGTACTGGTAGATTCTTGTCGTCAAATTCTCGAAGTGCAGAAGACTCTGAATAATTACGGTACTCAAGTTTAGGCAACCACATCCAAAGAAATTGCCATTGTTTCGACAAAATGCTACTTGGAGATAACACCTTTTGTTGGAAGAAACGATGGTATTTTAATCAGCAATTCACTAGAATATCCACATTATATGTCAATATCTTTACAACCAAACTAATCGTCAACAAAGCTTCAATGTTGCAGATATCCTCAGGCACTGGGCCTCAAGTATCAAAAAGAGTTTGCATGGTCTAGTTTAAGATACTTTAAAAGCCTGCTTAACAAGCAATCTGGAAAGAAAAAAAACAAGTAAGAGTATAATAAGAGAGAGAGAGAGAGAGAGAGAGAGAGAGAGAGAGAGAGAGAGAGAGAGAGAGAGAGAGAGAGAGAGAGAGAGAGAGAGAGAGAGAGAGAGAGAGAGAGAGAGAGAGAGAGAGAGAGAGAGAGAGAGAGAGAGAGAGAGAGTATAATAAAAGAAGCATGTAGATGTATCCTTAATATAAAATATAAGTTGGCAACTTGGCATGCATTTGAAGCTGGAGAAGAAACTGCCAACTCTTTTATCATGTCAGTTGTCGGAAGAAAACGTTTTTACCAAAATAATCTCATTGATTAATTATGAAATGTGTACAAAATCTGTTATATACAATTGACTTCTAAGCTAAACCAAAACCAATATAGACCGGTTCTTATGTATAAAGTAAATGAACACTATATACAATAGTCTCCCTCAAGATGGGACGAAGATGTTGAGAAGACCCATCTTGCCCATTAACCGATTGAAAGCAGCAGGATAAAGTGGTTTCGTGAATGGATCAACAAGCTGCAGATCAGTTCTAACATGTAATAATTTAAACAAACCAGCAACAAGCCGTTCACGTACACTGTGACAATCTATTTCAATATTCTTAGTCCTTTCATGAAAGACTGAATTATGAGCTATGTGGATAGCTGTTGTATTGTCACAGAAGAGTAATGTTGGTTTAGCAAGAGCAAAGCGAAGCTCTAGTAAGAAGTTAGTCACCCATACCAACTCGTCAGACACAAAGGATAAGCTTATATATTCAGATTCAGCAAAGCTTTTGGAAACAACCTGTTGTTTCTTTGAACGCCAAGAGATCAGTGAAGTTCCCAAGAAGATGCAATAGCCTGATGTAGAACGACGAGTATCTTGGCAAGAGCCCCAATCTGCATCAGCAAAGGCTTGAATCTGCATCTCTGCTTTGGTAGAATAGTACAACCTTGGCCAATTGTTCCTTTGACATAATGAAGGATCTTGCGAACAGCTTGATGATGTTCTAAGCGAGGAGCTTCTGAGTATTGACTGAGTTTGTTGACAGCAAAAGTAATTTATGGTCTCGTTATCTGAAGGTACATTAAGCGACCAATGAGACGTCGATAAGCCTTAGCATCAACAAAGTCTCCACCAGTATCTTTGGAGAACTTAATGTGTGGATCCATTGGTATACTGGAGGTTTTACAGCCAAGAAAACCAACATCATCAAGAAGATCTAACGCATATTTGCGTTGACAGACATGGATTCCTTCTAATGAGAGAGCTATTTCAAGTCCAAAGAAATATTTCAGAGGACCAAGATCACGTAACTTGAAATGAAAGTCAAGATCAGACTTCAATTGATCAACAGCTCGATCATCATAACTGGCAATGACGATGTCATCAACGTATACTAGAACACAAAGGAACAGAGGATCATTTAGTTTGAGAAAACAAGTATGATCCGAGGAAGTCTGCACAAAACCAAGACTCTTCAAGGTAGTCAAAAACTTCATGAACCACTGTCGAGAAGCTTGCTTCAATCCATAAAGGGATTTCTGCAATTTACAAACCGCATTAGGAGGGAGAGAGTCCCCATGTCTATCAGCATATCCTGGAGGCAACTTCATGTAAATCTCCTCATTGAGATCACCATTAAGGAAAGCATTGGAAATATCAAGCTGATGTAAGGAGAATCCATGAATAGCTGACAGAGCAAAAATGAGCTTGACAGTGGTGAGTTTCACAACCGGAGAGAAGGTTTCAAGATAATCAAATCCTTCTTGTTGTGTATAACCCTTAACAACAAGTCTGACTTTGTTTCTTTCAACTGAACCATCTGCATTAAACTTGATTTTATAAACCCACTTACAGCCTATAGCAGTTTTATCAGGAGGTAAGGAGCAGATAGTCCATGTTTGTGTTCCTTCCAAATCACCAATCTCTTCTTCCATTGGAACATCCCAAACCAAAAGTTTCTTTGCCTCAGTATAGGTTTTGGGTTCTTTGACTTTGTCAACAACAACAAGAAAAGAAAGATAAATGGGAGAAAGTTTCCCATAAGAAAGGAATTGAGAGATGGTGTGAAGGGTTGAAGATTCTACTGAATGACAGTAGTACTCTTGAAGATAAGCTGGCTTCTTAATTCTCATGTGAGATGTTTGAACAGAAGGTTCAGGGACATCGATAACAGGGTCTGCAGAAGGCAAGACCTCTATAGATTGGGAATGAGAGGAAGTCTCATTACCATGAGAGATAGTTGACATAGGAGAAGTTGGTAACAGATCAGGGAAGAAATTTTGAGATTCCTGAGATAAATCTGTTCCAACAAAAGGAAAGAGTTGTTCATGGAAAACCACGTGTCTAGAGATCAAGATAGTATTAGTTTCAAGATCTAAGAGTTTGTATCCTTTAAAACAAGAAGGATAACCGAGAAATACACAAGCTCTAAGATCGAATTTATGTCTGCTATTGGGTGAGGTAGAAGAATAACTAAGGCATCCAAAAGTTTTTAACTGACTGTAATCTGGAACCTTATTAGTTAAAATTTCAAATGGACTTTTGTCCTTGAGAATAGGAGCAGGGAGATGATTAATAAGATGTACTGCAATAAGAATACAGTCTCCCCAGTATGGTAAAGAAATATGGGATTGAAAAAACAAAGATCGAGCAACATTTAGAATATGTTGGTGTTTACGCTCAACAACAGAGTTTTGTTGAGGCATTTCAGGACAAGAGTGGTAAGGAAGAATGCCTTTAGATTGATAAAAGGAAGTGAATTTGAGTTCTGGAGCATTGTCAGACCTAACCCCTTTGATTTTTCTCTCAAACTGAGTTTCTATCATCTCAACAAATGTGGGAAAAACAGTTAACACATCAGACTTATTCCTAAGGAGATAAACCCAAGTTACTCTAGAACAGTCATCTACAATGGTCATAAAATATCTGAAACCATCATGAGTAGGAACAGAAAAGGGACCCCAAATGTCTATATGAATCAAGTCAAAAGGATTAGGACTAAGATTATTATGAGAGACAAATGGAATATGTTTCTGTTTTGAAAGATGACAAACTTTACAATGATGATCAGGTTTATTAGTTTGCTTAGGAAAAGACAAGATAGAATGCATATAATGAATCTTAGACATAGATGGGTGGCCTAACCGTTTATGCCAAGGCTCAGAAGATGAAATGGAAGCGGCAACACATGAGGGAAGAGCACCTTGAGAAGTAAGTGACTTAACATCCAGAAAGTAAATATTAGCCACCTACCTACCCATTCCAATCATTAATTCCCGAGTAGGATCCTGAATGCCACAAGAAAATTCATCAAACCGGATTCTACAATGCATTCTTTTGGTTAAAGAACTGACACTTAGGAGATTAAATTTGAACTGAGGTATGTAAAGAACATCTAAAAGGACTAGTTCACTACCCAGTCTTATATCTCCTATACCAACAATGCTCACAAGAACTCCATTAGGCAAAGTAACAATGGTATTAGGGAAAAGTTTGAAAGATGAAAAAGAAGAGCGTTGATGAGAAATATGATTAGTAGCTCCTGAATCTATCACCCAAGCATTAAGTGCTACTATACTAGTGTTAGCAGAGAAGACATACGGCCTATCAATTCCGGTAAAAGAACATAGGATAGAGGGATGAGAAGTACCAGATATTGGGCCAGGGGCTGATTAAGGAAGAGTGGAAACTGAGACAGAGTGTACTTCTGGAGTGGGATGAACCGTAGGAGTCTGGAGCTTGTTACTAAGGAAAGACACAAGTTGTTGTATCTGAGTTGGAGAGAGATCTTCATTCTTCATCTCATCTGATGGTGAATCTGATTCAAGTGTTACATTAGCAGAAACTGGAGTAGATCCTTTCTCAGACTTCTGATTAGGCTTGAAGCTCGTAGGATACCCATATTTCTTGTAACATGACCAACTCGATGACAAAAGGTACAATAGGGTCTGTCCTTTCTCACAAAACTCCCTGAAGAAGACTGAGAAGACTTAGTGCCTTGATTCTGAGGCTGAGAATTCTGATTCTGAAACTGAGAAACTTGAAAAGCAGACGACGTAAGGTTCGATGCAGAAGACTGAGAAGCATCTTTCTGACTATCCTCCTGATCAAGTATATTATAGACTTCAGATAAAGAAGGTAAAGTCTTCTTCATGAGAATACGGCTCCTGATATTATCATAGTTCTCATTCAATCCCATAAGAAAGTCAATCACTCTATTTTTTTCCTTCTCAGCCAAAAGATCTTCAACAGTTATAGCTTGTGGCTGAGTACTAGATAATTCCTCCCATAGAGTCTGAACTTGTGTATGATAAGAAGACAAGTCCATGCTACCTTGTCGAAGTGTATGAAGCTGATGACGAAGTTTGTACAATCGTGGAAGATTGGATTTGTGAAATCGCGTGTGTAGATCTTTCCATATATCAGACGCATGTTTGATATAGAGAATGCTTGTATAGATCTTCTTCGACACGCTATTGAGAATCCAAGATTTGATCATACTATTACAACGACACCAGATTTTGAAATAAGCATCATCTTCAGTAGGTTTCGTGATTGTTCCATCCAAAAATCCAAGTTTATTCTTAGCCTCTAAGCTAGTAGTCATAGCGATGAACCATATACTATAGTTATTGCCATCTAATGGTTCCGAGACTAATACTAAACCAGGATGATCAGAACTATGAAGATGATAAGGAGAGTGAATGTTATCTGGATTATTCGATACCTCAAAGCGATCCTGAAGAGGCGATTGCGTAGATCGACGAAAAAAGTGAACGATCTTCAACATCAGAATCCAGATTCGGAATATCAGTATCCAGATGAAATTTTGAAGACTTCGGATTACCCGACGGTGGTGATTCCGAGTGAATTGAACGATATTTCGACTTGCAATTGTGTTTCCCCATTGAACTTCGAGTTCAGCTCAGAAACACGAAATGAATTCAAATTTGAGCTGAATCGCACAGGGAGAACGAAGAGAGAACACAAATCGAAGAGAATCAAGCTCGATCGGAAGAAGAAAACGAAGAATTCCGATGAAAATCCGGTGAGATTTTGATCGGAGAAGCAACGGAAAAAAAATTTGTTACGGAGTCAACGAGATCATTTGCTCTGATACCATTTTACCAAAATAATCTCATTGATTAATTATGAAATGTGTACAAAATCTGTTTATATACAATTGACTTCTAAGCTAAACCAAAACCACTATAAACTGGTTCTTATGTACAAAGCAAATGAACACTATATACAATAAACGTGGTTCAAAAAAGATTGTGATAAGCTACCTCAATGCTATTATACGAAAAAAAGAGAGGACGAGCTGACGTGGAAGAGTCAACAAGAAATGGTTGACCATTAGCTCAACGAAATGGTCGTTAGTTCGTTCAGCTTAAATAACAATATTTGTTTCATTTTTTTTCTTTTAGATTTGAATTGAGAATTGGGACGATAATCTTGAGGAGAACTTGTCTGGGTTAAGCCAACGATTCTCAAGTTGATTATGTAATTCAAGGTGCAATCGATTCTTTGATTCATTATATAAAGGTTTCTGAGAGTTGTGATCGAGTTTAGCTTACAAATCACTTAGTTTTACATAGCTAGACTATATCAGTTGGTGCGGTGAGCGTGGACCGTGTTTATGCAAAGAATTTTTAGCTGATTCCAATGTAAATCAAGGCGGAGAAGACGATTTCACTCGACGCATCCGCTACAAGTTCTGGTAAACAAGTTGACGAGTCATGCGAAGCATTTTCAACGGATTCCGGTGTGATTCTTGTAGAATTTGAAGAAATCATGCAAAGCATCTGTCCCAAATTCATGTGCACTATCTTATGGCTCTGATGGCTCAGATTGAGGAGATCGACGAAATGTTGGAATCAATAACAATGTCCGAGTTACAAAAAGAACACGATATTATCCATGGTGGATGGGAGCGTTTGACGAACGCTCATACAAAAACAAACAAATGAGTTAGTGCGATTGAGCATCAATTGCAATCAGTAATGGAAATGTTGAGAAGATCGAATGCCAATACATGTGCGAAGTTACAAAATGGAAAAGACATAGCTGGTTCTTTGAATCCGAGTTTCTAACATGAACGATATGGAAGGCTCACCACTAGGATATTGGAGGAATCAACATATATTTGCCAACAGAGATAGCCTATTAAAGAAAATAGATCTACATACTTTTAATGGATCATTGCCTTATGGTTGGATTTCGAAAGTGGAAATATACTTTTGGAGTGGCAAAATACAGAGAGACAGAGAAGCTGGAGTTGGTTGCTTTAAAGCTGAATGGTCCGGTATTGATTTGGTATATGTGGGAAGTGGAAGAAGAACAGTTTCAGATCTGGTTTCACTTCAAACAGAGAATGTTAGAGAGATTTGCAGAATCTCCAGAGGAAGAACCGAGAAACAAATTTTGTGCGTTAAATCAAACAGAATCGATACAAAAGTATGTCAGCGAGTTTGAGTTGATTACGCAGGTCAAAGGAATTGATGAGGAAAATCTGATAAGAAAGGTCTATACAGGACTTAAACCAGAAATGCAAGAAGTGATAAAACTGAAGGAACCAATGGGGTTACGAAATTACATTGCGGCAGTGATTAAAATGGAATCAAGCACTTTTTCCAAGTAATGGGAGAAAGAAGTAAACCAAAGCAGTGGGAGTATACATCTAACACTATCGACAGCCTCAATCTAACCTATTTACACCAAAAACAACTCAACTGCTAAGCGAAACAAGAAACAAAGGCATGGAGGAAACAAATATGGATCAACAAAAACCAAGGCTTCATTTAACACAAACATAATTGGCTGAGTTGAAGCGATTGAAATTGTGTTTTAAGTGCAAGGCCATGTGGTTTAGGGGACATATATTTGGAAATCCAGAACTATCAATTATGACCATAGTGGATGGAATAGAGGTGGAAGTAGCAGAAGAAGAATGGGAAGTAGTGGATACAGAACAACGGGAGCAAGAACCATAACTTATGGAAATATCATTGAATGCGTTCTTGGGAATTTATTTTCCTACAACTACAAAATTGAGAGGGAATATTGGTATATCATCAGTGGTCATTCTCATTGATAGCGGAGCAACACATAACTTTGTAACACCAAAGTTGATAGCCAAGACTCACTTAAAAGTGGAAACTAATCCAAACCTACATATATTGTTGGCTACTAGAGTTACAGTTAATGGACTGGAAGTATGGAAAGGAGTACAAATTGGGATGCAAGAATTGGAATTTTTCATTGACTGCATTGCATTGGATTTAGGAAAGGTGGATGTGGTATTGGGAGTACAATGGCTCAGGACATTAGGAAGGTGTGAAGTTGATTGGAAAACTCAGGAATGGAGTTTTATATATCATGATCAAAGAGTTACCTTACATGGAGAATCAGACTTACATAAACTTAACTGGTCAGCAGTTTCAATGTCTACACACACAGACGAAAATGTATTGATAAAAAAATATTGGTGTGGAGCTATATGAAAGCAATCTCAAACAAAATAGATTTATGCTCAAATGAGCTAACATGAAAGATAAAGATCTGAGTAGCTCATTAGAGCTTTATTTAACAAGAGAAAAGAAACTGGAAAGCTTGTAGCTTTGTCTGCAAGAACAGTAAGATGCTTATTGATTCATAAAATGCAGAAGAGTGGCTGCTACAAATGCAGCCGAGAATGCATTCACTGAGCACATTACATCATATTTAAATGAGTCTAAAACCCTAGTTACATGAGCAATAAACTTCTAATGGATCTCAAGTTGGGCCTTTCTTTTGGGCTTCAATACTCCCCCGCAAACTTTGCATCGGTAGAAATCAAGGTGCGAAGTTTGAAAACTCAGTTGAGGACGATCCACATGAAGATGTAGATAGATTTCCCATTTGTGTGGAGATATAGACATTTGACTTCAGAACCAAATGAGACCTTTGATCTATACTTGGAGATCTAGCATTGCTCCCTCAGAGGTATCTTTGTACTTGGAGAGTCTTTTTGCTTAGTCCCTCAGAGGTATTTAAGACCTTTCTTTCTCATACAAGTCTTTGTTTCTTTGTACTCATCACTTAGCAAAGAGTAATCTACCCACAATCTTCTAAAATACTAGCAACTCTTTGATTCCTATCAAATCTAGTCAATCTGGCTTTCTCTTGGACAATATATCAAACACCTTGTGTGCGTTCAGTAAACACAGAAACTTGAAGCCATAAAATCATTTTATTCACCAAAGTCAGACCTATTCATTTTGCTCTACGATTTCCACCATATAAATATAAACCAGCCAACAAAGCACCAATCAAACAAAACCCATCATGCTCTTATAATCTCTCTAACGACTATTCCTTTTTTCCGATGAAGAGGCACTTTACCGTAGTAGAGATGAAGAAATCTTGAAGATACCCATTACGTCGAACAACTTCAACGCGTCACCAAGTGGACGAGATACTCATCGACAACAATATTGAACGAAGCAGAGTGAAGCTGATTTTAAGACACGGCAATGGGTTTGTCGGCCACAAGCGACGTGATTACTGGAGGCGCACAATCAAGATCTAAGACGAGAGCTCGCTCACTATCTGGACTTTTGCAGTAGAAATTGAAGTGGGTCGGACTCGTAGTCGTCGTGGACGGTTGATTCCTTCGCGTGGTCGCAGCAGAGAAACATCTGACATGCTGAGGAGAAAAGACCCAATAGTGACGAGACCCGACAAAACAAATCGATGATGGAATGGTGACTTTGTTATAAAGGCAGAGACTTTGGCGTTAAGAAGATGGGTTGAGTAGAAGCTCTAGAAGAGGAAAGAAAAACCCATGAACCGACTGCAGCTCTGATACCATGAAAGCAATCTCAAACAAAATAGATTTATGTTCAAATGAGCTAACAAGAAAGAAAAAGATCTGAGTAGCTCATTAGAGCTTTATTTAACAAGAAAAAAGAAACTGGAAAGCTTGTAGCTTTGTCTGCAAGAACAGTAAGATGTTTATTGATTCATAAAATGCAGAAGAGTGGCTGCTATAAATGCAGCCGAGATTGCATTCACTGAGAATATTACATCATATTTAAATGAGTCTAAAACTCTAGTTACATGAGCAATAAACTTCTAATGGATCTCAAGTTGGGCCTTTCTGTTGGGCTTCAATACTATAGAGGAGAAAGGTCACGAAGGACAGATATAGTGCAAAAGGTTCTTCAGGATTATGAGCATGTTTTTGATAAACGGCAGGGATTACCACTAGTGGGAGGAAGAGAACATGCCATTACTCTGAAATCTGGTACATCAACAGTTAAATGTTTGTCCATATAGATACCCACAAGCACAATAAGAAGCAATGACCGAAATAGTTGCAGAAATGTTGAATAAAGGTCTGATCAGAAGCAGTCGAAGTCCCTTCTGTAGTCCAATCTTGTTGGTTAAAAAGAAAGACAACACATGGAGATTTTTCGTGGACTATCATGCACTCAACTAAGCAACTCTACGGAATAAATTTCCATTTCAAATGATCGATTAGTTATTAGATGAACTAGGTATGTGTCCGCGCTACGCAGCGGGTATTTTTCTAAATATATTTTTTGTTATTATTTTTGATAAAGTTATATAAATTTGTAATGTAGTACATTTTGGTTTATGGCCTTTTTGTTTTATAGTTAAAATGACATGATTATATTTTCAAATTGGGAATAATTTATTTACATAGGAATATCTCTTGTTTGGAAACGCTTTAGGCATTGTTCGCGCGGTCAGTCTTAGTTATAAAAAATTGGGATAAACTCGGAGAATACGCGGAACAGAATTTTTTAATACTTTAAATATTTTTATATATAATATACCAAATTTTAAAGTTATTATGCAATATTCATTAAAAACAAATATAAAAAGAATTATTATTTATTTTAGTTCATATCTAATAAAAAAAACAAAAGAATAATCACTCACAAGATACATACAAAAGTATATTGTTTTGAGAATATTATAATTACAATATTAACCAAATAATATTATAAATCTTTTGGGTAAAAAAGAAATTTCAGCCCAATACTTAAGGTAGCTAACAAAATTAGTACTCGGCTACTTCATGGATGCGAGTAACATCAACTTCCATTGTTGTCTATGGTCTGCTCTTCCTCTACTCACCAATTCCCATGTTTCTATCGGCTCTGCTCGGTTACACACCCACATTGCGTTACCTCGTTACGGTTCTCAGTCACGGCATTGAGGTATACTTAATGGCTATAACAGGGCTTGGCCTTGTCGTCTCTGTAATAGAAGAAAGATACGGTTTTGATGCGATTAAGGAAGGAACAGCCCTGATGAAAGGGAGGATAACTGGATTAGCTTTGGCAGGTGTATTTGTGTTTTTATCGAGTTTCATTAGTCATGGGATGGAGAAGCTGGCGAAGGAGCTAGATGTAGACTCGGGATCAGGGTCGTGGTGGAGGTCTGTGGTTGTGTCCGGTGGGTGGGATGGGTGGAAACTGGTTTGTATGTATGGTGCTGAGGTGGTGATGAGTTATGTTGTCGTCACTGTTTTCTACTGTGAGTGTAGGAAACGTCAAGGAAACAATGATCCAGATGTTGCTGATGAAGAGGGTCTTGCTATTTAATATTAGTAGTTGCAACTTTTTTTGTTAACTTGTGAATTTTATATATACATTTTTGTCTATATTTACCTCTTTGACCAGAGTGCTTCTGCCTTCATTAGAAGAAGAAATTACAAACATTCTTAGGCGTAGTAGTAGGGTTCTACTTCTCAAAAAGTCCTCCATCACCTGCAAGAGAAAATGGCGTATGTGAAAAACTATAACATCATCTTAACATTACCTCTATCGTCATAGAAGAACCCAAGTTGATCCAAAAATAGAACAAAACAGAGTTGTAAGATGTTTCAGTTACCTTAACAATTTGAGAAGCTGTGGAGACGAAGGGTGTCTCCGTGTCATGTTGTTCCGTTATCATAGGATCAAAATACAAAGCTTCTCTGCTGAGACATGGTTCAAAAGGAGAAAGGGAAAGATGCAACGATGCTCCATCGACATGCAAGTTGTTCGAAGAAATCAAACCATCACTTTCTACCTTGGACACTATGAAAATCATCATCACAGTCCGTTTCAAAGGCGAGGTTGGAATCAAACCACGCTTCATCAATGCCTGCTGTGTGACAAGAAAATGAAATTGGGTCAGCTAAATGTTGTTTCTTAGTTTGATTGATGCTCACAAGATAAACCATTTAAGAGAAAGAGTCAATTTTGATCAAATTTGTCGTTTTTGATAACTTGATGCTGATGTCTCATGAATCACCAATTGCTGCATAGAAAACTTGTTAGATTTGTCAGACCATTTGACTGATAAGAGAAACAATGTAGCGATACAAAACTGAGAAATTACCTCATAAGCAAAAGGTCTCGGCTTCCTGAGATTAATTGCCAAACAAGACCTCTTAAACAATCTGGGATCCTTTTTCCTATACGCCTTTTGACAACATTAGGTTTTCTTCTAACATAATGCTTCCAGTCACTACCTCCAACCCCAATCATCTTTCTCCATTTTCTCTCCTCTCTATAGCCAACAACAAAAACACATCATCATGCTTATCTCTCTCTCTCTCTCTCTCTCTCTCTCTGAAGAACTATATAATTCAACTTTTTCCTCAAGACATACCTGTCATGGTCAGTTGATTTAGCCTTGCTGAAACGTTCTAGCGAATTGCCATGTTCTTGCTTAAGGAACCCGAATCTATCCACCCGGACATGAGGAGTGACTGGTCCTGATTCACTGTCATTTTTGTTCTTTTTCTACTCATTCTACTAAACTGAAGAGACTCGTAGCATTCATTGGCTTTAAGCAAATTTCAGTCTCCTTCATAGGATTGTGATCAAGCTGGGAAACTTCACAATCATAGACTTCCGAGAAAACATTCCAAAACCCATAAGACAAATTCATTAACAGAATCTAAGATTCTAAAACCGAAAGACATTCCAAAGAGCATGAAAGAAACAAATAGAATCCTAAATCAGAGAACTTTGAAAATCCATGACTTTTAGGTAGAAGAGAAGTGACATCCATGTACATCAGTTCTTATTACTAAGCGAAGATGACCCACAAAATACAGTAAAGGAGGAACATAATTCCGGAGAAAATTAATACTCACCAACATTTGGTCAGATCAAAAGTTTCGTACCCAAAACCTCGATGCTTCCGATGAAATAAAACGAACCATCAATTGAAATTTGAGATGGAATTGAAGAAGATAGCGAAAACGGAAGAGATGCAACGTTGGAGATCGGATCAGGAACTCATACGCGTATTATGGTGACCTTTGAATTTTTAATCCGCTCAAAGAAAGTGGTTTTTTTTCTTTCCCCAGCAAACACGTTAAGGAACTTCTGCAGAGGAACATTTTTTCATTATAGCAGGTGAATCGGCATATGAACTAAGTTATAGGAAGAAATAATTGACTTTCAGAAAGGAAAGTGTGAGATCGTTACCTTGTATGAAAGCTTCGACGGTGGTCAGAAGAACTTAAAACATCAGGAATAAGAAAAGATGCGTGTCTGGTTATCGGAAAATTGGTAAGAAAGCTTTCGACGGTGGCCGGCGGAGCACAAACCTTCGGAAGACGAAGAGTTCTAGCAAAGGGTTCTTCGATATCATCTCAAAAACATGAAAAATCTTGGTGGAAGGTTTGTAAACCATTGACGACTAAGAACGCTGGTGAGAAATCGATGGTAGAACAGACGGGAAGGCGTCCCTGAGAGAGACAGCTTGGAGATGGAGAGAGAAAAAGCAGAAGATGAACCAGGAGCTCGTATTCTAGTGATAAAGGGAGTGTTAGTAACCTTCCGCCACTCAGGTTCGATTCCTCCTGGCCACTAGTGAATTTACATTAGGGCATCACCGGCTTCCAGTGACCACATGCGGCCGTCGCTAATGCGTGGATGCAGCATGTTAGTCGGGACCCACCTCAGTGGGGGCCCAGATACAGTAAGCTATTCAAAAGAAAAAGAAAAAGCTGAAGATGAATGAAGAGTAATCTTGTTTTTGAGGATTAAAATTATTTTGTTCAAACCTTGATTTGTTTTTTTTTTATAGGTGGACAATTACGTGTGAGAATGTTTTAATTTAATTGGTTTGAGTGTTTTTTTCATTAAGATAGGTGTCAGTCTCTTCTTCGATATTGGTGATGAGGTGTCAACACCAGGAGAGACCCTTCACTTATCATAGTAATGATTACATGGGGCTAATGTGTTTTCAAAGTTGAACCTCACTGTTGGATACCATCAAATTCAAATGGAGGAAGAAGATATCCATAAAACAGCTTTTAGAACACATGTCGGCCATTATGAGTTTCTAGTTATGTCATTTGGCTTAATAACGCTCCTGTAACATTTCATTCGTTGATAGAATGATTTTTTTCCGTCCTTGGCTTGGGAAATTTTTCCTAATCTTCTTTGATGATGTGTTGATTTACAGCAAAGGGGTAGAAGAGCATAAGCATCATCTACAAACAATATTGAGAGTTTTTGCAGAAAGCCGTTTGTACGCGAACAAAAAGAAATGTTTGTTTGGTCAACAGCAAGTGGAATACTTATGACACATTATATCACAAGAGGGAGTAGCGACAGACAAGTCCAAAACAGAAGCTATGAGGTTTCGGCCATCACCAAAGAACATAAAACAGTTGAGAGGCTTCTTGGGTTTAACAGGCTATTACAGAAGGTTTGTCAAAGGGTATTGCACATTGGCAAGACTTCTAACAGATTTACTGAAGAAAAACAAATTTGACTGCACAAGAGAGACTCAGACAGCTTTTGAAACACTGAAACAAACAATGCTTTCAGCTCCGGTTTTAGCGTTGCCCGACTTCACCAAGATTTTGTAGTAGAATGTGACGCCTCTGGGTTTGGGTTAGGTGCAGTCCTGATGAAAAATTTACGGCCAATCGCTTACTTGAGTCATGGCTTGACAGTGAGAGAGAAAATTAAACCGATCTACGAACTAGATTTAATAGCAATGGTGTAACGCCCCTTTCCCATTCTCCGCTGACCGTCGAGCTGACCGGTCAACAATCAAACAAGAACGTGACCGATCAAACCCGAGCAAGTCGAACAGGAAACGTTCGCCACAGGACGAAGCCAAAGATAGTTCGGTTTGAGACAAAGGCTAGCACCAATCTATCATCGACTCCGCTATCCTCATATCCATAGCACAAGCGGTACCACTTGCACTACTTCGATGAGTTGTGTCGGTTCGGACTAAAACCTCATATCAGGGAAACAGTTTCATTTCTGAGTAATCAACGTTGAGTACAACGTTTAATATAATTTCACAAACAATCGTCAAGTCAAATATACAAAGAAATCAACACACGAAATAACAATAACGCCGGACCGAGAAAACACCCAAAACAATCACGAATCAAATCCCGTCACAAGCAACCCAAAACCACACCGAGGACCTCCCGCGTCTATCGCAGCTGAACCTGAAAACACAAAAAGAGTATAATGAGCGATCTAAGATCACCCAGTGAATCGGCTCCCCACTAACGGCTTCTAATCTATCTAGAACTACAGATTCCCGCCCCAAAACCCAAAATAACAATCATCAGTAAATAAATAGTCGATCACGCACTACCACATCGTGATAAACCCACAACACACAATCAATGCCAAAGATAAGGAAAAAAATAGGGAATCGAAGGCACTGCGGCACATGTCCACGATTAGACTCTATCTATCTATGCGCAACGAAAGGTAATAAAACAACACTGGGCCCTACGAACTCGGTAACTTCCACGGGTCTACATCGTTACCTACATGGTAACTAACCCACGACTCCTAACCGTGTACACAAGGTCCCCACGGCTAGGACACCGTTCTCTGTCCATCGATACGCGGTGACTCCTGTTACCCCAGGTAACCTGAGTTTCCATGCGATCCGGCCCTAGGACATGACCCCGTATTCTCCGAACCGCACACCTAGCAACGTCACCCGATAGGTTAACACCATAACCGGAATCACCATGATCCGATTAGGCCACTACCCGAGGATCCAATCGGGTCGGAAGTACCGGAACGTATTCACACACCTAGAATTGCGGGAACTAACGCACCCTAGAGTCCTAGTGCAGAAATGTAAACACGCAGACTCGCTTGGACTCTAGCAATCAATTGCAATCCATAACAACAATCAACTCAACGCCGCTTCCCGCAAGTCTACTCACGCACACCACACCGCCCCCTGACTCAGCACCGTACCGTGTCAGCGGTTACGACTTAACCGGTCCCATGTCCAAGTTAAGTATCTACACGGATTGCTCGGCCCAACACCGAGACAATCTAAAGGCCTGCACAAAAGATTAACCACAACCACACAACAAATACAGCCACGCAATCAACACACAACAACACACAACCGGCCTATTAGGGTTGCTACCATCTTTTAACCAATTTACGCCCGCTACCTTGGGTTAGCGGCTCGCTAACCCGTAGACGGTTCACCAATCACAACACTTCTTATTTCTTAACCCATCATAAACATCATTTATTAACTCCCCGATCCGTCGGTATAGAGCTAGTAGCTTACTAGACTCCCCGACGTCTCATCTTCATTAACTTAATTCATTTAATCTCGGGAACCCCGATACCATTCATATTTTATACGTTTGTTCAGGTTTAACTTCCGTATTTTAACTCGTCTTAATTCCCGTATATAGATTCATTAATTATCGTTCTTATACATATATATGCATATACAGTCCTAAACAAACGGTCTATATGAATGCATCACCCAATCGATACTAACAACCTAGCGGCACACAATTGATTAACCTTTTTAATTCTTTAAACCCTAACATGCTTATTCGATCCTAACCGGTTTATCATTAATGTCCAATTATTTAATATTAACCAATCATTTAATTATCGGGTATGCAATCCTACAACTACGGTTTCTCGGTTCCCAGTCTAAATGTAACTAAGGGTTTGTGAGCCGACTCACAGTGAGGTAGGTGCAGTAATGGCGGCTCTGACACGGTATGAATCCCGAGACCCCCGAACTGGAACCCGAACCTCCCGAATGCACGAACTCGAACCCCAAATCTTCCCGAACGTCCTAACCGTTGACCGGATGATTCTAATCAAGCTTCCGGACCATCTTCTCTCTCCTTCCCGCCTCCTTCTCTCTCTTTTCTTCATCTTCACGTCTCTCTCTCTACTTTCTCTCTCTTCTTTCTCTCTCCTCTTTCTCTCTCTTTTTTCTCTCTCCTCCGGTCTTCTTCTCTTACGCTTCACCTCTTCTTCTCTCTCTCCTTCGTCTTCCCTCACGTTCTTCTCTTCTTCTTCTTCTCTTTCTCTCTTCCTTCTCACGCTCTTCTTCTCCTCTCTCTCCCCTTCTTCTTCTTCTTCTTCTTCTTCTTCTTCTTCTTCTTCTTCTTCTTCTTCGTCTTCTTCTTCTTCTTCACGCTCTCCATCTTCTTCTTCTTCTTCTTCTTCTTCTTCTTCTTCTTCTCCTTCTTCTTCTTCTCTCCCTCCTCTTCACGCTCCTTCTCCTTCTTCTTCTTCTCTCTCTATTTCTCTCTTTCTTCTCACGCTCTTCTTCTTTCTTTCTCTTTTTCTCTTCTCTTCTTATTATTTGTTTCTTCACATGATTCAAAGAATCAAATGAGGTTCCATGTATTTGTAACAGCTTGGAGACCAAGTTGTCTCTTCCTTACCTCTCCACGTGTCCCTTGAGATGATGAGGTCCCATGTATCTCATGGAATTCCATGAACCTTTCCTCTTTTATTCACTTGAAGCCACGTTACCACCACCATGTGACAAATAGAAATGCAGCTCATCTTGTCTCTCTTAGGCCACGTTTCCCAGACTCAAGTCAATTAATCTTCCTCTCCTTTTCCATGACACGTATCTTTCCAAAGTTCATTGTATCCATCTCATCTCTCACATAATAAACATTTGTTTATTCATGTGCAATGTATCTTTTTTTTTTTTTTTATACAGCCACGTGACATACCAGGAATAATTCACTAAACTCTCCCTTATATCTTATGCCACACCACCTTCCAACCAATCAACAAACTCCTTATTTTCGAACCACCCCGATGCTTCCGTTTAGCCGATTTCGCGTTTAATATTTTAAAAACTCTCTAGACGATCCCATAAATCCTCAACCCTCCATAAACAGATTCTCCATGCTATTTTATGAATTTAGCATTTTGAATCACTCCGTTTGGACACTCGTAGCTCCGGTTATGAATTTTTGAAGTTTCTTCGGTTTTGTCGGTTTCCATCCCGACAAGCCGTAGAACGCGTTTCTGCTCTGATTTCTCCAACTCTGGTCTTGTGAACATTCTTTATATTAAAATATAAGAATATTCGGCCCGTCTCGGCTTCCGTCTCGACTTTTGGTAAAATTACCATTTTACCCCTGACTTTGGTAAAATGACAATTTTACCCCTGGTGGACTTTCTGCTGCCCGTTGACCGTATTTTGGATACGGGTTATCACATTCTTCCCCACTTACAGGAATTCGTCCCCGATTTCTCCGTCACTGTCAGACTTCAAATCGGTTCCGAACCCTGCAAGTTGCTTCACTACTTCGTCCTGACGCTTCTACACTTGCTCACTGTTGCATTCCACTGGCTCCAACACTACTCAAATCCGCTTCACTCTTAACTGATACTTGGCTTCCCCACTTTGCTTCGACTTCCACATCCCTCGGATTGTGACTTCTTTCTTTCTTTCTGGGACACTCTTCAAGAATCTGATTATCTGCTTCCCTCTGACTGCTTCCCACAACAACACCGATCCTTATTTCCCAAAGTCTTTGCTAACTCATCATACTTCCCGGCTTCTTTCTGTCGGATGCTTGTTAAGGTGATACACTTTCCGCTGACAACACCCATCACTGCTTCACGGTCCGGTCCACTTGTCTCATGTTGTCTTGACACTTCATCTCGCTCTCGGGTTCGGGTTCGGTCTCAGATTCACATCGCGTCGCCATTCCGTCCTACATTTAATACAACAACTCACTGAAAAAGTTAGTTTCATCCCGATCTATCCCCGATATCACTTTCCCATAGAAATATGGTTACTTAATCACGTACCCGACGGTTACTCGTGATTAAATAACAATACACTATAAGTCCGTTCCCTCGTGAATCGACGGTTAAACACAACCGTTCTCAAGTCGGCTCAACTCGAAGTAAAATTAAAATAAAAATCAACACTTTACCTTTTTAACAAAACCGAAGAAAAGCGATAAATCACTACTCAGATTTCCGCGCAATTAGCAACCCAACGGTCTCTAAAACGATTCATCTATCAAAATCACACATGCCAATACTACGAAACTACTGCACAACCAATCAATCAAGCAATCAACAAGCATGAAAATGAAAACAAGAAATTACCACACACAAAATCACGCAATCTAATGATCGGTCGGATGCGTCGTCAGTCCGGGTTCAGGTCATGATGAACGGTCGTCAGTTCCACTCATCATTTGTTTTCACAAAGTAGTCTATTTGCTTTCATAACCATCTCAATCATGCAAATAGTTACTATGCTACTCAAAATGATCAGCTGAACACTCTGCATCCACCACATACAGAAACGATATATCATACATCATAAGTTTTTCAGTACATGGTTATGATCAGAGTCCACACATAAGACCGTCATCATATCCAAAAACCCATACGACGCCGCTGTACATCAGAAAAGTCAAAGACGACACGCAAAGTCGCTTATCCGCCGATCTATCTACAAGACAAAATGGAGTTAGTGCCCCCAACTTACCTGGCCTACCTACAACTATCCTATCTTAACGCCTCCAGCAAGACCGAAATGCCCAACACCACTGGCAAAATGGCTCGCTGAAGTATCCACTGGCAGGTGCGCCGGGAGGGTGTGGCGAGTGTGTGTCTCGAGATGGTGTTCCGACATGCTGTGGCTCGGCTATCGGGCAAGGATGAGCAACGTGACCTGCGCGGCCACACAACTGACAGACTGGAGTGGACGATGGGCGTATTCCACAGTAACATGCGGATGCCTGATGATCGTAACCACCACACAACTGATAAGGAGAAGTCGGCTCTGACGGGGGATCCATAAAGCGATCAGGTGCAAAATGACCATGACCTCTGCACAACTGGAAAGTCCTCACTGGCTCGGGTCTGGACGGCTGAATAACCGGTAACTGAACAACGGGCGGCTGACTGGGCTCGGGATCTCTGCGACTGGGTCCCGCTCGGTAACCCTCTGATACTGGTTCTCGGTACGGCTCTCCATCGGTATACACGGTCATGATCCGGAAATCGGGCAAGTCAATACTCCGTGACCCTCGTGACCACATCACGGACAGTGGTCGGGTCCCGGTACTGAATGGTACGGCTCTCGAAGACACGGGTCCACTGGTCGAGAACACCAATACAAGAGAAACTCCTGCACTCCACACGCACTGCACGTCCAATAATCTGGTATTGCTGGCGGCGCCTCTACCATCTCGGCTGGTGGCGAGACTGACTCGAACTGTGACTCCGAAAATGCTGGTAATGTGACCATGTCAAACGGTGTACGAGGTGATTCATGTCGTAGGTCCGGCTGGTGATGAGGTCCGACCTGCTGCTCCAAAACATCCTCAAGCATAGCTACCTACTCATCCACCTGCTACTGCTCTCGAACCCTGTAAATGTCGCAAAGGAACTAGTGGACGATCCGATGTACGAGAACCTCGTGAATGGCATGGCGATGCTGGGTCTCCCTGAAACTGATCCATCTGTCCCTGATGCGAGCCGACTGATCCCTGCTGGCTCATGACGCTCATCAGTGACTGCTCCGCGCACACACACACACACACCTCCACTCCACCCAGGACACACTGCTGCACGACTGCAATCAAAAACTCAAAGATAAGTTAGTACAAATGATACTAAAATTTCTACTTTCCCATCCCAACCCCGGGTTTAACGGACGCGGCTCGGTTTCCTAATGGATTCTTGTGTGACACATTTGACTCGATAAAACACGGAAAACACTCAAAAATGAAATGTTTCGAAACCCATGCAGAACCATGCTCTGATACCACCTTTCTGTAACGCCCCTTTCCCATTCTCTGCTGACCGTCGAGCTGACCGGTCAACAATCAAACAAGAACGTGACCGATTGAACCCGAGCAAGTCCAACAGGAAAAGTTCGCCACAGGACGAAGCCAAAGATAGTTCGGTTTGAGACAAAGGCTCGCACCAATCTATCATCGACTCCGCTATCCTCATATCCATAGCACAAGCGGTACCACTTGCACTACTTCGATGAGTTGTGTCGGTTCGGACTAAAACCTCATATCAGGGAAACAATTTCATTTCTGAGTAATCAACGTTGAGTACAACGTTTAATATAATTTCACAAAGAAATCAACACACGAAATAACAATAACGCCGAACCGAGAAAACACTCAAAACAATCACGAATCAAATCCCGTCACAAGCAACCCAAAACCACACCGAGGACCTCCCGCGTCTGTCGCAGCTGAACCTGAAAACACAAAAGAGTATAATGAGCGATCTAAGATCACCCAGTGAATCGGCTCCCCACTAACGGCTTCTAATCTATCTAGAACTACAGATTCCCGCCCCAAAACCCAAAATAACAATCATCAGTAAATAAATAGTCGATCACGCACTACCACGTCGTGATAAACCCACAACACACAATCAATGCCAAAGATAAGGAAAAAAATAGGGAATCGAAGGCACTGCGGCACATGTCCTCGATTAGACTCTATCTATCTATGCGCAACGAAAGGTAATAAAACAACACTGGGCCCTACGAACTCGGTAACTTCCACGGGTCTACATCGTTACCTACATGGTAACTAACCCACGACTCCTAACCGTGTACACAAGGTCCCCACGGCTAGGACACCGTTCTCTGTCCATCGATACGCGGTGACTCCTGTTACCCCAGGTAACCTGAGTTTCCATGCGATCCGGCCCTAGGACATGACCCCGTATTCTCCGAACCGCACACCTACCGGCGTCACCCGATAGGTTAACACCATAACCGGAATCACCATGATCCGATTAGGCCATTACCCGAGGATCCAATCGGGTCGGAAGTACCGGAACGTATTCACACACCTAGACTTGCGAGAACTAACGCACCCTAGAGTCCTAGTGCAGAAATGTAAACACGCAGACTCGCTTGGACTCTAGCAATCAATTACAATCCATAACAACAATCAACTCAACGCCGCTTCCCGCAAGTCTACTCATGCACACCACACCGCCCCCTGACTCAGCACCGTACCGAGTCAGCGGTTACGACTTAACCGGTCCCATGTCCAGGTTAAGTATCTACACGGATTGCTTGGCCCAACACCGAGACAATCTAAAGGCCTGCACAAAAGATTAACCACAACCACACAACAAATACAGCCACGCAATCAACACACAACAACACACAACCGGCCTATTAGGGTTGCTACCATCTTTTAACCAATTTACGCTCGCTACCTTGGGTTAGCGGCTCGCTAACCCGTAGACGGTTCACCAATCACAACACTTCTTATTTCTTAACCCATCATAAACATCATTTATTAACTCCCCGATCCGTCGGTATAGAGCTAGTAGCTTACTAGACTCCCCGACGTCTCATCTTCATTAACTTAATTCATTTAATCTCGGCCGATACCATTCATATTTTATACGTTTGTTCAGGTTTAACTTCCGTATTTTAACTCGTCTTAATTACCGTATATAGATTCATTAATTATCGTTCTTATACATATATATGCATATACAGTCCTAAACAAACGGTCTATATGAATGCATCACCCAATCGATACTAACAACCTAGCGGCACACAATTGATTAACCTTTTTAATTCTTTAAACCTTAACATGCTTATTCGATCCTAACCGGTTTATCATTAATGTCCAATTATTTAATATTAACCAATCATTTAATTATCGGGTATGCAATCCTACAACTACGGTTTCTCGGTTCCCAGTCTAAATGTAACTAAGGGTTCGAGACCCCCGAACTGGAACCCGAACCTCCCGAATGCACGAACTCGAACCCCAAATCTTCCCGAACGTCCTGACCGTTGACCAGATGATTCTAATCAAGCTTCCGGACCATCTTCTCTCTCCTTCCCGCCTCCTTCTCTCTCTTTTCTTCATCTTCACGTCTCTCTCTACTTTCTCTCTCTTCTTTCTCTCTCCTCTTTCTCTCTCTTCTTTCTCTCTCCTCTTTCTCTCTCTTATTTCTCTCTCCTCCGGTCTTCTTCTCTTACGCTTCACCTCTTCTTCTCTCTCTCCTTCGTCTTCCCTCACGTTCTTCTCTTCTTCTTCTCTTTCTCTCTTCCTTCTCACGCTCTTCTTCTCCTCTCTCTCCCTTCTTCTTCTTCTTCTTCTTCTTCTTCTTCTTCTTCTCTCCCTCCTCTTCACGCTCCTTCTCCTTCTTCTTCTTCTCTCTCTATTTCTCTCTTTCTTCTCACGCTCTTCTTCTTTCTTTCTCTTTTTCTCTTCTCTTCTTATTATTTGTTTCTTCACATGATTCAAAGAATCAAATGAGGTTCCATGTATTTGTAACAGCTTGGAGACCAAGTTGTCTCTTCCTTACCTCTCCACGTGTCCCTTGAGATGATGAGGTCTCATGTATCTCATGGAATTCCATGAACCTTTCCTCTTTTATTCACTTGAAGCCACGTTACCACCACCATGTGACAAATAGAAATGCAGCTCATCTTGTCTCTCTTAGGCCACGTTTCCCAGACTCAAGTCAATTAATCTTCCTCTCCTTTTCCATGCATGACACGTATCTTTCCAAAGTTCATTGTATCCATCTCATCTCTCACATAATAAACATGTGTTTATTCATGTGCAATGTATCCTTTTTTTTTATACAGTCACGTGACATACCAGGAATAATGCACTAAACTCTCCCTTATATCTCATGCCACGCCACCTTCCAACCAATCAACAAACTCCTTATTTTCGAACCACCCCGATGCTTCCGTTTAGCCGATTTCGCGTTTAATATTTTAAAAACTCTCTAGACGATCCCATAAATCCTCAACCCTCCATAAACAGATTCTCCATGCTATTTTATGAATTTAAAATTTTGAATCACTCCGTTTGGACACCCGTAGCTCCGGTTATGAATTTTTGAAGTTTCTTCGGTTTTGTCGGTTTCCATCCTGACAAGCCGTAGAACGCGTTTCTGCTCTGATTTCTCCAACTCTGGTCTTGTGAACATTCTTTATATTAAAATATAAGAATATTCGGCCCGTATCGGCTTCCGTCTCAACTTTTGATAAAATTACCATTTTACCCCTGACTTTGGTAAAATGACAATTTTACCCCTGGTGGACTTTCTGCTGCCCGTTGACCGTATTTTGGATACGGGTTATCACAAATGGTGTTATATATAATGAAGTGGAAGCATTACTTGTTGGGACGAAGGTTTGTAGTGCATACTGACTAGAAAAGCTTAAAATTCTTGTTAGATCAGCGAGAAGCTAGCATAGACTACCAAAAGTGGTTAATCAAGCTCGTACCATTACGAATTCGACATTCTGTATAAACCAGGGATTCATAATAGAGTGGAAGATGGACTATCCAGAATAAAACAGACTGCTTCAACAACATCAATTGCAACATTATTTTCCTTCACGGTTCCAGCTAACCTACAGTTACAGGATCTGTATAAGGAGATAGCAGAAGATGAGACAATTCAGAAGTTGATCAACATAATGGAACATGACGAATTTTAGAAACATGGATATACGACTAAAAAAGGAAGATTATGGTATAAGAATCGGCTGGTTATTCCTCAGAATTCTACTTTCATCAATCTGATCTTATTTGAATGTCATCATGGTTTCAAGGTGGGCATTCAGGGGTATTGAAAACATTGAAAAAGCTGCAACAATGGTTTCATTGGGATGGAATGATCAAGACAGTACAAAAGTATGTGGTAGAATATCAGACTTGCCAAACTCACCAGTACTCCACTCTATGTCCTGCAGGAATACTACAACCACTACCAAATCCGAATGCTATATGGGAAGAACTTTCAATGGATTTTGCAGAAGGACTACCATCTTCCCAAGGATTCAATGTCACTGTGGTGGTGGTAGATAATTTTAGTAGGTATGCCCATTTTATAGGTCTCAAACATCTGTATCAATCTAAGGATGTGGCTCATAAATTTATATCAGAAGTGGTACGTTTACATGGATTTCCAAAGTAAAATATATCAAATCGGGACAAGGTATTTCTGAGTGCACATTGGAAGGAGTTGTTCAGGTTGTAAGCTACTAAACTCAAATTTAGTACTGATTTTCACCCTCAAACGGATGGACAGACGAAGGTGCTTAATCGTTGCCTGGAAACATATATAAGGTGTTTTGATTCTTCACATCCTCGAACATGGTATAGATTTTTAGGGTGGGCAGAAGTATGGTACAACACCTCTTATCACACCGCTTTGAAAGATACTCCATTCAAGATTGTTTATAGGAGAGAACCGCCTACTCTGATACAATATGAAGACGGTTCAATAAAGAATGCAGATTTAGAGAGTTTACTCAAGGAGAGAGCTGTTGTGTTAAGGGATATAAAGCAACATTTGACTCATGCACAAGAACTCATGAAAAACAATGCAAATAAAAAGCGTAGGGATGTGGAATTTTAAGTTGGAGACTTGGTGTATTTGAAACTGAAACCTTATAGGAAACAATCAGTGGCTCGAAGGGTGTGTCAAAATCTATATGCTAAGTACTATGGTCCCTACAAAGTGTTGGAAAGGATTGGGAAACAACGATCCACACAGTCTTTCATGTGTCTTAGTTGAAGACAGCAATTGGACAGCAACATAAAGTCCTACATTGGATGATTTCTTGGTTGCACCAGAGGAAGTACTCGACACACGTTACAAAGCTCAAGGAAGTTTGGAACTCTTGGTTAAATGGGTTAACCTACCATCGACTGACAATAAATGGGTATTGTATAAAGAGTTTCGACAACAATATTCTAATTTCAAGATTGAGGATAAGCTTCATGTTGAAGAGGGAGATATTGATAAGCTACCTCAATGATATTATAGGAAAAAGAAGAGGACGAGCTGACGTGGAAGAGTCAACAAGAAATGGTTGACCGTTGACTCATCGGAATGGTCGTTAATTCGTTCAGCTTAAAGAACAATCTCTCTTTCATTTGTTTTCTTTTAGCTTTGAATTGAGAACGATAGTTTTGAGGAGAACTCGTATGGGTTAAGCCAGCAATTCTCAAGTTGATTCTGTAATTCAAGGTGCAATCGATTCTTTGATTCACCTTACAAATCACTGAGTTTTACATAGCTCTATCAGATTGTTGCATATTTAAATGATTAGTGTTTTTGTAATGGCCCAATTCATGGCCCATTACTTGGGCCCAAAGAATCAAGGGAAAAAGGCCAAATGTCTTTGCTTGAGCCCAAAGGAAAAGGAGAAGTGGGCCAGAAGCCCAAGGCCCAATCCACCAAGTCTGGAAACCCTAGCCTTCCTCCCTATAAAAAGAGGATCACCTCTCTCATTTGTGCACATTTCCCGAAGCAACGAAGTTCTGCCGAAGCTCCGAGCCAGCCAGCCACCGCCGACCAGCCCGGAGCCGCCTATCACCGTTCACCGGAGACCGAACACCGCCGCCGGCCGGACCACCGCCACCGGCCGGACCACCGCCGGAGCAGCCTCCGTTCGCCAGACCGCCACCGCGCCTCCGCGTCTCGCCCGAGTTCTCGCCGGAGACCGATTTTGCGCCCATAATTCTGATCCCGTACTCCGAGTCGTCGTCTTCTCGATTCTTTTGAGCGCAGAGCCCTTCGTTCTTCGCGTTCTTAAGGTGAGATTTCCCGGATCTCAAATCTACTTCGTCTTCTTCTTCTAAACCCCAGATCTGCTTCAGATCTATGCTTCTTGATCAGATCTGATCCGTAGAAGTCGTAGATCTGAGCCGTATCTTCCTTTTCGTCTCGCTCTCGCTCATATCTGTTTCAGATCTATGCTTCTGATGGATAGAAGTTGTAGATCTGAACTGTCTCTTCTCCTTTTGCTCAGATCTGCTTCAGATCTATGTTTCCGATGGATAGAAGATGTAGATCTGAACCGTATCTTCTTCGTTTGTCCAGATCTGTTGGCTAAAACCTTAGATCCGTTCTCTTTCTTTAGATCTGTCGTCTAAACTCTAGATCTGTGTGCATGAATCCCAGATCTACTTCCCGTTCGTCAGATCTAGACTAAGGTGAGGACCGAATGTGATCTCTTTCTCTATTCTACTGCAATATTGGGAAACGGATCCTCGTTTAATGGTATCTTTCCTATGTAGAATAGTTCTAGCAGATGATTTGTGTTGATGTGATTGAAAAGCACCTAGATCATAGGTTATCACTTAAACCAAAAACGACACCTAGATATTAGGTTATCATTTGAACTGAAAATGTTGCTTGTGTGTGAATGCTATGCTTGATAGAACTGTGTAGGTCCCCCGAAAGGGTGTTTGGTGGCGGCATGCGTACATTGCGTTTCGTACGTGTCCCTTGTATCGTCGAAAGGGAGTTTTGGCAAGCCCCCCCAAGTGGTTGTGATGTTGTTGGGCACCGGGGCCAATGGAGGGTCCCAAGGCTTGTTGAATTGTTTGCGCTTCGGGCTGTACGAGTCCAGAGTACGGGGCGGTGGGCGCCTGCGGTACTTTCTGGACATTAGATTGTTTGTGCCTTCGGGCGTTGGGTGCAAGGTGTTATTAACCGTGGACTCGTTCTTGATGTTGTGTTAGTTTAAAGTAGAGATAACGGTATTCCTAGAATCCGCCCTCACTGGGTATTGGTGTCGAACCAATTACGCAGGCCTCCTTCGTTGTTTGTTTTGCAGGTAACCCTGGAGCATTGCAGGGGTAGACGGACGGTGTGGTGTTTTGTTTGGGGAAGTGGAATTCATTTCTTCTCTTTTCGTTCTTTCGTTTTCTTAAGACTTATGCGTTTTCCTCCGTTTCACGTTTATGCTACTTCATTTGGTTTGGTTTCTTGTAAGACTTGGTTTTCTATTTCAATAAAGTAAAACCTTTTCAATTATTTAAGTGTTGGTTCCGGTTTATGGCTTGGTTCGCTTTTGTGGACTATGACTCGTGGAGTCAAAGAGTCGTTGACTTGGATCCGACGTAACGAGTGTTACAGTTTTCCCAATATATAAATCACAAGATCTCTCTCTCTCTTTTAGTCTTCCAATATCGAAAACAAACATTTTGGAACATGACTTGGTTGATTCCAGCAATGCATATTCTCTTGGACATGAATTTGAGATCAAGTAAGAAGATTTAGATTAAGAACCATAATGTGCAATAGAAAAAATAAATTTTACTGTCATTACAAAGCGATCTAAACTTAGGCGAATCTTTGAGCAACTGGAAAATGATATCATATCCCTGGCATGTACATAGCTTCAGATGTTCAAGGTGGTTGAAGACGAAAACACCACCATATCTTTACAAAAAATCACTGAAATAAAATTCTACAAATCATCTATTATATAATGGGAGAGTATTTCTTTCCACTCAGGCCGTCCACGTCAACAATTCATTTTTTATACTTTGTTTTACTCTCTCCGCATACAATATCCGCGTGTCCCGGACTTTCATTGGGCTCAAAAACAACTTGCCCATCTAATTTTCTTACCTACGCAGGCCTATAACAAGCAATAACCCAAAACTATTAATCAACCCCAATAATAGTGAAATGTTTTTCCTCCTGTCTCTCTTTCTGCTTGCTCATGAAACTCAACAGCCACTCTGCACATTCATATCTGGAGACACCGTTATAGCAGGCTAATCATTTTCTATGAGCCCATTCAATTGTAGTTATTGTGACACAAATCATTCGATCAGTGAAACCTTCCGCATCCAGCCGTTTTCATCTCCGTCAGTCTAAGGTCTTATAAATCAACATTTACTATAGGCACAAACCTCCTCGAAACCTCCACAAAGATTCACTTTGCACCACAATCCTATATCCTCCTTCAATTTTTAGTTTCGGCCATGGCTAAAGTTGACGTCGCGATCCCAACATCGGCTAAATACGCTACCTTCGATGATTTACACCGCGGGCGTTCTTCTCAAACAGCTTCAACAGGAGAAAGATAGATACAAGGAAAAGGTTGCCTATGTAGCGGAGTCGAAGCCTGTGAAGATAATACCTTCGTTCGTTACAAGGAAGGCGACTCTGTTCCACACTACGCCAACAAGGTCGGCCCGTTTCACAATCCCGAGTAAAATGATTTCTATTCAACTTCCATGTTGGTAGATTTTTCAAAAAAAATTCTGATAGCTCTTACTGTCGATCTAAGATTTATTTTTGATGAGGAATTGATCGTTGCCTATACATGCGATTGCTGTAAAACGTTATTGCAATTTCTTATCTATCGATTTGTTTCTTTATAAAGTGTACTCAAAATCTGAGGAAATGTTGCTCGATAGATATTTGTTTTGTTTGCGCACCTAATATAGATTTCATTGTCATATGACTGATTTTACTTATGAATGATCATGGTGATGAATGATGATGATGATGATGATGATGATGATGATGATGATGATGATGATGATGATGATGATGACAGTGAGACGTATCGATAACACGATCTAACCTTCTGTGTTTCACGTAGGAGCACGCTTTCTTATTTACACAAAGCTAGATTGATTTCTGTTTCTGGGCAATCCAATTTATACACGTGCATCTCTCAGTAAGATTTGGATGTTTACACTTAATATTCATTTGTTTACTGATAAATTGCAATTGACAGCTTGTGAAATAAACTTGAGCTCTTTGAAACACGATGCTGTCTCTGCTATGCGACTTTTTTATTTTCTCAGATTTTATTGTTTAATTTGAATTGGCAGAGGGTGTGAAAGATAAGAAGGAAGCTCTTGGTGAGGTTTTGAATGGAGACCGGCTTGAGATTTTGGAATGGATCCTCTTCCCTTCATTCCCATGTGGATCTCACAGTGAACAAGGAACTCGATGCGGAGTTTATGTACACTGTGAAGTGGAAGTAAACAAAGACTCCTTTCGAGAAGGAAACGGGCCTTCTTTTAATAAAAGCTCCATTAGATTAGAGACCAATGATGCCCATAAGAAAGGTGGTTAGCTCGCTTATGCATGAGGGGGATACAAACAATGATCAATGCTTTGGATCTGCAAAGCGTCAAAAGCTAGAGCAGGGTGACATACCTGTAAAGTCAACGAAACTATCATGGTGATTTATATAAGTATTTGTGTTTGAGTGGGTCTTTTGCTGAAGTCTCTGTGATGGTTCTGGTACCTTTGGAGCATTTACAGTTCAATATTTCTGGATTCCCTCTTTTATACCCATATACTAAATTAGGACTGTGGTTTTCTTGAACTTATATATCTTGTCATGTTTCTCAACAAATTTCTTTTTGATGAGAGCTGAGCGGAGTGCGGACTACATAGTGGTAATCTGGTGTACTTCATAGTGGTAAGTGTTACACCACTGTTTGTGTTTATATAGACCAAAAATCATGCAACTGGTTTTCTTTGTTTTATTTATTCACTTAGAAGATTAGTTAAGCATATGCAAGGAAAATTTGCATTTCTTTTCCTTTCTCCGAACAACTAGAATTTATTTTAATACGAATATATATATAATATATAGATGTTATGTAGTATATTGTATAATGTGATCTCGCTTTCTCGGCTACCAAATCTTGGTGTATTCTTCACGCCCGTTTCCTTCGTGTGATCTTTCAAGGTGATACTGGCCCGCCGATGTCCACAAAAACAATCACTACGAAAAAGCCAATTCAAGAAAAAAGAGGCTACCAGATCCCTGCTTCAGCTCTCTATGATGCCCATGAGGAACCCAAACTGTCCTCTAGATCTGCACATGCATCAATTTCAAGGCCTAGCAACAGTACGTCGGCAAGCCTCTTATCTGCATAGGTTCCCTCTTATCATTGGCAGGTCCAATGAGAAGATTAGTTAACTACAACATGTCCAATATACAGTCTTGCTGACGCAGTAACAACCTGACTCTATTACAGTGCCCTCCCAATAGATTCATGATGTAGATTTCAAATGCAAGACAACAATATGCGATAATAGTTGAGACAATCAAGTATCCATGTTTGTGGTGAAAAATAACGATAGAGTTGATAAAAACAAAACTAATTACCTTTACTAGCTAGCATAATGTAACACCTTTGATAGAGACTGACCCCACAACCCTCTCGAAATAAGGGAAAGTAACCTAAACTATTATAGCAAAAGCCTAGACATTTGACTCATAAAATCCAGAGTGAACGTCTTCAAGCTTTGAAAACTTAATTCGAATAGATCCTCAATCAAATACAAGTTGGCATGCGGTTGAAGCTCGAGAAGAAAGTGCCAACTCCTTTATCATGTCTACCCTCGGCAAGAAACGTGGTTCAGACAAGATTGTTGCGGCCTTTAAGCGACGGGCGTTTTTTAAGATATAAATAGCAAGATCTCTCTCTTCTGGTCTTCCTAAATATCCCGACCACTTGAAAGTTTGTAGACTCGACAACATACATTCAGGAACTGTACTTGGTTGATTCCAGCGACACAAACCATCATGGTCATGAGCCTGAGATCAAGTAAGACGATTTAAATTGAAAACTGCATTACACCACACACACACACACACAAAATAGTTTAATTGAAGAAACTTACTCCCATTACTAAGAGATCTAGTACTCGTAAGTTAGGTGAATCTTTGAGCAACCGAACAAGCACACTCGAAGTATGTTCTTGGCATGTACATAGTTGCAGATGTTCAAGCTGGTTGAAGGAAATACGATCAGGATACACATCCTGCACACGCCATATTAACAGTCATTGACAAAAGATTCTATAAATAAGATTAAAGGCATGGAGTTGATAAAAAGAAAACTGATTACCTCTACTAGGCATAATTTAACACATGTGACAGAAGCGATTGATCCCATAAGCCTCTCCATATAATCAAAGCAAACATCTAGATATGCTTCCCTCAGCTTAGGCATATTTTCAATCAAACAGTAGTGACTTTTAGAATTATAATATTCAAGTTTCAAGTACTTCAAAGAAGGAGTGTTTATCACTAACTCTTTTAAATCATTAGGTATACTGAGTGCTAAACGCTGCAAAGACGGGACGATAGCAATGACTTTTCCCATATTGTCACCTTGGCATCCATCAACAGAAAGATCTTCAAGAACAGGGCAATTAGATAGAAGCCGTTGAAGAGAAACTTCACTGAAGTATATCACCTCTTCAAGTCGCAAAGTTTTCAGAGAAGGAAGACAAACCATACGAGGAACATCCACGAGAATCATTTTGTTAAGTTTCAAGGTCACGAGAAATTTGCACATATACAAGCTACTCGGCAATATGATATGCTCATTGGAAGAATACATATGAGAAATCTCCAGCTCTCGTAGGTTGCGAGAAACTGCAGTTAGAACCCACAGTTTGATATCTTCAGGTTTAAACTGTGAATCGCAATACTCGAGACGGAAGCTTTCTATAACAGAAGCTCTGTGTAATGGCAGATTTCTGTCAAGAAAACCCCGTAACCTTTCGCATTCAGAATCTGAATAACATATACTACTGTACTCAAGTTTAGGCAACCACATCCAGAGAAACTCCCATTGTTTCGACAAAATGCTAGTGGAGACAGCAACTCTTATTGGAAGAAACGTTAATATCTTAATCAGTAATTCATCAGACAGCCCACTGATGCTGCCCATAACTTACTTTTTTGTTGCGACCCTGACACAATAAAAAAGAAAATAATAACAAATGAAAAGACAGCAACGGAAAGAAATGGGACAAACCCCTAGAAACGGCACAAAACCAAAGAGACGATTCCATAACATCAAACAAAGACTTGTCGTGAAAATTTGTTAACAATGGGAAGGAAGCAACCAGGGAACTGAATCGAGTATCAATCTATCACTTTGGTTTTAAGAATAATAATATATGATGGGGAAAAAAAACCTAGAAATGAACATCTTCAAGCTTTGCTAACGAACAAGTCTAAATTTAGATATACGATCAGTCATATTCATAGTTACCTCGATTTTTGTTTGGAACTTATTCTTTGGTGAAGAAACGATGATGAACACAGAGATATGACGGAAAGGTGAGAGCTGAGGACAGATTTGGAGACGAGTGAGGAAGAGACCGATTAAGAATCTAGGGTTGGTATTTTGGTTAACCGAATCAAACCGAACAGAAAACCCAATTCTTTTTAATTTCATCAAGGTTTACATAATATTTGGTTCAATATTTATTCAATTTTGCTTTATCCAAAAAAAAAAAAGCTTGATTAGCAATGTTGTCACCGGATGGTCACTTTACACACTTCGCCCTAGCCGCGAAGCTCTCTGGCACGAATACCGAAGCCGTCCGTTTATCTCCGAGTCCGTCGTCTCCCCGGCCGGTTTTCATTGACGTGGTCGGGGAGGGCCTTCTAAGTCGCCGTTTTCTTCTATGACCACTTCCGATGTCGCCTTGTCTGACGGTTTAGCCGGAGTCTCCCTCGTTCGCCGCCGTCTCTGCTCCAGCTCCGTCCGCCTCGCCGTCGTTCGTCTTAGTCTCGCCGGAGCATCGCTCTGCGTCTTTCTAGAAGCCGTCGTCGTCTCCTGAGCCGTGGCCGTGTTCCCTGCTCGTGTTGTGAGTATGTTCTTAAACTTTAGATATGGGTTGGCTCGGTTTTGGATGGTGGTAGTCTAGGGTCTCGTCGCGTCTCCGGGTGTGTACGGGTTTGTAGTCGGGTTAGATCTAGGTTTGGGTAGATTTCTGGTTCCGGGTCAAGGTCTTTGTTTAGAAGTGGTTCATTCAGCTTTAGTTTATAAATTAGTGTACCTTTACTAGTCTCAGACTTTCTATGGTTTAAGGTTCAAGTTTGTCACCTGTTTTTGCATCTTTTGATCCGTTGCTGGAGCGTGATGTGGGTGCTTTCCTTTCCTTTGGGGTGGGTTTGGCTTTGGTGTTTTCAAATCTGTGGAGATTTAATCCTCTTTTAGGCTTCCATCTAGGTGTTTCCTGGACGTATAGATGTGCGTCGTCACTGTATCCGAAAGAGTATTAGTGATCCTTTCTTAGGGGTTTTCTTGTCGGGTTATGGAGTCTTGTTTCTTTGAGTCTGAGAGAAGGGTCTTTCAGCAACTGTTCGTGTAGCTGATGTTATCGTTGGTGGGCCGTGGGTTTCTTCGATAAGTCTCGCTCAAGCTTCTCCGCACGGATTTCGATTTGCAGTTTCAGTTGGTCTTTGTTTGACCTTGGATTTTATAGATTGTTTCCTGTTTTAGTAATAGGTTTTGTTTCCGGGGATATTTTCGTTTTCCGCCGGTTTTGTTACCCTTTATGGGTTTAGTTTCCGGAGAAAATTCTGTTTTCTGCCGGCTTTTGTGTAACAAAAACGCATTTCACCTGGTTTAATAATAAAATGTATAACTTCAGATGAAAAAAGCAATGTTGTCACCGCACGTATTTGCTTCAGTGAACATAGCGATTTGACATAACGATTCACATATTAGAGCACCCTGTATGGGATTATTATTCAGGATCCGGGATCCAGTCCGTTCCAAAAAACGGATATATGGAATACTAGATCCTAATTTAGATAGCAAAATCACGGATCCGACAGATCCAGATCTTGATCCAGATAATAAAAATATTCAAAACCGGATATTCGAGATCCGTTACTCATTTTGAATAAAAATAATCTAAAATATTAATTATTAAATGTTATTAAAAATGAATTATTAAATATAAATATTAAACTAAAAATTAAATTACTAAATAAAAACCTATTCACATTTTTTTTTTAAAAATTACAATAAACGTTAACTAAAAAATATATTTCAAAACCAAAACATAGACATTTGTGACTTGTTTCAAACCATTTAAGAAAACATTCAACAAGGAAGACATGAATACAAGGTATCTTTAGAAGAGTTTCATTGAAAGCAAATTCTTCTTGACAAATACTACATATTTTATATTCTTCATCTTCATTATTTTATCATCCATAAATATTATTCTCTCCAATTAATTAATTGCTTGTTGAGTAGGAGGTGTCGGTATGACATTCCATGAGTGAAGAGAATCTTCAATTGTTTGTTGTTCTAGCATATCTTCGAATGTGACATCATGATAGAGATATAAGGTTAATGATAGCAGTCATTAGATTCAATGACATCATATGCAAAAAACATAAGATTCAGTAAAATTATATATGCCTCTCCAAGCTCAATTCCTTCTTCCACCATAGAATGATACAAATCTTGTTTATCAATGGATTCTTCTTCTGAGATAAAATCTGTACCGTTAAAAATAAATGATTTTAATACTAATATTATAGCCAACATGTGTAGAACTTTACACATACGATAATCTTGTTGCCACATTGATTATCAAAAGGGTCATCAAGACTTATGCTATATGAATAAGTAGTTTCATTGACCATAATAACTTTATTATCATAACCTTTAAACACAAAATGATGTTAGACAAATAATTGGTATAGCGATGAAATCAGAAATTTATTATTCGATGCGCTAAATTATCTTTAAAAGAGTATTTGCTCTTCCCAAATTTGGATTGAACGGATTTTTTATGATGATACAACAAAAGTTTTCTCTTATTGTAACAAACATATTTTTTGTAATTGGTATCTCTTCTCTTTTACATAATATTGTTTGCTTTCACAAACTTATATAAACATGCCAAAAGTTGTAATATATGATCAATAAAATTAATCAAAAGTTGCAATGTTTAACATGGATTGTTGCAAAAAAAAAATGGTGGCACCTATTCAACTTAAATGGTACACCTTTTTACATAAAACTTAATATTTTATTGATTTTTAAATTTAAATTATATAATTTAATTTATATTTTAGGAAAATATATAATTAAGTTAATTAGGCCCATATTTTATTATTTTACATTATAATTTATCAACAAGAGTGAAAATTGAATTATTAATATTTTGGCATACAATACTGAAATAGAGTATAATGTATAAAAGACATTAAAAACTAATTATTCTGTTTTTAAACATTTATTAAGAATATAATTTAAATTTAAATTTAACAAGGTATTCCAAAATTTGGTTGTTTCCGTTAAATTGATTTAATTTTATATTTTTTTAAAAAAAGAACCAATAAAAATAATAAATCATATTAAATATATATATCAAACTCATAAAAAAATTATGAACTTGGTTAACATCTAAAATATCAACCAAAATGAAAATTCAACCACATATTATAAAATCATATTGAGTATTAGTCTTTCATTATTTTTAAAATACAGAAATCTATATTTTATGTCATCATTATTAACTTTAAAATTAGTTTTTGTTATTATTTGACTATGATTCAGCAACTAAAAACGTATATACGATCCAAAGACAAATCGTATAAATGGTTAATTGTTTGGTATTAAAATATTTGGTTAGATATTTTTTATGAAGTATGTAATTGTATGAGTTATTAACACAAACTTAAATAAACATACAAATGGTTGTAATATAGGATCAACTAACCAATTAATTCAAGAGTTGCAATGGTTAATATGAATGTTTGTATCTATTTAATTGAAGTGGTGCAACTTTCCACATAAAACTAAAATTTTGTTGTTTTTACAAATTTGTTTGTTATACATATATATATATATATATATTGGTAATTTATAAAAATATATAATTAAATTAGTTATGCCCAATATTTATTATTTCAGATATTATTATAATTTAACAATATAAGTGAAAGATAGAATTATTAATATGTATGTTTATTAAACTTAAGTATAGTAGATTACATGTACAAAAAGACACTAAAAACTTGTTATTGTTCTTGATACATCACATAAGAATATAATTTTTATAATAAATTATCATAGTTTTTTTCTAATATTGTAATATTTACATATTGCTATGATGCTATCAAAATTTGTGGACTATATTGAATACCACATAGTTATAATAAATATATATGTTCAGCATACATATTTCTCTAGTTTAATTTATTTTAACAAAAAAAAATTAGATACGAGCACAATTTATTTGGTTTCGTCAATCTTATTTATCTGTATAAAACAATCTAAAACAGTAAGAATCAAACTCATAAAAAATTGCTTAAGAATTTGATTAACATCTAAAAAAATGAACCAAAAATACAACAACATATTATTATATAAAAATACAAATTATTATATTATTATAAAATTTGTAATGAGATTATTTATTAATACCCAAATAAAAAATGTATTTTATGCATATATTACATATTAAATTTGTTGTTAAACATACAATATAATAAATATACAATACCGCAATCATGTTTATATAATAAGATTACATCCAAGAATAAGAATCATCAGTTTTATTTTATCATGTTTCATGCTGATCGTTTAGACGATTTATTATTTTTTTGTTTCAGAGACTTCAAATAAATATTTTCACACGATTTAGACTCCATCTTTTTCTCTCCAATTTTTAAGATTTAGTTCTTCCAACATCTTCATCAGAAATGTTTTATTTTTAGGTCTTCCAGGTCCTCTTTTTTTTCATAAACCTAAAGATAATTTAAAATTTGTCATATTCATATGAAATGTATCACAAAATTTATTAAAGTAATATCTGAAATTATATTATTGGTGTTAGAAAGTTACCTCGTTAGTAACAATATCAATAGTTGATGTTTCAACGACTGTAATACCAGCGGAAGTAGATCTATAGTTAAACGAATTTATTCTTAAAGTAAAATTAATTTTTTTACCAACCAGATTCTCACTCAACTGAAAGTATTACATCATCACTTGCGTCATGATTGTTGTTCTCGTACGTTTATGAAAATTAGAGTTAGTAATAGCTTGGATTATATCGTAAATAAATAATCCAAGTAAAGAAGCCATACAATCTGCAGAACTAAATCAGTTGCAAACATATTTATAATTTTTGTGACATCTTTATAAAACATTATTAAGGATGCAGTTTCAGTTCCTTCGCCAACAATTACTTAGACTCGATATCTTTGAAAAAAAAAATTAAAATATAATTATAACATTATAATGTGAATATGTATATAATTATAAAATTTAATAAATTACATTATATATATATATATTACCTAAATATTCCTGTTATATTTTTATCAGAACAAATATTGCAAACAAGTATATCTCCTTCTTTTTATTTTATTTTTGGCATTTATTGCAAGATATGTAGTTCCAACCATTTCTAGAACATATTTCCACTATCTTTCCTTGATATCTAAATACGTTTTCCTACAAATGTATAAATATATATACTTTATTAGAAACTTTGGTTTGAATTAAAAGGTAATATACTTTAAAATATTAAAATTATTTACCTCCTCATTTTCTTGTGAGAGAATATCAAAAAGTTCAGATAATATTATAAATGACTACTAATTGGTTATTTCACTACATTTACCATTTTTACTTTGCCTAAAATTATTGGTAGTGTTCTAATACAATATAAATATCAGGTCATGTTAATCATATATTATTAGATAGTGTATTGATATAATTAATGAAATAAAGGAGAATTAATTTTCTTTTAAATTATTTATTGCATTTATATTGTATTGGAAATAAATTTTTGAAGTCGAAGTAGTATTGAGATATAAATAATCTGCCAAAAATAAACTTCTTAATATGTAACATCATATTTTCAACAATTTTAACTAACTAAGAAATACAAACCTGAATACAATTTTGGATTGACGCTAGTTATTATAAATAATTTTGCTTTTTGGTATTTTGTCCACCAAAGCTTTTTTATAATGTGCAATTTGTTCCCCCAAATGGTTAAGCAAATTTTACTCCCAATATATTGGTTAAAAAAATATGTCACTTATTTAATGTAATGCATAATTACTGATTCATTAGGGTGAAAATTAAACATGAGAATTCAATATGTCGCCCGCTTGATAAATATAAATATTTACTCATATTTTGATATACTTTGAACAAATGTACTCTTGATATACTTGTTGTAAATTCCTTTGTTATAGGTGGGTGTGATATCTGCTTAAATTAGTATGTGATTGCCAAAAAAAGAACAGTGAAATTAATAAAGAACAACAAGAAAAAAATTGTAAAATGAATACATGAAAAACTTAAAGATTATCCAAAAAAATTAGAGAATGATGTTTTAAACAATACATATTATTACAAAGATTGTGAATAAAAGAAATATCTAAAATTCATGACAGTAGGATAAACATTATGCACCTTTTGACAAAATTAGAAATTATTTATGAAAGAAGTATCAAGAGTTTCTTTGAGTAATTGTAGGTGAATATAATAAAAAACCTAATGATTTGTAACTAAACAAAACATGATTAATATATTAATATAAGACACAATAAAAAGACATGACCGTAGAATGAAAAAAACACATCTTTTGACGAAATATAAACTATGTACAAAAAGGTACGAAGAATTAAATTTGAGAAGACACGATCGTTCATTACAATTTTTAGATTGTTATTAATATAAGACAAAATAAAAAGAAATGGTATAAGAATTAAAGACACACCTTCTAACGAAAATAAAGTTATATACGAAAAGTTACGAATAAATTAATCTGAAAAGACACTATTGTTCTTTAGTATTCCTTATATTGATAATTGTGATTTAGGTCTTACCTATGTGGGTATGATATCTGATTTTAAGTCAGGATATGATAGTCATAGAAAAAAAAAAAGAGTGAACGAAAAGAGCAAATCTAAAAGACATAAAAGTAAAATAAGAAACATACATTTTGATGAAAGTATAATTTATATGCGAAATTATCAAGAGATTATTCCGAAAAAACTCTAAAATTGTGGACTTGAGAATAATGTTGTGGTAAAGTTCTTTGAGTTTTTGTAGATGTGAAATCTGGTTTTAAGGAAGGAAATGCTTGTTAGAAATAACAAAAGAGTAGAATGTGACAAGAAAACAAATTAGGAAAATAATGTGGTTATATATATAATACAACTTAAAGATTTTTGTCTTTAAAATGACGATTTCAAAGGAGGAACAAATGAAAATAGAATATCTAAAATTTTGTGTTACAGAAAAAAATGAGGATGTTGACAACTATATATAAAATTTGAAAGATTGCGATTAAAATAAATTTGAAAGACATAATTTTTTAAACTAAATAAAAGTTAAAAACAAAAGATTACAAAGAAATAAACCCGAAAAGACACGACCATTCATTGGTATTTTTAGATTATGGAAAACAACAAATTAAGGAAAACCGGTAAGATGAATAAAATGTTGTGAATGAAGAACAAAACTAAAGTGTGTAAAAGTACAATAAAAACATATCTTTTGGCAAAAGTAGAAGTTATATGAGAAATTATCAAAAGATTTATGGAAAAAGACATTGGCTAGAGCACCCAAATCCAGGGGCTACCGCTTTCGTTCAGTTTTCTCTCTACCTTTTCTTACACTAAAAATATATAATTGAGAATAATGTTGTGGTAAAGATTTTTGAGTTTTTGTAGGTACGAAATCTGGTTTTAAGTAAGTATGTTTGTTAGAAAGAACAAAAGAGTATGATGTGTATAAGAAAAAGAAGAAGAAAAATAATGTGGTTGAATATAATAGAATGATTTCAAAGGAGGAACAAATGGAAATGGAAGACTTGGAATTTTGGGTAAATTAAATGATGTTTGCAACTTTATATAGGATTTGAAAGATTGTGATTAAAATACACATTTAAAAGACACGACCGTAGAATAAAAACATGCATTTTTGACTAAATAGACCCGCCGTGAAAGGTCGTCATGGTGGCATGCTTGCCGCCTCCTTCATTTCGGGGCAGTCCCAACATTACAAATCTACCTCTTTTTCCTCTCACTTTCCACAACATTTTAATAAATTATCTTGGAGATCACGTGACTAATTTCTTTGTTTGTTTTTTGCTTTTTTCTTTTTTTTTCTTGTGCATGTACGTGTGTTGTGAAGCGGTGGAGATACTGGAGAATTTATCATTTTTAGCGAACACGAGCACCTTGGTTACATATCTGACGGAGTTCATGCACTTCTCGCTGTCGAGAGCAGCGAGTGAAGTGAGCGCTTTCATGGGCACTGCCTTCCTCCTCGCTCTCCTTGGTGGCTTTTTCTCGGATGCTTTCTTCTCCACTTTCATCATCTTCCTCATCTCCGCCTTCTTCGAGTTTCTGGTATAAAAACTATAATTCATTTTCTTCCTCAATCTTCATTATTAGGCGTTACAATTAGCCAACCACCGAACTATATAACAAGGGGTACATGCATAAAATAGTTATATACATACACAATATATATACATATATTAAGATAATTAGTTAAAATATTATAACTAAAAATATTACAAAATATTGAATATAAATTCTAATTTTGAAAAACTGAACTAAAAAATCATTTTTGTTGTTGTAAATGTTATATATCCAATTTTAGAGGTATTAAACTGAAATTTAAAATTGCAAATAATAAAAAACTAACTTGAGAAAATAATAGTTTTTAAAATTTAGAGGAAACAAATATATATATATATATTAATAAAAATAAATGTTTTAGCAAAAAGGAAAAAAGCAATATAAAAATATAAGTAAAAACATACAAAAATATAAGTAAAAAAAAGCAATACAAAAATATAAGTTATTTATATGTGGGGCGGATTCATACTTGTGTATGTGCATGTCAACCGTGACTGTTTTGTTTGCCTTATGATCCACTTACAATTGAGAATTTGAGAAGGGTATTTATGACATTCACTTTGGCTGTAAATAAGTTTACATATAATCAAATTATTGGAATCATATTGAATCTCATAAAAAAAATAAGATTTAAAGAAAAATGGAATAAATTTATTCCTTTCATTCCTCATCAAAATTATAAATGAATGTTTTTCTTTGAAATTTTACGTGGAATTGAAAAAATAATCATTACATTACATTCCAAAAAATAGGATTCAAAGCAAATATTAATTTTTTATATGCTTCCGATATTCGGCTGCACTATCATGCTCAATTGCTGCTTAGCTCAGATCTCTACTTTCTCGGTCCGCCAAGTTGCGTCCATGAACAGAAAGATTGGAAACCTAGAGGTTCCCGCAGCTTCTTTACCGGTTTTTCCAGTCGTGTTCATGTTGATTCTTGCTTCAATCTATGACCATCTGATTATCCCATTTGCTAGAAGAGTAACAAAGTCCGAAATGGGTATCACTCATTTACAAAGAATCGGCGTAGGCTTAGTCCTTTCGATATTAGCAATGGCGGTGGCCGCTCTAGTAGAGTTAAAACGGAAGAGCAAAGCCTCAGAATATGGAATGCTTGACTCAAAAGGAGCATTACCAATCACTTTCCTATGGATCGCGCTTCAATATATGTTTCTAGGATTAGCTGATCTATTCACACTAGCCGGGTTGCTTGAGTTCTTCTTCACAGAGGCACCTTCTTCTATGAGATCATTGGCGACATCGCTCTCATGGGCTTCTTTGACAATGGGGTATTATCTAAACTCGGCGATGGTGGTGATTGTGAACAGGATGACTGAGAGTGGAGGAAGAACTCCTTGGCTCGGTGAAAAAGTTGGCATTAACCGTTATAGGCTAGACTTGTTCTATTGGCTCTTGTGTATTCTGAGTGTTGTTAACTTCTTACACTATCTCTTCTGGGCGGGGCGTTACAAGTACAGATCAACTGGTGCCAGAAGCTGATGGGATGTATATTGTACACTCTTTAATCTTTTAATTCTGTTACAATGTTTATGTTTTTGCATTTACTTAATACTTGCCAGGCTCCATAAAAGAGGTAGAAATATTTAATATCAATAGTTAACAAGCACTCATATATGTGACAAGTCATTACTCATTAAGAGGAGATGATTATTCTATATATGTAATTAAACTTATAAGTAATCATTACTCAACATGAGACTCACATTTTCACGGAGAAGAAAATATAAGTAAAAACATACAAAAATATAAGTAAAAACATACGAAAATATAAGTAGAAAAAAAGCAATACAAAAATATAAGTTATTTATATGTGGGGCTGATTCATATTTGTGTATGTACATGTCAACCGTAGCTGTTTTGTTTGTCTTATGATCCACTTACAATTGAGAATTTGAGAGGGGTATTTATGACATTCACTTTGGCTGTAAATAAGTTTACATATAATCAAATTATTGGAATAATATTGAATGTGATAAAAGAATGAGATCTAGAGAAAAATGGAATAAATTTATTCCATTCATTCCTTATCAAAAATGTTAATGAATGTTTTTCTTTGAAATTTTACGTGGAAATAAAGGAATAATCATTACATTCCATTCCAAAAAATAGAATTAAAAACAAATATTAAGTTTTTTATGGAATTAGTCATTCCACATCATTCCATTAAAAAAATGGTAATCCATTTATAATCTCTGTCATGAGCTGAGTTTACCACATTTGTCGAAAGTCAAAACATACAAACAAGTGCAGTGGTGTTAGTAATAATAGTGAGATGGTATATTTTCATTTTCATTTAGTGTTTACTTTTGAATTTAATCTTCATCCCCCAGTAAAGACGATCATATTCACTTCCTTATGATATATTTTAATGAACTACTTTTAATGGGATTGATTGGGATATACGTACTGCGTACACGTACATGGACTAATCCTGCTCACAATCCAAGCGGGTCCTCCGTCTTTAATGCCGCCGCCGTGCAAGAGCTCCCCCGCGTCACCATGCGAAACCGTGGGTGGTTCGAAGGCAGCCATTTTCTTTGTAAGACTGTACCTAGCGGCTCTAGGAATCAGAGAGATAAAATGTTCTTTACCCTTACATGGAACAGAGCAATTCGATGAGAGCGACCCTAGAGGTCGAAAACAGCGATCCACATTTTTCAACTACTTTGCTTTCTGTCACTCATGTGGAGCACTCGCGGCCGTGACGTTCGTTGTGTGGCTCGAGGACAATGTCGGCTGGGAATGGGGGTTTGGTGTATCCACTATTTCCATCTTTCTCTCCATTCTTGTCTTTCTCTCTGGTTCGAGGTTTTATAGGAACATGATCCCTCGTGGAAGTCCTCTCACCACAATCTTGAAGGTAACTTGAAAGAAAATATGTTTTTGATGATTGTCAATGAAATCACTTTTGTTAGTCTAACGTCTCTACTTACAGGTTCTTCTTGCAGCTTCTATAATGGGTTGCTCAAGTAAGTCTTCGAGTAATGCTGTTGAGAACTTCTCTATGACCCCATCTAATCACTTGGTTAGAGACGATCAATCAGAAGAAGGAGAAAAGAGGGATTCTCAGTCACTAACCAATAGCTTGAGATGTCTAAACCGAGCAGTAGAAGGAAAAATGGTCCATAGATTTCTAGAATGCACGATCCAACAAGTGGAAGACGTCAAGATTGTGCTCAAAATGCTTCCGATATTCGGCTGCACTATCATGCTCAATTGTTGCTTAACTCAGCTCTCTACTTTCTATGTCCGCCAAGCTGCCTCCATGAACAGAAAGATTGGAAACCTAGAGGTTCCCGCAGCTTCTTTACCGGTTTTCCCCGTCGTGTTCATGTTGATTCTTGCTTCAATATATGACCATCTGATTATACCATTTGCTAGAAGAGTAACAAAGTACGAAATGGGTATCACTCATTTACAAAGAATCGGTGTAGGCTTAGTCCTTTCGATATTAGCAATGGTAGTGGCCGCTCTAGTCGAGTTAAAACGGAAGACGGTAGCCTCAGAAGCTGGAATGCTCGACTCCAAACAAGCTTTACCAATCACTTTCCTATGGATCGCGCTTCAATATCTGTTACTTGGATCAGCTGATCTATTCACACTAGCCGGATTGCTAGAGTTCTTCTTCACAGAAGCACCTTCTTCTATGAGATCATTGGCGACGTCTCTCTCATGGGCTTCTTTGGCAATGGGGTATTATCTAAACTCGGGGATGGTGGTGATTGTGAACAGGGTTATTGAGAGTGGAGGAAGAACTCCCTGGTTCGGTGAAAAAGTTAGCATTAACCGTTACCGACTAGACTTGTTCTATTGGCTCTTGTGTATTCTGAGTGTTGTTAACTTCTTACATTATCTCTTCTGGGTGATGTGTTACAAATACAGATCAACTGATGCCAGAAGCTGATGAGATGTATATTCTATATATGTAATTAAACTTATAAGTAATCATTACTCTTTTGACCAAAAAAAAAAAAAGTAATCATTACTCAACATGAGACTCACGTTTACACGGAGAACATAGTACCTTTCTGAAAAAAACAGAAATATGGTGCTGCCCAGGATCGAACTGAAGACCTTTTGCGTGTAAGGCAAACGTGATAACCACTACACCACAGCACCTTTTTATTTACATAATACAACATACAAACACATAGTTATTAATACTCTATTTGTTTCAGACAGAATTGGACCAAACCAAAAGTGATTCTAAACATCTGACGTAAAACGGGAGCTTTCCAAAATGTTGTCCGCGTTATTGAGTCCAAAGTCTTCACGTCTATGGAACTCTTTAATCTGCAACCAAAGGGTAGATTATATAGATCGTGAACATAATGGAGTATCGACTAACTCATATATGATTATAAAAAGGTGAATACCATCCAAGCAAAAACACTATGGATCTTTTTTGTCTTTATTTATCTATAATACACAAATTGAAACCCTATGCACTAGCATCTCCTCCTTTATGTAGCGTACCTGATCATGAGGCAGATCTTTGAACTGTGGCAAAACGAGACGTTCAGTGAATTCAATGTAGGAAGCAGGGACAGATTTGACTACACCATCTGAAAATTCTACCGGAAGCTTCTCCGCCAGTGACGACACTTGTAGCAGTAGCCCATCAGTACTCACTGAAAATTAGTCAACAATCCAATCAATGGTGGACGAAACAGATTTAATTTTGTTCATACACGTATATCTGCAGATATGGAACCTTTGAGAACTCCTCCGTCTTGGTTGAGATCAAATCCATTTTCCTCTAGAAACTGTATGATGCAATTGATGTCACTGAAACGGTGCTTAAGTCGATGAACAGCAAACGCAAGATGGTTCATTGTGTAGCCGTTGATAAACGCCCAAGCCGCCAATTCGTTTTCTCTTCAGCGTTCACAACAGCTAATTATTTAATTCAAATCAATAGGTAATAATTAACTAAAGAGATATGATCTAGAGAGCGTATAATATATACTCGGCAATTTGCTTAAACTCGCTCCATGTTGGCTTTTCCCATATTAAGGACCCAAGAATACTTGACAGAAGGGCTTGCCTACCTCCTGCTGGTTTCAGATACTTCCTTATTATCTCCTGATTAACCATTGAATAATTTTAGAACCAACAAAGAAATACCAAATAATTACGAATTACCCAAAATTATAAAAAACTGAAATGGACGCCATATTTTCGGTTACTAACTAATTTCCATCTTTGCTATCTGAACCAATCCAAAAACCGAAAAAAATTGAATCGAAACCGATCTGAATTTGATAAATATTTGAATGGTTCCATAACTCTATATCCAATCTAAAACTAAAACTCGAATAATTCGAATAACCCGAACCGAATCTGAACAGTTAGGGGCTGTTCGTTGGATCATTTGACATATCCATCCAGATGGTTCATCTGAATGATCCATCCAAATAATCCATATGAATGTTGTTCGTTGTTTTTTAGATGTTGTTTCGATATTCATTTGGATGGATCATTTAGATGAAGATGTGTTTGTTTGCTTATTTTTTTTTTGTAAACTTCAACTCTATCTAGATAAGTTTAATAAGAAAATGACTAAACTACCCTACTTTAAACTAATTAAATTTTTAGTTTTAATCTTAACTATATTATTTAAATACTAATCTAAAATATATTTACAACTAATTAATTTTTTAAATTATTATTATTATATTGACAAGAAAACGCAATATTATAGATTTGGTGGAAAAATGTGATTTTGCGGTTTTAGCGGAAAAATCCAATTTTACGGTTTTGAAGGAAAAACACGATTTTCGGTTTTGGCGGGAAAACACAATTTTTTTTGGCGGAAAAACATGATTTTACGGTTTTGGCGGGAAAACACGATTTTACGGTTTTGGCGGGAAAACGCGATTTTGCATTTTTGGCAAGAAAACGCGGTTTTGCGGTTATGGCGGGAAAATATGATTTTGTGGTTTTGGTGAGAAAACATGATTTTACGGTGTTGACGGGAAAACGCGATTTTGCGGTTTTGGCGGAAAAACATGATTTTACGGTTTTGGCGGAAAAATATGATTTTACGGTTTTAGCGGGAAAACGCGATTTTGCAGTTTTGACGGAAAAACACGATTTTATGGTTTTGGAGGGAAAACATGATTTTACGGTTTTAGCGGGAAAACGCGATTTTATTTTGAATAACCCAAACCGAATCTCGAACCAAATCTGAACAGTTACTCGAATGTCCAACCATAATAGTTTATATCATTCTAACTAACTAATTTCTTTTACAATTATTGCGATTTGAAAATGTTATTCAACAATAATTTTGTTTCTTTCTTAACTCTGTATTCGTGATCATAACTCTTACCTGTGATTCAGGGCTCAATTCGTCCACAAGAATCTCACCCATAACAAGTCGGGGTAAGGGTCCATTTCTTAGGCCGTGGCCATCCTCAGGGATCTTAATATCAGGAGGAGAAAACCAGAGACCTCGAAGTTTCTTCTTTGGAAAATCCATGCCACCTCCTATTTTATATCCATTATCCATGAAGAAACTTGACATGGAGTCTATTCCATAACCGTCGATCTATCCATACAAAGAAAAACAATTCACGATATTCATTTTTCAACAATTTTCGTTACCAGTTTTCGTGCTTTTACATTTAGATGTTATAAGATATATTTTTTCACATCTAACACAAAATAATATTTTTATTTAATTAGGAAAACGTTCTTCTGTTTGTATTATACTTTACAAGTGGTTTGGCAAGATAAGATTATCGATAGAGTCAGTCAGCCAGATGCAGAAATCTTAGTTAAATTTCTTCTACTAGGTTTCTAGATTAAATAGCCTCAAGTGTATTTTTCTTTTTCTTTCTCTATTCCAAGTTATAGATATAAAATCTCATTTAAGAAATTGGAATAAATCTTAAATAATATATAAAATATAAGTTAATTTAGTCCATTTAGAAAGATTTATTGGATCGAGGATTTGAGAAGATTTTATTATTCTCTCAAATCTCCCGTTATTGAATTAGATATTTGTAAAAATCCTTAAAATCTATTTAAAATTCCATCAAATCTAAATCCCTCCAAAATCTTCTAAATTTCTAATCCAATAAGACCCCTTAGTCTTGAATTACAAGTCCAGGTTACTTAACATAGTATTAGAATCTGATTTATAAACAACAAATTAACAATTAAAGTCCAAAACTCCTATATAACAATGAATTTCGGAAACTTGATAGAGAATACCTTAAGTGTCATGAAAGTGAAATGGTCGTAGCAAATCTTCTCGTTGTCCACCGATTGAACTAGTTCCCATATCCTTTTCGTTGTTGGGTTCTTCTCCAAGTACGTCTTTAATATCTTCTCAAACACATTCCGAAGAAATAATTCGCTTCCTCCCTGTTACATCCAAACAATGTATTATACATTAGAGAGTATATACAAAGACTATCTTCTTTGTCAAATTTTAGAGGAATCAAGAACCTTGAAAGAGGAAGTGTGAGGCAAGTCGAGAGAATCCATGTGGGAACAGCCTTCACTCTGCGAGTTAGAAACACAGTTTTGCTAGATTGTTCTTATTTATTAACGCATTTCTATGCGAAGGAAAAGGAGTCATGATGTCCATTACCAGGATTGTTGATATTTTATTGAATTATTATGCACATTTTTCTTTTACTTAATACATAATGTCATATAAAAATCATTCAACGATTCCTCCTTATCAGATTGTGCACGTCTTTCTTTTACTTAATAATAAAAAGATAATTTAGACATGATATACGAGATTTTAGTTGTTCATATAACTCTTTTCCTTTTTCGTAGAATCTTATCAGCTTTATGCGCGCACTTATATTTTGTTAATTAAATGACACATAACACACGAGACTTTCTTTACAGATGCAAAGTGAGGTCCACTACTATGATTTATGACGAGATAATATATCTTATTGGATAAGACAAGATTAAATGATATAATACCATTCAGCGAATCCTCCTTATCAGATTATGCACTTCTTTTATTTATTTACGTTAACACATAAATAGTTACACATGATACACGGGATTTTCTTTACCGAACTCCCCCAAGATTTCATAGACAAATTCAATTGTCCTAAGCTTTAGAATTTTTTTTTTATAAAAAATATAATATATTAATTAAAAATCAAGGTTCGAAGGGTGATACAATCCGGTTTGACAGAATAAAATTCCGGCGAACAAAAACAAGACAGACGATGCTTTATACATAACTGAAAGACGTACGGACAAAGAGACTGAAGGCGGGTGAAAAAGTCTCAGAAACCAAAGCTTCTCTTTCCGGCGGTCAAAAACAGAGGAGCACCGTCAGAACCCGATCTGCCACTGTCGAACCTTTTAGATTTCCTCAGCTCCCAGAGAAACCCCGCGGCCACGAACGCCGATTGAATGAGCAAATCGACCGACAATCTCTCTAACCCTAGACATCCGCCGAAGCCTCGCTAGCCCCATCTCAAGCCACCGCGCACAACTCCCAAAAACTTTGATCTGTTCCCGCACAAACTACCGCCTCCGCCAGACATGCTCTCAGAGGAACCGCCATCCTCCGGAAGCCACCGGCGTCAACAACACCTGCGCCGCAGACACAAACGACATACCCTCCCCCCTGCAGAGAAGAAACACGCCTCTCTAGGACCTTATCAACTCAGTTGGACTTACCGGATGGACTCCCCACCGTCCTCGAACGGAGATATCCACCGTCGAAGCCTTAGATAAGCCGCGAAGGTCCCAGAGCTTCCGCAACGCCTTCCTCCACAGAGAATCCTACCTCGTCGCTTCAGAGAAGTCGGAGGTGCTTTCCGATCCACCTTCTTATACACCCATCGGCGATGAAGACCGAATACAAGTAAAAAACTGGGGAGGCCCCCTCCCACACACCGGCAAACTACACCGGAAGCAGAGAAAGCCTCAGATCTGGAATGAAAAAGCGGCTAGACCTAAAACTTATTAGAGAGACGCGCGTGAGTTAGACGCGCTTGGGGTTTCGTTATCAATTGTCTCCTAAGCTTTAGAATTACCACCCTTTTAAAAGTTTCTTGTGGCCAAATTCATCTTAACGAAACGGAATTGGTGATCTGAATCGATGGAGGAACGACCAGTTAACCAATACAACTTCTCCATTTTAGGTTTTAAATAACCGTGTGTATCATGGCTATATGAATCTTGACTAGGTTTCATATTCTTCGCCAAGTAAAATTTAGGGTCTAAAACCATATGCATTATTGATATCTTTTTTTTTTTTGTATCGGTTGTCAGTCTTGGAGACAATTCCATATTATATCATCTGACAATCACAAGTGTATCTTTTGAAATAATTAGTGCAAGGGGTGTTATCACTTCTTCAATATTCTTGAGCACATGATCAAACGATTCCAGTAAACATATAAAACTTATTGAGATGGCCATGCTTGCATCCTCTAAAGTTTGCATGGTTTAAATTTTACTTATAACCCGTGTAATCTTTTATAGGCCCACCATTGGTTGTACACATGGGTTGTTTCAGATATAATATAAACATGTGAGCAAGTGTTTTTTTTTTTTGAAATAAAAAGATTTGTCTTTTGTCAGAAGTGGGGTTTGAACCCACGCCCTCTTACGAGGACCAGAACTTGAGTCTGGCGCCTTAGACCACTCGGCCATCCTGACTTTGACAAGTGTTTGATAATATATTATCATATTCAGACAAGATTTACTAAAATTTTTGTGTTGAATGATCCTAACAATTTATACTCACAATTAATCACATTCACACTAACAAATTATTATAACTGAAAACAAATCAACCATGTGATCCATTTACAAGTTGGTCACTCCTATCAATAATAACCATCAGGAGATATAATATAAACATATTTTTCACTTCAAAACAAGAAGAACAGCATAGATATCTAGCAAAAACACTCACACATTTGACCAGACTGCATACAAACACATACATGCACATATATGACATACTGAGCCGAACAAGACAAGTTTGGTTATAGAATTGTGCTTCAAAACGTGTGCTTTCCATTACGTGGTTGGCACTATCGAGTTCAAAGGCCTCACGTCTATGATATTCTTTGATCTGCATATCACAACCGAAATTAAAAATGCTAGATAATTAAATAAAAAACAATTAATGTGAATCGTTTTTTTTCTTCTTCATCCCATTACCTCATCAAGTGGAACATCTTTAAACTGTGGAAGAACTAGACGTTGAGTGAACTCAATGTATGAAGCCGGGATTGTTTCAGTTACTCCATCTGCAAATTCAACCGCAAGCCTTTCCGAGATGGAGGAGATTTGTAACAGTAGACCATCTTGACTCACTAAGACATGCATATTCACAATGACAGACCCAGAAATAACTTTTACCAGGGACCAAATATAATTACATGTATTTGATAGAAAACATAAGAATATTGGATATGGAATGTCATGAGGTGTTGACAAAAAAAAAATTAAAGTTGACAAAAAGAAAAGAAAAGAATGTCATGAGGTGAATGAATAAATGAAACCTTTGAGAATTCCTCCGTCACTGTTGAGTTTGAAACCCTTTTCTTCAAGATACTGTTTGACGCACTTGATGTCGCTAAAACGGTGTTCGAATCGATGAACCGCAAAAGCAAGATGGTTCATTGTATAGCCATGGATAAGCGTCCAAGCCGCCAATTCGCTTTCTCTTCACCGTGCATGCATACATTATACATTAAAATTGAACATTAAATTAACCATCAAATGTTAAATATATATGATTATATTGATCAGAAAGTTATGACATATACTTGGCAAGTTGCGTGAAGTCGGTCCATGTAGGCTTCTCCCAAACTAAAGACCCTAAAGTACTTGAAAGAACAGCTTGCTTACCACCTTGTGGTTTCAAATACTTCCTTATTATCCCCTAGTTAGCCACACTACAAGAAAACAGGCCATTACCGAGGGATTAAATCGACGGGTTTCCGTCGGAAAAGACGTATTCCGACGGATTTCCGACGAAATCTGTCCGTCATTTCTATTTCGTCGGTAAAAAATTTCCGTCGGTTTTTCGTCTATAGAAACCGACGGAATACCGACGGATATAATACCGACTGATTACCGACGGTTTATCGACGCACATTTACCCACGGTTTTGTGACCGTAAACCGAGGGTTTATTCAGACGGTTTACCGACTATAAACCGACCGTGCATACCGACGGTATTCCGACGTAGATACCGACGGTATTACGACGGAAGATTACCGACGGTATTCCGACGGACGTTTACCGACGGTATTCCGACGGAAGATTACCGACGGTATTCCGAGGGAAGATTACCGACGGTATTCCGAGGGAAGATTACCGACGGCATTCCGAGGGCGTTTTATCGACGGTTTACCGAGGGCGTTTTATCGACGGTTTACCGACGGATATTTAATAATTTTTAAAAAAAAATATATATATTCGCAAATTTATTAATTAAAAAAAAAAAAAGTATTTAAATATTCAAAACATGTTTTAAAAACTACATAAAACCATTAAAAAATTACATTCAACGAGAGCGAATCACGCTCACGTCGCCCTCTTCCTCAACTTCTTTGTCGTCCCCCTCCCTCCGGTCTTGGTCGACGGTCCGACATTTGAAACATTGGCTTGTTGTTGCATGAATGTCTCAAACCGTTGGTTCATCTCTTCGAACTTCTTTGCGTTTGCTTCAGCTTGTTCTACCATCCGGGCTTCCATCCGAGCTTCCATTTGCAATTGACTAGCCTTCAATGCTTCGATCTCCGCATCCTTTTCCCTTAAGATCTGGGCATAGTCCTCTTCCGGACGAAAACGGGAATGCGGTGTCGACACTTTGTCCGCCAAGTTTCCCAAACCAAAAACTCGTCCTCTTCTCTTCTCAGTTTCCTGTAAAGTAAATAATACGTTATGAATTTTAAGTTAGAGTTTATGGTTAAACATATTTCAAATTTTTTAAATTTTAAAACTTACCGCGAGGAAGAGTTGGTTGATCTGCTCGTCCGGTATCTCTTCTGTTGAACCGATTCCTTCGGATTGGGTTACCACCTCATCCAAACGCCTCTTCGTCGACTCCACAATCCTCCGAGCAATTGGATCTTGGATTTGGCCCGTTTCCTTGTTCTTGTGGCCATCCTCGATGAGCTCAATATGAGTCGGATCTCGCCCTCCTTTCTTTTGTTTCTGCAAAAACGATTTTGAACTTAAAATTTAAATATAACTTAACATAACGAAAATTGTAAAAAAAAAACTGCTTACCAGGATTAACTTCCTTGACGCGGTGCTTCTTGCTCCCGCATTATGAGTTGATTGACCGGCACCATCCCTCTCACTTCTACGGTTCTGGGAGTTCGTAGAAGCGGTTGATGCGGTTGCAGGCTTACTCCAATGACGGATGAAGCCCTTCCAAGTATCGCTCTCTTTGTTAATACCCTTGGGAACTTCATTACGGCACCACTTCTGTTTCCAAGTGTTGAGGACGTTTGAGTAATGCGTCGCCGCCTTCTGGTGGAACTCGTCTTCCACCATAACCGTATACTTCCTATCCCAAGTATACTCTTGCTATTCAAAACAAAAAATAAATATTTGTTAGAATTAAAAACTTTAACATAGATTATTAAAAATAATAATAATATATATATATACAACAAAGTTAACGAGGAGGTATTACCGCGAATTGGCGGAACCAGTTATGCCTATCGGATAAAGGCATCTCCCTGTACGTCGGGTACCCGCAGTTGAGCATGCTGTACATCATTCCCAAGATGCTCTTCGTGACCTTCGACTCGGTCAACGTAAACCTAATATATAAGACAAGAAAAAACAAAGGGTTACTAAAACATAGAATATGCAAAAAATTGCTAATGAGAATCTAAAGTTATAAATTTCATACCAGAAAGTGCCCGGGTTGGTCTCGTAGAAAGGGTCGAGCCGTTTGAGCATCTCTCGTCCCGGCTGATCGACTAATGCCGATATCTCATCGGCAATCGACGGTAAAACATAGTGGGGCGCCTGAGACACGGAATGACTCCCACTAGCTTCCGGCATAGTCTCAGACGTTCCCGGCTGTGTCGGATCCGGTATGGGTAGCACCTGAGTCGACCGAGACCGTTGGGCTCTCGGTTGTTGTCGATGGACCGGTTCCGGAGGCACCTCATCTATTGGACTGTCGTTCATAAGGTGCATCTCAAACGCCAGAAAATCATCCCTACATACCAATCAAAAATTAAGAATTCATTAAAAACATGTATATCAACAAGAAAAAATTTTAAAACGTTTTAAAATTCACAATACATTGCAAAAAAAAGTTTTTAAGAGTTAAAAAATAAAAAAACGTTTAAGAACTCAAAAAAAAATTTATAAACATTTTAAAATCAACACTAAAATTTTCTACAAAATATAAAAAATAAAAATAAATTATAAAAACGATTTTAAATTTATATAAAAAATAGAAAACATTTTAGAACTCAAAAAAAAATTTAAAAAATTTTAAAATGAGCAGTAAAAGTTTTTAAAACCTTTAAAATTCATAATAATTTACAAAAATGAATTTAAATTTTTATAAAAATTAACAAAAGGTTTTAAAACATTTAAAAAACCCATAATAATTTACAAAAACGATTTCAAAATTTTATAGAAATGAGAAAACGTTTTAAAACATTTAAAAAACCAAAACAAATTCCAAATTTACACCAAAAAACAATTTAAATGATTTTGAAAAAACTTCAACATGAAATTCACAATCAATCTAACTCAAACAAGCATATATCCTATTGACTATCGTTCTATCTATTAGTCAACACCTAACCACCTTTTATCCAACACATGCAACTATTTCTACAAATCTAAGCAAAATTATCCAAATTCAATCGGTTAAAAGGGTTACTTACATGTTTGTGGTGTTGGTGGCGGTCGGAAATGAGGAAAAACGGCGATAATCCGGCGGAATCGTAGAGAGAGGTCCGATTTTGCGATTAGAGAGAGAGAGAAGTTGCAGAGAAAATGGAGAAGAAGAAGTTAGATCGTGAGAATATTAATTGGTTTTCGACGGAAATCCGTCGGAAATCATTTGTCGTCGGTTATCCGTCGGTATTCCAGGCGGTTCGAATGTTTTTGCAAAAAATTGGCGGTTAACTCGAAAAATTTTGGGTTTAATGCGCCAAAACTTCCGACGGAAAACCGACGGTTATATGAAAACCGACGGTTTTCCGTCGGAAATTAAAAAAATAATTATCAGCAGGCTCCGTTCGAACCCGCAACCTCGAACAATTTATTGTGTAACCGAACCAGTTGATCCATTGAGAACTCGTTGTTTATAGATACAAAGTGTTTGTATATATATCTATAAACGTTTAAAAAACATAAAATTGGAGGAAGGCTCGGTTCGAACCCCCAACCTTGACTAATACATAGAGTACCCTTAACCAGTTGATCCATTTTGTGTTAGTTGTTTATACTTACATGATAATTTTACTTATTGTTTTGATATTATTTTGATTATTAAAAAAAAATAAAAACATCACATATATTAAAAACTTAAGTAGTTGCATAAAATTAAACATTACATAAAAATAAATAGCATATCTATAAAATTCTTCAGTTATTATTTGGGGGAATGTTCCCGAACCATTCGCCGATGTCAGTCTCCTCCCAAAGCTGAACCATGCGGTTCCAATCCCCCTCCGACATCCACGACGGTCTTCCTTGTCCTCTATACCATCGCAGTTTGGCCCGACGTATTTTGGTCTGGAAAACACGCCTAGCCACCACGTGGAATTCCACCCAAACCTCGAACATTATTTGCGGATCAAAATTAAAAAATTCCTGCAATTTAATAAGTGAAAAATATTTATTAATGTACAAAATTCCCAAATTACACAAAAAAAAAAATACAAATTATTTACCAGAAAATCCTCGAACCATAACTCCTTAATGCCTCTAGGGACATTGTAGTAAGCTAGGTGACCGGTTTCAAAACGAGCCTCTATTATGTCGCTAATTACAGCGGGAATTGCAGCATTGGAATGGAACCAAATGGTCCGGTTACGGCGGTGAGGATCCAGCACAGGAAGATGTTCCCGTCCCGGTTGAGGTAATATCCTTGTAATTATCCAAGTACGTTCTGACGGGGTTAGAAAGACATCATCCATTTTTTGGTTTTTCGAATAGAATCTTACAAGAAATGTTTGAATAACCAAAGAAAAGTCCGTACATATATATACACAAACATTTCGACAGTATTTCCGACGGAATTCCGTCGGAAATCGGTTTAATTACTGACTATACACTTTACCAATGCGTTGCATAGGGAAGAGAAGGGAGTTAATTTAGATTTTGACCGATACATGCACTAACCGACGGAATTCCGACGAAATTCCGTCGGAAATTACCGACGGAATTACGAGGGAAGAGGGTTTAGGGTTTCAGTTAGGGTTTAGGGTTTGGGGTTTGGGGTAAGATTTCTTTCTTTGGTAGCGTATATATTTATACAACACATTTTGCCAGGATTTCCGACGGAAATCCGTCGGAAACGGTTTTAATTACTGACAAGACACTTAACCAAAGGGGGTAAATGCTGAAAATCGACGGTAAACAGACGAATATCCGTCGGAAATTTCCGACGGATTTCCGAGGGAAGAGGGTTTAGGGTTTGGATTAGGTTTTAGGGTTGGATATTTTATTTCTGGTAACACATTAGTGTAGCATTAAGCATGAAGTTTATAATTTCATGTCTCGATTTGAAGAAAATTAGAAAAATCATAGTGAGATAGTGTTTTACATAAAGTTCTTCTTAAACGTTAATGTACAATTCGAAATGTTTAGGTCAAACGTGTTTTTAATTTTTCAAATCAAACAAAAACTATCAAAATAGATCACATACTAAAGAATTATAATATATTATAACATTACATTGATTAGTGACGGGTTTTGCGATTCTTTTTTATCATTCTAAAACCCTAAACCCTATACCGTCAAAAATCCGTCAAAAATTACCGACGGAATACCGTCTGAAAATAATTACCGACGGAATACCGTCAGAATAATGTTTAATCGACGGAAATCCGTCGCAAATTAAATTTAAAATAAATACATAATGCCGCGGGCTCCTTTCGAACCCGCCACCTAAACGTATCGTTCTCTCGCATTAGACCAATTGAGCCAGATTGTGTTTGACGTTTATGATTACATATTAATTGTAAATGTAATTATGCTTTGGTTTTGATTTTTTTTTTTAAAATATCCGAATAGGTTAAGTACTTGAATTAAAAACATATTTTACAAACAACATGAAATTTAAAACATTACAAGAAATAAAAAACAACATTATTTAAAATCTATTGTAGTTCGGGAATTGGTTAGTAAACCAATCTCCGACGTCCGTCTCGCGCCATTGGCTCACCAGCAATCTCCAAGACCTCCTAGGAATCCACGCAGGTCTTTCTTCTCCTCTTTGCCAGAGTAGCTTCAACCGCCGCATTTTTGTTTGGAAAACCCGCCTAGCAGTCCTGTGGAATTCCCGCCAGACGCGGAACAAATTGTCCATAGAACAGGTGAAGTATTCCTGTAAATAATTTTATAAATATATACGTTAATTATAATTACATGGATATAACAATCTATAAAAATATGAAATTACTTACGAGAAAGTCCATGAACCACGCTTCTTTGAAGGACGTCGGGAGTTGGTAGTACGTCAGATAGCCGCCGGACCAACGTGTCTGGATGATCTCACTGGTCACGGATATAATAACCGTGTTGTACCCGAACCAAATCCCCCGATGAGTTTGCCTGGTTGGGTCGAGATTAGGAAGATGACTCCGACCCGGCATTCCAAGTTGGCGTATTGCCGTTTCACGGGCTTCCGGAGAAAAATAAACGAAATCCATTTGGTTAGTTGTTTATTTTATATGATTTGAACGAAAATCTCATGAATTGGCCGTGTATATATAGAAAACTTTTCAACGGTAAAACAGACGGAAATCCGTCGGAAATCGAGTTAATTTGGACATGACATTTACCGACTAAATAACATTTACTCGAGAGATTTACTGCTGTCAGCCGACGGTTTTTAGACAATAAACCGACGGAATTCCGACGACAATTCGACGGCAAACCGACGACCAACCGACGAAAAACCGACGATATTCCGTCGGAAATAAAAAAACATGTAACCGAGGAAGGGCCGGTTCGAACCCGGACCTGAACCCATGTATTTTATACCCTTAACCAGTTGATCGATTTAGTATTATTTGTTTAAAATTACATACTAATTCTATATATCTATAACAGTCTAAAATTACTTTTATTTTGTACGTACTCTCAAATAATGTTATTGTTGTTCTCAGACATATATATATAACACATTATATATATATATATATATATATATATATATATATATATATATTTAAGAACAATCATAAATATAAAATTCATAATACATTTTTATTCTTCATCACTTTCTGTATTGTAGTCGGACGAAATTGAGTCACTATCATCAAATTCGCCTCTTTCTTCTTCTGATTCTGAATGAAGAACAATGTCCCCGAATTGACTAAAGTCGACAACTAAATTAACTTCAAGGGTTTCTTCTACCGGGGCGATCACACCAGAACCACTTGTTTGTAAGGGCTCTACTTCGCGCTCTTCAACTCCGTACACCTTCCCTCGAGGGTTTATCTTTGTAACGGTGATCCATGGATCATTTTTATAAGTTAGTCGAGGGTATGGAATGTAACACACCTGCGTAAATATTATATTATTAATTTTTTATAATTAGAGTTTGAAATCCAAAATAATTATTTACAATTACTTACCTGATCTGCTTGTGATGCAATAATGAAAGGATCGTAGTTTCTTAGTTTTTTGCTCGAATTAATCGACGTCACACCGAACTCGTCGATCACAACACCTTGCCCTACGATCGGGTTATACCAGTCACATAGAAAAACCACACAGCGCATTCCAAGCTTTCCTATGTATTTTACTTCTAGTATTTCTTTAAGAATACCATAGTAAACAACTTCTCCGGATGCAGATGATACTCCGTGATCGGCAGTAATTCTTGTTGACCCTTCTACATGCACCTTAAATGCATACCCCCTAGTGCAATATCTTGGATAAGACTTTGCTGTGTAGTGGAGGCCCTCCACAATGTCAACTAACCAATCATCGGGGATGCGTCCAGCATTGAGTTCCCCCCGGACCTAACAATATGATCACATCAAAGTTAAAAGATATTGCTCCAGTTCGTAAGTGTTTAATATGATTTAAGAAACTAATTCTTACATAAAAGTTTAACCAACGGCTGAAGTATTTTTGTTTCCGAGCCTCACGTTCGCCCTCGTCCAATTCCGGATGATGAAATTGGAGAGCTTCCATATATATCCTACAAAAGGTAAAAAGAATATCAATAAGTAAAGCAAGTGTAATACAAAATTATAAATCTAGCTAACATGTATATACCTCTCATATTGGAATACTTCATCGCAGTTGGTTAGAATGTACTTGTGGAGATGTGTATGCTCTTGAGGTGTTAGTTGCCGCTTGCCTACTTTCCCACTTAACCGCCCAACCTGTTGAAAAATGTTAGGAACGCTTGACCGATAAATTTGCCTTTCTCCCCTGTCATCGTTCCTAGCTGGGCGCCTGCTCCTTGTGCGTACTTGCGAAGGGAAGTAGTAGCCAGCAAAGGTCGCAGTCTCTTCGTTGTTATATTGAGCGGCAATAGAACCCTCCACTTTAGCGGGATTCTTCACCTTCTTTTTAAGGTGGAACATATAGCGCTCGAACGGATACATCCACCGATATTGTACCGGTCCACCAAGTCTAGCTTCACCCGGTAGATGGATAGGCAAATGTTCCATGACGTCGAAGAAAGACGGTGGAAATATTTTTTCCAGATTGCATAATATTTTTGGAATATTTTGCTCCAGACTCCTGATCCCATCAACAGTGAGTGTCCTGGTGGATATATCCCTGAAAAAAGATCCAACAGCTGCAATTGCTTTGTGGACATCTCGAGGAAGGAGATGAGCAAATGCAAACGGCAGGAGTCGCTGCATCATCACATGACAATCATGACTCTTCATTCCGATAAACTTTCCTCCGTCAGTGTCAACACAATTACGCAAGTTTGATGCATACCCGTCAGGGAATTTAACTTGTAGCATAATCCACTTAAACAACTCTTCTTTTGACTTCGAGTCTACCCAATATGCTGGAATTGGCGGTTTTCCGTTCGTCTGAAGATGAAGTTCATGCCGATCACAAATTTCAGGTAAATCAAGCCTAGACTTCACATTATCTTTCGTCTTCCCTTGCACGTTGAGCACAGTGTTCATAATGTTATCGAAGAAATTTTTCTCAATGTGCATGACATCAAGATTATGCCTTAGTAAATGGTCCTTCCAATACGGTAAATCCCAGAAAATGCTTTGCTTGTGCCAGTTGTGGACTATACCAGCTCCGTATATATTCTCATGCCCGTTCCCACCACACTCACTACTTCTTAATGCACCAAATCCTTCTAAGAGGCCCAAGGTAGTCGACCCAGCTTCTGGAAGAATAGGATCATCAAACACTTTCTTCTTCTTCGTAAAATGTTTAGTGTTTTTCCGGTAGGGATGATCATGCGGTAGAAATCTTCTATGACAATCAAACCAACATGATTTACGTCCATTCTTCAATTGGAATGCATCGGTATTTTCCTGACAATACGGACATGCTAACCTCCCATGTGTAGTCCATCCTGATAACATACCATAAGCCGGAAAATCGCTAATGGTCCACATCAATGCAGCCCTCATCAAAAAATTTTCCTTGCATGAAACATCGTATGCTACAACACCGGGCTGCCATAACATTTGCAACTCATGTATCAACGGCTGCAAGAATACATCAAGTGATCTTTTCGGGTGCTCTGGACCGGGAACGAGTACGGAGAGGAAAAGAAACTCTCGACGCATGCACATAGTCGGCGGTAGATTATAAGGAGTCAGAATCACAGGCCACAACGAATATTGTCTCCCATGCCTTCCAAACGGGTTAAAACCATCTGTGCATAATCCGAGGTACACGTTACGTGGATCGTAAGCAAAATCTGGATATAATCTCTGAAAATGTTTCCACGCTTCAGCATCCGACGGATGTGCAATCTCTGCCTCTCTTCTATGCTCAGAATGCCATCTCATTTCCCCCGCAGTTCGCTCCGACTGGTATAACCGCCTCAGCCTATCGGTTAATGGCATATACCACATTCGCTTGAACGGAACCTTAGCTCTTCCCCTTGTATCCTCATAGCGCGGCTTCTTACAGAATTTGCATTCCAGACGGAATTGTTCTTCTCGCCAGTATATCATACAGTTGTCGATGCACACATCTATCATCTCATACGGTAATCCCAGCCCTTTAACCAGTTTCTCGACCTCATTGTATGAACCCGGCGCAAGGTTATCTTCTGGAAGAATATCTTTCAAAAACTCGCAAATCGCATCCACACATTCTTCCGGCAGATTGTAGTCCGTCTTAATGCCCATTAATCTTGTAGCAGATGATAATGGCGAATGACCCTCTCTGCAACCATCGTAAAGCGGCCGCTTCGCTGCATCTAACATGTCAAAAAATCTCCTAGTTTCTACATTTGGTTCCTCACCTACCCTAGGAATTTGATGTTCACCTACCTCTGGAATAATTTCTCTATGTGCATCATTAACCATCTGAATGGTGCCTACACCAAAATCTACATCGGCAGTATAAGGTTCGCTAGAACTAACATTAGGTTCCCTAGTACTAGTACCACCGTAAGGTTCTCTACTACTACTTGCATAATCCGAAGTTTCCCCATGAAGATACCAAATCTTATAACCCGACATAAACCCAACTGAATACAAGTGAAACCATACTTCGCCAATCGTAAGATTTCTAAAATTCCGGCAATTCGCACATGGACATTTTAACTTACCATTTTTCAGCGTATGTGGTTGATTGCAAGCTAGCGACATGAACTCTGCAATACCAAGTGCATATTCCCGGTCCACTAGCTTCGTCGCCTCATCAATCCTAACTCCGTCCATCCACGATCTATAATAGTTAGAAGAAGACATTTTTCTTGGTTACTAGAAGTATTAGAGAGAGAGAGAGAGTTATGGAGGGATAGGTGTGGAGGGGAAGAGAGGAGGGATGAGGTATATGTAGCATAATTTTTGACGGAATTCCGTCGGAAATCGGTCGGTTTCTAGTCGACCCAACGGTTCCATTGACGGTCAGTTTAACGGCTATAGTAAACCGACGCTAAACCGACCGAAATACAACGGAATACCGACGGAAAATTAAACCGTCGGTTTACCGTCGGGTGTTTCCGACGGAATGAGAAAACGGTCGGAAATTTTCGACGGTTTTCCGTCGGAAAACTTCCCGTATGAAAGTCGTCGTTTTATCGTCGGTAATTTCTGACGGAATTACTTCCGTCGGTAATTCCGTCGGTAATAGCCCTGTTTTCTTGTAGTGCCATAAATTAGGAAAAATGAGAAATTAGATACTCCATTTATCCCATTATATAAGATTTTCAGCTAAACATGTAAAGATTAGAAAAAATTAATTATATTTAATTACTTTATTTTTTACATTGAAAGCACCATTTGATATTTAATAAAAACAATTTAACCAATTTTTAAAAAAATATTGCAGAATACAAATGACCACATAAATCAAATAGAATTAATTTTTGCATAAAAGTTGTAATATTATAAAATAAAACAAATTTTTTACATATTTTATATTTTGGGAAAAAATGAATATCTTGAAATGACTCGTATAACAACAAACGTTTTGCTTGTGACAATTAATACCTGCGATTCAGGGCTTAGTTCATCCACAAGAACCTCAGCTATAACAAGGCGTGGCAAAGGACCGTTAGCTAGACCGTGACCGTCATTAGGGACTTGAACATCCGGGGGAGAAAACCAGAGAACTCGTAATTTCTTCTCTGGAAAATCAAGCCCGCCTCCAATTTTATATCCATAATCCATGAAGAAACTCGACAATGAATCTATTCCGTAACCATCTACCTAAAAACATACCCCAAAGAAAAAAAATCAATTTATAAAATTAGTTTTCACCAAATCTTGAAGAGTAAAATTCAGACCTTAAGTGTCCTGAAAGTAAAGTGGTCATAGCAGATCTTTTCATTGTCCACCGACTGAACCAGTTCCCATATCGTCTTGGCGGTCGGATTCTTCCTCAGATACGTCTTCAGTATATTCTCAAACATGTTCCTAAGAAATGTTTCGTTTCCCCCCTGTTACAACGAGATTATATATTATGTCAATGATAATAATTTTTTATGTTAATATAAATCAAAATTAAATTGAAAAAGAACCTTGAACGATGAAGCGTGAGGCAAGTCAAGAGAAGCCATGAGATCCTTGAGAGCACGTCCATCAATGGATTAAGAGGGGTTCTTGACCCGGTTTTTTAGAAAAGGAAGGATAAAAAAATATTAAAATTAAAAACCAGGTTCTAAAAGTCCTTCTGCAAGGATCGGTCTTTGCACTGTAGCTACCACGTGGCTGATTGCTATTAGTTCTTTTTTCTCGATTTTTGCTTTTTTTTTATACTTTCCAATTTTTTTTTTTATTTTGAGAATCCCCCTTGGGGTTCACCAACGTACATGGCATGAGTCGTAGAGTTAATTGCACTCATTATATCTTATTTGTAAAGTAATAGCAATCTTGTATCTTTCCAAAAGTTTTTGCAATTGTGTATCTTTTTTTGTCTTTTAGCGGTGGTTAATGATCATTTAGACTTAGTTTTTGTCTTCTAGTTATAGATAGTTAATTAGATAACCTATCCACAATTTACCCCTCTATCCATCCGATTTTTTTATTTTTGTTAATTATTTTCTTTTCTCTTACTTTCTCTTTCTTACTTTTTGAGTTATTTTTTACCCCCATGTTTTTGACGGTGGATAAGATAAGGTAGATGATGATTCCAACAATATAGACCGCCAAAATGAAGATAAAATAGGCCGATGTACCGGAATTCAAAAAAAAAAATCGGACATAATACGGAATTTGCGAATGGATAGTTTAGAGTAGATGTCCACAACATTCATCCATGTGGATACTTATGATGAACAAGATGCTTAACAAGATGGTATAACATATGATTATTCGTGGACACAAAAGTATGTTGGACGGACAAGATGCTTAACAAGATGGTTTAACATGAATGATGATGGACAAGATGCTTAACAAGATGGTATAACATATGATTATTCGTGACACAAAAGTATGTTGGACGGACAAGATGCTTAACAAGATGGTTTAACATGAATGATGATGGACAAGATGCTTAACAAGATTGTATAACATATGATTATTCGTGACACAAAAGTATGTTGGACAGACAAGATGCTTAACAAGATGGTTTAACATGAATGATGATGGACAAGATGCTTAACAAGATTGTATAACATATGATTATTTGTGGACACAAAAGTATGTTGGACGATCACATCTCATGCTTAACAAGTGGTTTAACATATGATGGACAAGATGCTTAACAAGATGCTTACCATTGGTAAACGCTTATGATGGACAATAGTTAACAAGATGCTTACCATGGGGTACAAAAGTATTTGTGATCCGTGGATACAAAAGTATGTTGGATCGATTACTCGTGGACACTACCACGGTTATATCACATGCTAAACGCTTATGATGGACAATAGGATTGTCAAGAGATCACATTATTGTGATCCGTGGACACAAAGTATTTTGGTTCGATTATTCGTAGACACTACAATGACTTATATCACATGCTAAACACTTATGATGGACAATAGGGATATGTGATAGTATCCACGTGGATAGATATTATAGATATGTACTCATAACTATCCACTCGCAAATTTTTTTTTATGTCCAAATTTTTTTTTTTAGAATTTCGGTAGATCGATCAATTCTTTCTCCATTTCGGTGATGTAAATGGCCAAAAATATCTTCTATCAGAATCTATCCACCGTTCAAAAAACAAAGGGTGAAAAAAATGTAAAAGTAAGAAAGAGAATGAAAAGGAAAAGAAAAGAAAAAAAGAAAACAAAAAAGGAGAGATTAACTTTAGACAGGAATAAAATGGTCTTTTATGCGTGAATCCTATAAAAAAAACATACATAAATGCAAAGAGTTTTGGAAAAATACAAGATTACACTAAAAAAATAAAAAGATACATCTGGTGCAATTCAGCCCTGAGTCGTGTATGAGAAACACAGCTTTGCTTGATTTTTTCTTATATAATTATCGTAAATTTGCAATTAATTGTTACCTTAAAGAGTGTTGAAATAAGCGCCAATGATCGCAGCAGTGTGTACGTATAGATTGCTTGCTAGCGCACAAATAATTAAATTGAATTTTTATTGATCTAGTGGTTGACCAATCGTATCAAATGATAGACGAATTATTGGTGGCTTTAATTCAATCTGTTGTCGTCACCGACGTCATAATTTGATCAATATTTATTAATTAAATTAAAATATGTGGGAGTAAATTTATATTTTTGGTGCTAATGCTATACGATGATGTTTTACAATTAAAATGATAAAACTGTAATCTTGACATTTTCTCATGTAAAAAAATATATAAACTAGTGTTTGTTTCCTAATAAACATTTTCAATATATGTGACAAGGACTCAAAGAAGATTTAAGATTCAAAGAGATATTTAGAAACTGATCTTTACTCTACGATTACGGATGTTAAAATGGACTCAACTTAACATGATTGGGTGAGTAAAATACAAATCAGTTTAGTTGGTTCACCTGAGAGATTGGTATGAACACTCTCTGGTCCAAAACCCAAAAAGAGAGAGTTCGCCTTATGTCCAAGAGCGCCGTTCCTTTTCTCTTTTCAGTGCCGGTGCCGCCTTCCCGATGGCTGGCGCTCCTCGCCGGCTCCGGGAAGAGCCCCTTCTTTTTCGTTCTTCTTTTTGTGTTTAATCTCGGCTCTCCTCACTCGCCTTTTCTCGATTTTCAGCGGCGGAGACTCTTTGGTTTAGGCTCGTCGGAGGCTCGATGGTGTCGCTAGCAGTGGTCCATGCGGTGGCTCGCTCAGGAGGTGGCACGAGGAGTTTGCTTCTCGCTCCTTTGGGCTTTGCGCTAAGGCTTCGTCGTGGATCTGAGTTTCTTCGGTTTGTCGACGGCGGCGTTTGTTGTTCGATTTGCTTTACTCTTAGTCGCCGGTGTAGCTACGGAACCTAGAGGATGGGTTTCCGGTACTGGTGAGCTTGTACAAGATATATACTTGAGATCGAATGTCGTAAAATATTCATTTTCCGTTCGAACTTTTCCATTTAGATTGAGAAAGCTAACAATTATTCTGGTTTAGACATTATCTTAACCAATTTTGAATAGTCTATTGAGAAAAGGCATAAAATAACACAAAAACATACCTTATCATAAATATAGCACCAAGAGAAATAATTCACATTTTTAGCATTATTTTAATTACAAAGACTTTTATAGCATTATATAATTTAGGGTTTTGAGTTTATTATTTAGGGTTTAGGGTTTAGTATTTAGAGTTTAGAGTTTATTATTCAAAGTTAGGGTTTAATATTTAGGGTTTAGGGTTTAGTATTTAAGATTAAGGGTTAGGGCTAATTTAGTGACAAAATATGTTTTTGTGCTATTTTTATGATCTTTCTTTCTTGGTGCTATATTTATGACAAGACATGTTTTTGTGCCATTTTTGCGATTTGCCCTAGTCTATTGCAAATGTAATATAATATTTTTTTGAGAAAAGTCATAAAATAGCACAAAAAACATACCTTATCATAAATATAGCACCAAGGAAAATAATTCACATTTTTAGCATTATTTTAATTACAAAGACTTTTATAGTATTATATAATTTAGGATTTAGGGTTAATTATTTAGGATTTAGGGTTTAGTATTTAGGGTTTAGGGTTTATTATTCAAGGTTAGGATTTATTATTTAGGGTTTAGGGTTTATTATTTAAGATTTAGGGTTAGGGCTAATTTAGTGACCAAACATGTTTTTGTGCTATTTTTATGATTTTTCTTCCTTGGTGCTATATTTTTGACAAGTCATGTTTTTTGTGCTATTAATGCGATTTGCCCTATTTTAAAAAAAAAACTCATATACTTCATAATCCATATAAGAACTTCAAATTCCGCATAAAGATGAGACACACTTGTACTTATATTCATTGATCCCTTCATAACATTAAATTATCTTTTATAACAACTGTACAACCTTTGTCCTCAAAAAAGCTTTTCTTTCTTCCATGATTTATCTACTAAACATTATTGGCCATATTGAACTAATTCATTTCCGAGTTTCCGTGTTCCTCTTATATTTTTGGAAGATTCTTTTACATCAAGTAATCAAGTAATTATGCATCCTCGATCCAGATTGCATATTTTGTTTCAATATAAATTATACAACAAATACCATACCACACCATCCCATTTTGTTTTCAAGTATTCACCGGTAACCATAACCGTCATTAAAAGAATGATGAAACATGAGGCAAATCGAGAGAACCGTAATTTACGTTATCCAAAAAAAAGTCGAGAAAACCCATGTATATATACAACTTTGCTTGATTGTTCTAGGTAAGTCGTAACTAATTATTACCTAGAAAATGGAAATAAGCGTCAATGATCGCAGCAGGATATATTAGATTTTAACTAATGACATATTTAGAAGAAAATACTAAGGAGAAATAATTATGTTCCTTAAGATTTACATAATTTAGGAGAAAATTAATTTTAATATTCATATATGTTTTTCCCTTTTCATTCCTGCAAATCATTTCTCTAAAAATATATATAAAAAAAAATCTTCTCTGAATTGAAAAGAAACAATAAGGAAAAAAATAAGAAATTCATTTTTATCATTAAATGATTTAAACTGCTGTTCTAATAAAATTTAGATAATTTTTAAAAATTATTTTCAAAATTTTATATTTAATTTTTATTAATTTTTAAAATACATTCATTTTATAATTACTGATTACTCTTAAAAACTTATTGAATTTTTTATATTTATTTATAAAATATATTCATTTCTTATGTATTAATATCACTTATATATATATATATTACAGTTGCTGACAAAAATTAATAAATTTTTATTAAAGTAGTGATAGCCACCGGGACTTTCCTTTTCTACTTGTTACTTTGTTTTATTCACCGAGTTGCAGTTTCCTGGAATTATATCTAAAGTATGATGTATTTAACAACTAGGGAAATGAAGTTTCATAATAAACATTGATGACAATATATATGAATCAAAATATGTGGTTGTAAATATATATTTTTGGTGCTAATGCTATACGTTGATGATTTACAGTAAAAATGATAAAAATGTAACCTTGACATTTTTCTTGTGTAAAAAAAACATATATAGTGCTGGATAAACATTTTCATCATAAGAAAAAAAACTTTTTCATAAAAAATAAAAAGATTAACTAGTAATATTTGCTTAAGAAGAAAGAAAAAAAATTTATATGAACTAGAACATTTAAGATCCAGGAGAAAGATTCAAAAAAATAGAATTTATATTGGTCCCTAACCTACAACATAGAGTTTACGTAATTTAAATACATAAATTTGTATTTTTAGAGTAATTGAAATAAATACATAAAAATAATAGAAAAATTAGGTGTACATTCTCACATTTTTTCAGTTGTTCACACTAAATAGTTTACCAAATGATCATTTTCTTTTGTTTTTACATTAATTAAGATATTATGACAAAGATAAAGAAGAAAAAGAAGATGATGTTATCTTTTAACAATTTATTTATTATTGTTAGCATATATTAAACAAATATAACAACATGTTGTATTGAATATTAACGTGCTAATAACTTTCAATATATTGTTGTTAATACGTTGCAATTAATGATATAGAAAAGTCATAAAATAACACAAAAACATATCTTGTCATAAATATAACACCAAGAGAAATAATTAACATTTTTAGCATTATTTAGATTACAAAAACTTTTATAACATTATATAATTTAGGGTTTAGGGTTTATTATTTGTAGTTTATGGTTTATTATTTAGGGTTTAGGGTTTATTAATTAGGATTTATGATTTAATATTTAAAGTTTAGAGTTGAGATTAATTTAATTTTTATCCTTTAATAAATGTTATTTTAGTGATTTTTCTTCCTTATTGCTATATTTGTGATAATGTATGTTTTTATACCATTTTTGCGATTTGCCCTTAATGATATTATCATTGTATGTTATTATATCAAATATTATCATTAGCACACTAATGCAAATGTTTGATTAATTTACATGTTTTATAGAATGATAACGCGCTAAAATAAAAAATATAATTGTATTTAATATGTTAAACAATTATAGTAACATGTAATATAAAATGTTAACGTGTTAACAATATTCAATATATTATTCTTAGCACATTAAAAATATATGATATTCTTAATATCATGTTATAACTTCTGATATAACTGTTAGCAGAAGAATGAATAGTAATTGTCGATTTAGATGAATAGTGTTATTAGTAATGGCAAATTTGTAACTAGTTTAAAAAAAAAGACTAATAATGGTATTACTATTTTTTCTCTTTCTTATCTAATCTATTAAAACAGAACATCAATTTAGAATTAACATTTACTCATATGTATTATTACAAAAAATGTCATTATATATTAATGATTTGGGTAAGGATTTCGATGTCTAGTTGGGAGAGAAATCCCCATCTCAGGTTGGGAGATCCCATTCCTCGGAAGGAATGTATGTCCCCCTTATCTCTCAAATTGGTCTAAGTATTTATAGAGAATTACATAGAGAAATAGATGCTTGTTTCGTAATGATGATCTTAGGTCGGCAGTGATGATGACTCCGGTCTGTAAGATGGGACGTTATCGTATACGTGGCGACCTTTCCCTTTCTTCGACGCCAACTTAGGTCGGCAGAAATGATGGCTGGACCGTGAGAAGGGACGTTGACGACCTTTCCCTTCTTTCGATGGCATCTCTGGTCGGTAGAGTTGATGACTAAGTTATGAGATGGGACGTTGGCATCTTTCTCTTCTTTCGGCGACTTACAGCTCGTGGGCTTCCAGCGTGTTGACTTCCCAGGTCGTGGGCCTCCAGCTCGTTTGACTTCCGGATAGTGAGCTTTCAGCTTATGGGCTTCCAGCGTGTTGACTTCCGGATAGTGAGCTTTCAGCTTATGGGCTTCCAGCGTCTTGACTTCCCAGGTCGTGGGCCTCCAGCTCGTTTGACTTCCGGATAGTGAGCTTTCAGCTTATGGGCTTCCAGCGTGTTGACTTCCCAGGTCGTGGGGCTCCAGCTCGTTTGACTTTTGGATAGTGAGCTTTCAGCTCGTGTCGTATTGAGTATGGGCTGATAGGGAAGATGAGCCGAGTAAATAACTAAGGTTGTCAAACCCTCCACTACCAATAAGCCCCCCCCCCCCCCAGTTCGATGTATGGAGTATCAAACGATTGCATCAAACTTCATTTCCGAGGAGTTATTTGGCTCGGGTCAAAAGAATATCACACCAGCGTGAAAAGAGAGAGAGGTAGGTAAAAACATTCCAGCTGGGCAGTGAAGGAGGAGCTCGAGCTGGGAAGTGAAGAAGAGGCTCCAACTTGGCAGTGAAGGAGGAGCTCCAGCTCGGCAGTGAAGGAGGAGCTCCAGCTGAGCAGTGAAGAAAAGGAGCTCCAGCTGGGCAGTGAAGAAGGAACTCTAGCTGGGCAGTGAAGGAGGAGCTCCAGCTCGGCATAAAACAGAGTCGAGCTCGTTTTCTCCAGCGAGATGTGTTCGGGGAGATTTGCTCGAGTGTTTTGTAGTGCCATTAGCCCAAGAAGTTCGGATGAGTTGTAGAGCTTTCAACATTTAAGTTCGGGAAACCTAGGCGGTGTTAGCTCAGGCCTGGCGAGGCTCAGCTCGGTGAGTTCGTAAGGCTTTAAACGTTGAAGCTCGTAAAGCTTGAGCTCGGGGTTTTAAACTTCTAAGCTCGGCGAGACCTACGACCAAGCTTGAGCTCGAGGTTTTGAAACATCTGTGGAGTTCCAAGTCAGCGAACCGGAAGAGACTCCAACTCGAGGCTATGGAGTAGCGCTCGGACGAGTCAGAATCTTCAGCTCGGGATCTTGGGAATGTTTTTGCTCGTAGATCGGAGAGGTCAGCTCGGGAATCTCGGCTCGAGAAACTTCGTCGATCTTTCAATGTAGAGATTCGAAGGGATATCAACTCGGGTGTTTCGTAGAGCTTTGAGCTCGAGGAATTTCTGAGGTGATTTCACATCAGAGAGTTCGGCGATTCGGCTCAGTAAGTTGTGTAGAACTAAGGCTTTGGGAAGTCGGCGATTTTGACTCGGATGGCCAGAAGAAATTTAGTTCGGCGTTTGTAGCGATTTCATCTCGGGACATATATTGCCTCAAAGAACCTGGAGACTCCAGCTCAGGCGACTAGAAAAGGGATAGCTCGGGCACGCGGATGAGGCAGCTAGATATGGAGGAGCTCCCAGCTCGGCGATCTCCATCTCGGTCGGCGGTGCTTGGAGGAGCTCCAGCTCGGTGATCTCCAGCTCGGCCTGCGAGGAAATGAACCAGCTCGGGATGTGGAGATGAGCCAGCTTGGGTCGCGGGAAAAGCTCGGGTCGCGGAAGAAGCTCGGGCTGTGGTCTTTAGCTCGACGTGGAGATGAGGTAGCTTGGTGATATATCATGGTTTTTTACCCAGTTTAGACCATGATATAGTTGTGTTTTTAGTGTCTTTTGTATTCGTTTAGAGTCTTTTACAGGTTTAATCAAGTTTGGAGCTAATTGGAGATATTTGGAGCATTTTGGGACTTTTGGGACGTTTTGGCCGAGAGCTTAAGTCACTGTCCGATTTATTGATCATGCATCGACCGACACACCTTGTGCATCGGTCGACACACTACCGAGATGGGCCGTACACGTCGGTTTAATGAAGATATGAAGATTTGCAAAGAAGCCCAAGATAGTTCCAGTATTTACACAGAAGCCCCATCCGAGATTATACCTATATATACTAGTTTTTGGTGTTTATTTTACCGACGCTTTGATACTAATAGCTAAGAGATTTCTAGAGCTTTTGGGGCTGATCTATTTCCTGTATTCACTTATTTTGGAGAAGATTTCGAACCCCTTTATCTATTTAATTTCTTATATGCAATCTATTATTTCTTTGATTATGTTTTCATTAATCATGTCTGAGTAGATCCATAGTTGAGTTTAGGGTTTCTCACATAGGATTTCATGACTTGCTAGACTTGTTCAATTTCAGTTAAGGATTCATAACTATATCTGTTCTTCAATTTAATTGTGCTTAAAGCTAGTTCTAACCTGATCAATTAGAATCTAGATCTTAGGTTGCTAAATACGTCACGGAAGTGGGGTTTAGGAATCTGAACTAATTAAATTGGGCAATTAAACTTTGCGCAAACGGAAGTTTGGTTTAGGATAATTGTGAACATATCAAACTTGGGATTAATGCTAGTTTAATCTGTTAGTTCTCGCAAACGAAAGTTTGGTTTGCTGCACTTAGGCTTAGAGAATTATCGCAAAGGAATTTGGTTAATTCTATATCTGTGTTTTGAGTTCTAGAACTGTGCTTAATTAGATCCTTGATGAATGAACTGTCTGCTTGTCTGATTTCCTGAGAATACCCTAGGCTTGACGCTTTTAGTTTATTGCTTCTCAACCGTTAATCTCCGCTACTGTTTACTTTCTTGCTTCGCAATTTATTTACTTCACCATCTGCTTATTTCTAGTATTAATCTCTACGTTTCTGTTTCTATTGAGACCAAGTGTCCATAGCCCTATATACTACTTTGACATTGCTGTTCACTTGCAGTTTAGAATAGGGTAAAACTTAGAACCTATCACTTGGCGCCGCGGAGGAGGTAGCTCGGCATGGAGGAGCTCCCAGCTCGGCGATCTCTAGCTTGGTCGATGGTGTTTGGAGGAGCTCCAGCTTGACGATCTCCAGCTCGGCCCCGTGAGGAGATGTACCAGCTCGGGATGTGGAGATGAGGTAACTCGGTGCCGTGGAGGAGGTAGCTCAGCATGGAGGATCTCCCAGCTCGACGATCTCCAGCTCGGCGATCTCCAGCTCGGCGATCTCCAGCTCGGTCGATGGTGTTTGGAGGAGCTTCACCTCGACGATCTCTAGCTCGGCCCGTGAGGATATGTATCAGCTCGGGATGTGGAGATGAGGTAACTCGGCACCGCGGAGGAGGTAGCTCGGCATGGAGGATCTCCCACCTCGGCGATCTCCAGCTCGGTCGATGGTGTTTGGAGGAGCTCCAGATCGACGATCTCCAGCTCGGGTGAGGAGATGTACCAGCTCGAGATGTGGAAGGGTGCTCCAGCTCAGGTTTAGAAGGACGCTCCAGCTCGGGATTGGAAGGGTGGGGAATTCTGAGTCCAGGTGGAGAATTCCCAGGTGGAGAAAACTGAGTCCAGGTGGAGAATTCCCAGGTAGGAAAAACTGAGTCCAGGTGGGGAATTTCCAGGTGGGGAAAACTGAGCCCAGGTGGGAAATTCCCAGGGGGGAAACTGAGTCCAGGTGGGGAATTCCCAGGTGGGGAAAACTGAGTTTTTTTTTTTGGTCTTTATTTTCGGTTATGTTTAGGAATGTTGCAAGATCGAGCTTGATGTTGTAAAGCTTTATGTTTTGGATTTTGGATTAGCTTCTTAATGCGAGGCGATAGCTCGGCTTAACTCTTAGTGAAAGTGTGTATTTGGTGAGAGTAGCGACCTCGGCTTAAACACTTATTATATGTGTATTTTTGTGGTGCAAGTCGGAACTCGGCTTTAACTCCCTTTTTCCTAAAGCTTTTTAGGCTCTTTAGATTTACGGAGTTTGCACTTAATGGAGTGCGTTTAAACACTTATCTCCTTGTGTGTTTTATGGATCGGAGCTCATGAAAAGCTAGGCAATACACGATTCTTCCAGGTGGAGAAAACTGAGTCCAGCTCGTGTTTTCCAGGTGGGGAAAACTGAGTCCAGCTCGTGGTTTCCCAGGTGGGGAAAACTGATTCCAGGTGGGGAATTCCCAGGTGGGGGAAACTGAGTCCAGGTGGGGAATTCCCAGGTGGAGAAAACTGAGTTTAGCTCGTGGTTTCCCAGGCGGGAAAACTGAGTCCAGGTGGGGAATTCCCAGGTGGGGAAAACTGGGTCCAGGTGGGGAATTCCCAGGTGGAGAAAACCGAGTCTAGCTCGTGGTTTCCCAGGCGGGGAAAACTGAGTCCAGGTGGGGAATTCCCAGGTGGAGAAAACTGAGTCCAGGTGGAGAATTCCCAGGTGGGGAAAACTGAGTCCAGCTCGTGGTTTCCAAGGTGGGGAAAACTGAGTCCAGCTCGTCGATCTTTTTTTTTTTTTAAGATTAAAATTTTTATTAGATTTTATCTGTGCCATCGTGAGAGGCTGCCTACGTACCCTCTTAGTAGAGGGATCAAGCCAGTCGTAGTTCGTTATTAGAAATACAAAAGTAGATCGGGCCGCTAGTAGTAGTAGCGCTTGAGGCTCATTGAGTTCCAGGAACGTGGGATAGCTTCACCACTCATTGTTGTCAGCTCGTACACTCCTGGTTTTACAACCTTCGAGATTATGTAAGGACCCTCCCAGTTGGCACCTAGCTTACCCGCTCCGGGTTCTTTGGTGTTTTCGAATACCTTGCGTAGTACGAGATCGCCTTCGGTAAAGTGGCGCCCTTTAACTTTTTTTATTGTAGTATCGAGCGCCACTCCATAGCCTCGAGTTGGAGTCTCTTCCGGTTCGCTGAGTTGAAACTCCACAGATGTTTCAAAACCTCGAGCTCAAGCTTGGTCACAGGTCTTGCCGAGATTAGAAGTTCAAAACCTCGAGCTCAAGCTTTACGAGCTTGAACGTTTAAAGCCTTACGAACTCTCCAACCTGAGCCTCGCGAGGCCCGAGATACCTAGGTTTCCCGAACTTAAATGTTGAAAGCTATACAACTCATCCGAACTTCTTGGGCTAATGGCACTACAAAACACTCGAGCAAATCTCCCGAACACATCTCGCTGGAGAAAACGAGCTCGACTCCGTTTTATGTCGAGGTGGAGCTCCTCCTTCACTGCCCAGCTGGAGTTCCCTCTTCACTGCCCAGCTGGAGCTCCTCCTTCACTGCCCAGCTGGAGCTCCTTTTCCTCACTGCCCAGCTGGAGCTCCTCCTTCACTGCCGAGCTGGAGCTCCTCCTTCAATGCCAAGCTGGAGCCTCTTCTTCACTTCCCAGCTCGAGCTCCTCCTTCACTGCCCAGCTGTAATATTTTTACCTACCTCTCTCTCTTTTCACGCTGGTTTGATATTCTTTTGACCCGAGCCAAATAACTCCTCGGAAATGAAGTTCGATGCAATCGTTTGATACTCCATACATCGAACTGGGGTGGGGGGACTTATTGTTAGTGGAGGGTTTGACACCCTTAGTTATTTACTCGGCCCATCTTCCCTATCAGCCCATACTCTATACGACACGAGCTGAAAGCTCACTATCCGGAAGTCAAACGAGCTGGAGGCCAACGACCTGGGAAGTCAACCCGCTGGAAGCCCAAAAGCTGAAAGCTCACTATCCGGAAGTCAAACGAGTTGGAGGCCCACGACCTGGGAAGTCAACACGCTGGAAGCCCATAAGCTGAAAGCTCACTATCCGGAAGTCAACACGCTGGAAGCCCATAAGCTGAAAGCTCACTATTCGGAAGTCAAACGAGCTGGAGGCCCACGACCTGGGAAGTCAACACGTTGGAAGCCCATAAGCTGGAAGCCCACGAGCTGTAAGTCGCCGAAAGAAGAGAAAGATGCCAACGTCCCATCTCATAACTTAGTCATCACCTCTACCGACCGGAGATGCCATCGAAAGAAGGGAAATGTCGTCAACGTCCCTTCTCACGGTCCAACCATCATTGCTGCCGACCTAAGCTGGCGTCGAATGAAGGGAAAGGTCGCCACGTACACGATAACGTCCCATCTTACAGACCGGAGTCATCATCACTGCCGACCTAAGATCATCATTACGAAACAAACATCTATTTCTCTATGTAATTCTCTATAAATACTTAGACCAGTTTGAGAGAGAAGGGGGACATACATTCCTTCCGAGGAATGGGATCTCCCAAACTGAGATGGGGATTCCTCTCCCAACTAGACATCAAAATCCTTCCCCAACTTGACTACTCGTCGAACTCATTTTGGTCAACCTGAGATGGGGATTCCTTGGTTCCTCTGGTTTACTCCTAGCCATTTTGGTCGCTCTGTTTTTCCTTGCTTTGGGTTGTACGTTTCTTATGCTCCCCGGATCTATATCGAAACAAGTCTTCCACCTTTGGAGATGGCTTATGCTAGATTATGTGTTAGTTAATGTTTATTGCTTAGAATTTTGCAGTAATTGTTTATGGTTACTAGAAGTAAACGAGGACCATATAATGTCACCTCTTCGTAGAATTGCAACAAGGTCTTGGAGACTCTCACTAACCGATAGAAGCTGCACAAAAAAAAAAAAAAATCTAAAGCAAGTCAATTCCCAAATTTTTCTAAAGAAAAAAAAATACTAAGGAGAAATCTAATGCGAAGCGCCTCATAACTGGCGCCAACAGTCCAAGTAGACCGGAATCTCCCGAATCAAATATTTGATTATGGCGGGACAAAGCCATAAAATTAAATAGATTTCCTGCCAATTTCCGTCTCTCCAAATCCGGGGGCTACCGCTTTCGTTCAGTTTTCTCTCTACCTTTTCTTACACTAAAAATATATAATTGAGAATAATGTTGTGGTAAAGATTTTGAGTTTTTGTAGGTACGAAATCTGGTTTTAAGTAAGTATGTTTGTTAGAAAGAACAAAAGAGTAGGATGTGTATAAGAAAAAGAAAAAGAAAAATAATGTGGTTAGATGATGAATATAATAGAATGATTTCAAAGGAGGAACAAATGGAAATGGAAGACTTGGAATTTTGGGTAAATTAAATGATGTTTGCAACTATATATAGGATTTGAAAGATTGTGATTAAAATACACATTTAAAAGACACGACCGTAGAATGAAAACATGCATTTTGACTAAATAGACCCGCCGTGAAAGGTCGTCATGGTGGCATGCTTGCCGCCTCCTTCGTTTCGGGGCAGTCCCAACATTACAAATCTACCTCTTTTTCCTCTCACTTTCCACAACATTTTAATAAATTATCTTGGAGATCACGTGACTAATTTCTTTATTTGTTTTTTGCTTTTTTCTTTTTTTTCTTGTGCATGTACGTGTGTTGTGAAGCGGTGGAGATACTGGAGAATTTATCATTTTTAGCGAACACGAGCAACTTGGTTACATATCTGACGGAGTTCATGCACTTCTCGCTGTCGAGAGCAGCGAGTGAAGTGAGCGCTTTCATGGGCACTGCCTTCCTCCTCGCTCTCCTTGGTGGCTTTTTCTCGGATGCTTTCTTCTCCACTTTCATCATCTTCCTCATCTCCGCCTTCTTCGAGTTTTTGGTATAAAAACTATAATTCATTTTCTTCCTCAATCTACATTATTAGGCGTTACAATTAGCCAACCACCGAACTATATAACAAGGGTACATGCATAAAATAGTTATATACATACACAATATATATACATATATTAAGATAATTACTTAAAATATTATAACTAAAAATATTACAAAATATTGAATATAAATTCTAATTTTGAAAAACTGAACTAAAAATCATTTTTGTTGTTGTAAATGTTAGATATCCAATTTTAGAGGTATTAAACTGAAATTTAAAATTGCAAATAATAAAAAACTAACTTGAGAAAATAATAGTTTTTAAATTTTAGAGGAAACAAATATATATATATTAATAAAAATAAATGTTTTAGCAAAAAGGAAAAAATCAATATAAAAATATAAGTAAAAACATACAAAAATATAAGTAAAAAAAAAGCAATACAAAAATATAAGTTATTTATATGTGGGGCGGATTCATACTTGTGTATGTGCATGTCAACCGTGGTTGTTTTGTTTGCCTTATGATCCACTTACAATTGAGAATTTGAGAGAGGTATTTATGACATTCACTTTGGCTGTAAATCAGTTTACATATAATCAAATTATTGGAATCATATTGAATCTCATAAAAAAAAATAAGATTTAAAGAAAAATGGAATAAATTTATTCCTTTCATTCCTCATCAAAATTATAAATTAATGTTTTTCTTTGAAATTTTACGTGGAATTGAAAAAATAATCATTACATTACATTCCAAAAAATAGGATTCAAAGCAAATATTAATTTTTATATGCTTCCGATATTCGGCTGCACTATCAAGCTCAATTGCTGCTTAGCTCAGATCTCTACTTTCTCGGTCCGCCAAGTTGCGTCCATGAACAGAAAGATTGGAAACCTAGAGGTTCCCGCAGCTTCTTTACCGGTTTTTCCAGTCGTGTTCATGTTGATTCTTGCTCCAATCTATGACCATCTGATTATCCCATTTGCTAGAAGAGTAACAAAGTCCGAAATGGGTATCACTCATTTACAAAGAATCGGCGTTGGCTTAGTCCTTTCGATATTAGCAATGGCGGTGGCCGCTCTAGTAGAGTTAAAACGGAAGAGCAAAGCCTCAGAATATGGAATGCTTGACTCAAAAGGAGCATTACCAATCACTTTCCTATGGATCGCGCTTCAATATATGTTTCTAGGATCAGCTGATCTATTCACACTAGCCGGGTTGCTTGAGTTCTTCTTCACAAAGGCACCTTCTTCTATGAGATCATTGGCGACATCGCTCTCATGGGCTTCTTTGGCAATGGGGTATTATCTAAACTCGGCGATGGTGGTGATTGTGAACATGATGACTGAGAGTGGAGGAAGAACTCCTTGGCTCTGTGAAAAAGTTGGCATCAACCGTTACAGGCTAGACTTGTTCTATTGGCTCTTGTGTATTCTGAGTGTTGTTAACTTCTTACACTATCTCTTCTGGGCGGGGCGTTACAAGTACAGATCAACTGGTGCCAGAAGCTGATGGGATGTATATTGTACACTCTTTAATCTTTTAATTCTGTTACAATGTTTATGTTTTTGCATTTACTTAATACTTGCCAGGCTCCATAAAAGAGGTAGAAATATTTAATATCAATAGTTAACAAGCACTCATATATGTGACAAGTCATTACTCATTAAGAGGAGATGATTATTCTATATATGTAATTAAACTTATAAGTAATCATTACTCAACATGAGACTCACGTTTTCACGGAGAAGAAAATATAAGTAAAAACATACAAAAAAATATAAGTAAAAACATACGAAAAATATAAGTAAAAAAAAGCAATACAAAAATATAAGTTATTTATATGTGGGGCTGATTCATATTTGTGTATGTGCATGTCAACCGTGGCTGTTTTGTTTGCCTTATGATCCACTTACAATTGAGAATTTGAGAGGGGTATTTATGACATTCACTTTGGCTGTAAATAAGTTTACATATAATCAAGGGAAAAAAGCTGTGGTAGTACTAAAATATATGTTAATTAATATAATAGCATCTGCGATTCTAATTTTTGTAGGCTAATATTTTGGTCTAAAATGACCTTACATGTACTTGTTAGGAAAAAAATAATTACAAGAATGCCATTACTATTTTATTTCCACATCAGCAAAAACGAATTTTATTTACGAAAATGCCACCTTCCCGAAATAATAAATCCGCACGGATTTATGACATTCTTTGTTACAGATTTAATAAATCTGCACGGAGTTATTTTCTTTTGTTGCAGATTTATTGTCTTTGTTGCAGAGTTTTATAAATCTGTAACACGCTAGAAGGTTTTGAAAAATTACTATACTAGCATCATAGTATTACAGATTTTTAACCGTGTTTCAGATTTATGTTCTCATGTTGCAGATTTGTTTGTTTTTTTGCTGACGTGGCACAGATTTATATTAACGTGTTGCAGACTTTTGCAGATTTTCCAGATTTGTTTTCTTAGTTTTGAATAAATCTGGAATTTCATGTTACGGATTTGTGTTACGTATTACAGATTTATTAAAGTCCGCAACAAAGAAAATTGTTAAAATTAATTACTATTGTAGCACTCCTATGTTACAGACTTTCTCTATTTGTAGCAGATTTGTTTTCAATGTTACGGATTTATGTTATGCTAGATATTGATTTTAATGTTACGGATTTATTGAAGATGTACATAATTCGAATAATTGTTGCCTGACTTTTTCCTGATTTTTAGGAACCGTTTATGGTAATTAAATATTCACTTAAGAAATTCAATATTTGGCAAAAAAAAAAGATAACCAACAAAAAAACTTTTTTCAATTAATTTCTTAATTAAATAATTTCTTTATTATTTTTTTTGTTTTAAATTTTTTTACAAATAAGTATAATAATAAAAATAACCAATGAAATTTGTTTATATTAATTTCTCATTTAAATGATTTTTTATTATTTTTATATTAAATTCTTGTTTTCAAATCAAAATAATAAAATATAAGCAAAAAAAAAATTATCAATTTTTTTTTTAAATTTTAGATTTATTAAAAAACTATGTTGTATTAATTTCTTATTTTTAATTTTAAAAAAAAATTAGCCAAAAAATATTTTGTGTTAATTTATTATTTAAATAATTTATTTATAAAATATATTCTCTATTTTTGAAAAGAAAAAAATTAACCATAAAAAATATTTTTAATTTGTATTTAAATAAATTTTTTATAAAATTATTTTTATTAGTTTCTTACTATTTATTTTTTTAAAAGAATTTATATTAACTATTTATTTTTTAAAAACGAATTTATATTGATTGTTTTTTTTAAATGAATTTTTTATTAATTATTTATTTTTTAAAACGAATTTATATTAATTATTTATTTTTTAAAAAGTATATTAATTATTTATTTTACTTTAATGATTATATATTATTTCTTTAAAAAAACAAATTAAGGAAAGGATAATATAGTATTTTAAACCATTATAGAATGCTACTGTAGTAAAAAACACACCTAATGCTACTCTAGTAATTAACCTTAAAATTTGTACTACCAGAAGTAATTTTCACTATAATCAAATTATTAGAATAATATTGAATGTGATAAAAGAATGAGATCCATAGAAAAATGGAATAAATTTATTCCATTCATTCCTCATCAAAAATGTTAAGGAATGTTTTTCTTTGAAATTTTACGTAGAAATAAAGGAATAATCATTACATTCCATTCCAAAAAATAGAATTAAAAGCAAATATTAATTTTTTATGGAATTAGTCATTCCACATCATTTCATTAAAAAATGGTAATCCATTTATAATCTCTGTCATGAGCTGAGTTTACCACATTTGTCGAAAGTCAAAACATACAAACAAGTGCAGTGGTGTTAGTAATAATAGTGAGATGGTATATTTTTATTTTCATTTAGTGTTTACTTTTGAATTTAATCTTCATCCCCCAGTAAAGACGATCATATTCACATCCTTATGGTATATTTTAATGAACTACTTTTAATGGGATTGATTGGGATATACGTACTGCGTACACGTACATGGACTAATCCTGCTCACAATCCAAGCGCGTCGTCCGTCTTTAATGCCGCCGCCGTGCAAGAGCTCCCCCGCGTCACCATGCGAAACCGTGGGTGGTTCGAAGGCAGCCATTTTCTTTGTAAGACTGTACCTAGCGGCTCTAGGAATCAGAGGGATAAAATGTTCTTTACCCTTACATGGAACAGAGCAATTCGATGAGAGCGACCCTAGAGGTCGAAAACAGCGATCCACATTTTTCAACTACTTTGCTTTCTGTCTCTCATGTGGAGCACTCGTGGCCGTGACGTTCGTTGTGTGGCTCGAGGACAATGTCGGCTGGGAATGGGGGTTTGGTGTATCCACTATTTCCATCTTTCTCTCCATTCTTGTCTTTCTCTCTGGTTCGAGGTTTTATAGGAACAAGATCCCTCGTGGAAGTCCTCTCACCACAATCTTGAAGGTAACTTGAAAGAAAATATGTTTTTGATGATTGTCAATGAAATCACTTTTGTTAGTCTAACGTCTCTACTTACAGGTTCTTCTTGCAGCTTCTATAATGGGTTGCTCGAGTAAGTCTTCGAGTAATGCTGTTGAGAACTTCTCTATGACCCCATCTAATCACTTGGTTAGAGACGATCAATCAGAAGAAGGAGAAAAGAGGGATTCTCAGTCACTAACCAATAGCTTGAGATGTCTAAACCGAGCAATAGAACGAAAAATGGTCCATAGATTGCTAGAATGCACGGTCCAACAAGTGGAAGACGTCAAGATTGTGCTCAAAATGCTTCCGATATTCGGCTGCACTATCATGATCAATTGTTGCTTAACTCAGCTCTCTACTTTCTATGTCCGCCAAGCTGCCTCCATGAACAGAAAGATTGGAAACCTAGAGGTTCCCGCAGCTTCTTTACCGGTTTTCTCCGTCGTGTTCATGTTGATTCTTGCTTCAATATATGACCATCTGATTATCCCATTTGCTAGAAGAGTAACAAAGTCCGAAATGGGTATCACTCATTTACAAAGAATCGGTGTAGGCTTAGTCCTTTCGATATTAGCAATGGTAGTGGCCGCTCTAGTCGAGTTAAAACGGAAGACGGTAGCCTCAGAAGCTGGAATGCTCGACTCCAAACAAGCTTTACCAATCACTTTCCTATGGATCGCGCTTCAATATCTGTTACTTGGATCAGCTGATCTATTCACACTAGCCGGATTGCTAGAGTTCTTCTTCACAGAAGCACCTTCTTCTATGAGATCATTGGCGACGTCTCTCTCATGGGCTTCTTTGGCAATGGGGTATTATCTAAACTCGGGGATGGTGGTGATTGTGAACAGGGTTATTGAGAGTGGAGGAAGAACTCCCTGGCTCGGTGAAAACGCGATTTTACGGTTTTGGCGGGAAAACGCGATTTTACGGTTTTGGCGGGAAAACGCGATTTTGCATTTTTGGCAAGAAAACGCGGTTTTGCGGTTATGGCGGGAAAATATGATTTTATGGTTTTGGCGAGAAAACATGATTTTACGGTGTTGACGGGAAAACGCGATTTTGCGGTTTTGGCGGGAAAACATGATTTTACGGTTTTGGCGGAAAAATATGATTGTACGGTTTTGGCGGGAAAACGCGATTTTGCAGTTTTGACGGAAAAACACGATTTTACGGTTTTGGAGGGAAAACATGATTTTACGGTTTTAGCGGGAAAACGCGATTTTATTTTGAATAACCCAAACCGAATCTCGAACCAAATCTGAACAGTTACTCGAATGTCCAACCATAATAGGTTATATCATTCTAACTAACTAATTTCTTTTACAATTATTGCGATTTGAAAATGTTATTCAACAATAATATTGTTTCTTTCTTAACTCTGTATTCGTGATCATAACTCTTACCTGTGATTCAGGGCTCAATTCGTCCACAAGAATCTCACCCATAAAAAGTCGGGGTAAGGGTCCATTTCTTAGGCCGTGGCCATCCTCAGGGATCTTAATATCAGGAGGAGAAAACCAGAGACCTCGAAGTTTCTTCTTTGGAAAATCCATGCCACCTCCTATTTTATATCCATTATCCATGAAGAAACTTGACATGGAGTCTATTCCATAACCGTCGATCTATCCATACAAAGAAAAACAATTCACGATATTCATTTTTCAACAATTTTCGTTAACAGTTTTCGTGCTTTTACATTTAGATGTTATAAGATATATTTTTTCACATCTAACACAAAAATAATATTTTTATTTAATTAGGAAAACGTTCTTCTGTTTGTATTATACTTTACAAGTGGTTTGGCAAGATAAGATTATCGATAGAGTCAGTCAGTCAGATGCAGAAATCTTAGTTAAATTTCTTCTTTTTCTTTCTCTATTCCAAGTTATAGATATAAAATCTCATTTAAGAAATTGGAATAAATCTTAAATAATATATAAAATATAAGTTAATTTAGTCCAATTAGAAAGATTTATTGGATCGAGGATTTGAGAGGATTTTATTATTCTCTCAAATCTCTCGTTATTGAATTAGATATTTGTAAAAATCCTTAAAATCTATTTAAAATTCCATCAAATCTAAATCCCTCCAAAATCTTCTAAATTTCTAATCCAATAAGACCCCTTAGTCTTGAATTACAAGTCCAGGTTACTTGACATAGTATTAGAATCTGATTTATAAACAACAAATTAACAATTAAAGTCCAAAACTCCTATATAACAATGAATTTCGGAAACTTGATAGAGAATACCTTAAGTGTCATGAAAGTGAAATGGTCGTAGCAAATCTTCTCGTTGTCCACCGATTGAACTAGTTCCCATATCCTTTTCGTTGTTGGGTTCTTCTCCAAGTACGTCTTTAATATCTTCTCAAACACATTCCGAAGAAATAATTCGTTTCCTCCCTGTTACATCCAAACAATGTATTATATATTAGAGAGTATATACATACACTATCTTCTTTGTCAAATTTTAGATGAATCAAGTGTAGGCCGTAAAAATACGGAGAAAAAAACTGTTTGGAAATACCGATGGAAAACACGATTAAGAAAAACGACTAAGCGGAGACGAGATGATCTCTTTCCTTAATTCAAAATATCTCCCGTAGTGTAACGGTTTGATGAGTTAATGAATCCCAGGATACAACCGCTTTGAGACTAAGATCGTGACACTCGATCAAAGAATCTGCGAACTTAGAATCTACGAATACTCTCGGACTTACTATAAGAAAGAAGACGAGAGAGATTGCTGGATTTTGAGTTGAGAAAGATATATCTAAGAAGATATGTGGTGTGGTGTGTTTTTTGAGAGAGAGATAGATTTCTATATATAGGACATAGAAAGACTCCAAAACTTCTCTTGCTTCCAATATGGGACAAAATAAGTTCCCACTTAAGTTTGGAGAGCAACAAAGGCTTTACCAATTTTTATTGGCCCAAGCCCATTTCTTTTCAACTCTTATAATATTTTATAAACCAAATTGTTCATTAAAATATTAGGCCCAACAATCCCCCACATGAATAGAAATGACTCTAAAACATGGGACGACTAGACTGACTGGACAGACTCGACAAGACTAGACATGACTCGACTAGACTAGACAGACTTCCGAGAGTATAAGCGAAAAATCACTGTGTTTGAGATAGTAGCATGTTTCAGCTTTGAACCACTCATTGTTAATATCTGTCGGGTTTACTCGGCCAGGAGGTGAACATGATGTCTTGAACCACCCGTATGTTTATGTAAACCGAGACAACAGGTATAACCCAGTTTCATTTTCTCGTAGAATTAAGTTCTCTATTGTGTTCATTTTGGCCTTGAACTTGCCTGGTTAGTCATGAGTGAACTTGGAGAATATAGCCTGTTTTCATTCTCCTAGAAACGGCCCCATTTCACACTCACTTAGGTGATTTGCCAGTAGTCTTTGTTTTAAGAAGTGGTTATAATACTCCACTGATATATCAAAGCTATGGACTTATCATTAAAAGCTATGCTTATCCTTTTTATACACACAAATCTTATGTATGTTGGCACTGTTATCATCTTGGGAACTGAGTAAAGACTTGAAGTCTTTCAGTGCTTGATAAGATTATGTTCAATTTAGTTATCCCTTTGAACCTGACATCTTGGGATCTCCAGTCACGTAGGTGGGGTTTCCATCAAACATCCTCTTGAGTTATAGGCTTTAAACCCATTCCCGTCGATGATTTTACAACTTGATCTCGTGACAAACCTTTAGTAAATGGATCCGCTAGGTTGTCAGCTGATTTGATATAATCTATTGTGATTACACCACTTGAGATCAGGTGTCTAATGGTTTTATGTCGTCTTCTTATGTGACGCGATTTACCATTATAGAGATTATTCAGTGCCCGGGCTATAGCCGATTGGCTATCGCAGTGTACACGTAATGCCGGAACTGGTTTCTCCCACAATGGAATATCTTCCAGGAAATTCCGAAGCCATTCAGCCTCTTCAGCAGCTTTGTCTAGTGCTATGAATTCAGACTCCATGGTGATCTAGCCAGTAGAGTTTGTTTGGAAGATTTCCATGATACTGCTCCACCTCCAAGGGTAAAGACATATCCACTTGTAGATTTCGAATTTTTAGAATCAGATATCTAGTTTGCGTCACTGTATCCTTCCAAAATTGGGGGTTCTCTACCATAGTGGAGACCATAACTTTTTGTAAGTCTTAAGTAATTTAATACTCTTGTTATAGCTTTCCAGTGTTTGTGACCTGGATTACTTGTGTAGCGACTTAGTACGTTTACCGCATGTGCCAAATCTGGTCTAGTACAGTTGGTTAAGTACATAAGACTCCCAATAACGCGTGCATACTCTACTTGTGACACAGCTTCACCTGAATTTTTGGTCAAGTGAAGTTGAGAATCAACTGGAGTTTTTGCCGTGCCGTTTGAGTAGTTTTTGAATCGCTCAAGTATCTTTGCAGCATAGTGCTCTTGAGACAGAATGATTCCGTCTGAAGATCTTGTGATTTTTATTCCTAGAATGACGTCTGCTAGACCCATGTATTTCATGTCAAACTTTCCACTAAGCATGTTCTTAGTTTGTTGGATCATGTCTTTATTGCTGCCAATAATCAACATGTCATCTACATATAAGCACAATAAAATATACCCACTTGGAGTATTCTTTATGTAGATGCATTTATCACATTCATTTATGCTGAATCCATTTGACATCATTGTGTTGTCAAATTTTTCATGCCATTGTTTCGGAGCTTGCTTAAGTCCATACAATGATTTCACAAGTTTACAAACTTTGTGTTCATTTCCCGGGACGACAAATCCTTCGGGTTGTTTCATATATATTTCCTCTTCTAAATCACCATTTAGAAAAGCTGTTTTAACATCCATTTGATGTATTTCCAGATTTCTCAAGGCTGCGATTCCAATCAGCATTCTGATTGAAGTTATTCTCGTTACAGGAGAATATGTGTCAAAGAAGTCCAGACCTTCTTTCTGTCGGAATCCTTGTACCACAAGTCTAGACTTGTACTTATCAATTGAGCCATCTGTTTTCAATTTTGTTTTGAATATCCATTTACACCCTAGTGCTTTAAACCCTTCGGGTAGATCGGTTATTTCCCATGTATGGTTTTGCATAATGGAGTCGATCTCACTATTGACAGCTTCCTTCCAAGAATGTGCGTCTGGTGTAGACATGGCTTCAGTGTACGTTCTTGGTGCATTCTCTAGGAGAAAGACCATCATGAAGTCAGGACCGAACGATTTTTCCTTACGAGCTCTTTTGCTTCGTCTAGGTTCTCCTTCTTCGTCCACTTCATTTAATGAACCACCAGAAGTACTAGCCTCGTTTGTAGAGGAGCTAGGATCTTTCTCTTCACGATTTCGTTTTTTATCTTTACATGGAAAGATATGTTTAAAGAAAGACACATTCCTTGATTCCATTATTGTATTTACATGGATGTCTGGTATGTCTGATTTGTGAACCAGAAACCGATAAGCGCTACTATTGTGTGCATATCCAATGAAGATACAATCAACTGTCTTAGGTCCGATTGAGACCTTTTTCGGTGGTGGTATTGCGACTTTTGCTAGGCACCCCCACACTTTCAGGTATTTGTACGAAGGTACTTTACCTTTCCAAAGTTCATATGGCGTTTTGCCAGTTACTTTGTGTGGTATTTTGTTGAGGATATAGTTTGTGGTAAGGAGCGCTTCCCCCCACAGGTTCTGGGGTAACCCAGATTCCTGCAACATTGCATTCATCATTTCTTTTAGAGTTCGGTTCTTTCGTTCCGCAACTCCGTTAGATTCCGGTGAGTAGGGAGCGGTAGTTTGATGTATGATGCCATTTTCTTGACAAAACGCATTAAATGGTCCATCATATTCGCCTCCTCTATCACTTCGAACTATTTTTATAGTTTTACCGAGTTGATTTTCAACTTCGAGTTTATATTCTTTGAATTTCTCCAAGACTTCATCTTTACTACGCAACAAGTATACATAGCAGTATTTTGTACAATCATCTATGAATGTAACGAAATACTTTTTCCCTCCTCTAGTTTGTACCAACTTTAAGTCGCACAAATCTGTGTGTATTAAGCCTAGAGGTTCGGTTGTTCTTTCAACACGAGGGGATGGTGTTTTCGTGAGTTTTGCTTGTACACATGTCTCACATTTTTCTTTGTTTATTTTGCATTTTGGGATTAGATTCGACTTCATCAATCTTTGGACAGATTTATAATTCACATGTCCTAATCTTTCATGCCAAATATTAAAAGACTCAACCAAGTAAGAAACTGGATTCTTATTAATTGCATTGGAAGTGGTTACATCATTTTTGAGGACTGTCATCACACACATTTTGACAAGACCATCCTTAACAAACCCCTTTCCAATAAACACCCCATTCTTCCTTATTATCAGCTGGTCAGACTCAAAGTTGATGGCGAAGCCATGCTTGTTGAGCAGAGTTCCAGAGATCAAGTTCTTCCTCATGTCTGGCACATGCTTCACGTTGTTGAGAGTAACTTCATTTCCTGAAGTCATCTTCAAAACCACTTTGCCAGTGCCTTCAATCTTGGAGTGTGACACATTTCCCATCAGAAGGTGAGCTTCAGTCTTGCTCTTCTGGTACGTGGAAAACATGCCCCTGTCAATGCAGATGTGTGTAGTGGCACCGGTGTCATACCACCACATTTTGGGATTATCCGCATTTTCTTCAGCCACGTTTGCTTCAGTGACCACCGCACACAAGTCTTCTTCAGTCAAGTTGACTTGAGCTTTAAGATCCTTAGCTTTGCGGCGACATTCGACAGCTTTGTGTCCTTTTTTGTGGCAGTAGGTGCATATCCCAACAAACTTGCTTGAGGGACCTTCCTTCTTAAAAGAAGTGGATGACTGAGGAGCCATCTTGTTAGGTGCACCTTTGGTCGGAATGAATTTCCCCTTGCCTTTTCCTTTGTACTCAGCCATGTTGGCATTGTGGGAAGAAGACATTTCAGCCTTGGCGGACATTTCTTTCTTGCCCTTGCGCTTCAAAGACTCATTTTGCAGCCTGGAAATCAGATTTGCCAAAGTCAGCGATTTCTGCTTGTGATCAAGATAGTTTTTGAAGTCTTTCCAGCTGGGTGGAAGCTTCTCGACGAAACAATTCACTGTGAATGTTTCACAGATCTTCATTCCTTCATCTGCTATCTCTTGGCAAAGCATCTGAAGTTCATGCACTTGCTCCATGATGGGTTTTTCATCCACCATGCTGAATCGGAGAAATCTTGCAGTAGCAAATTTTCCGGAGCATACGTTGTACGATTTGTACTTCTTTTCCAAAGTTTCCCAGAGATCCTTCGAAGTTTTGATCTCGTGGTAAACCTTGTACAAATCGTTCACCAGGCGGCTTGTGATGTAGCCTTTGCATAGAAAATCACCATGGATCCATGCCTCAACGCTTAGGAAGGCACGCTTATCAGTGTTATCAGCCGGCAACACTGGTTTGGTCTCTGTGAGATACCTATCCAGATTCATGGTGCTAAGGAAGAAATGCATCCTTGATTGCCATTGTTTGAAGTCGGAACCATCAAACTTGTCTGGAGCGATCAGTGCGGTAGGAACCGTTGGCGTTGGGACACCGAGTGGTAGACCATTCCCATGTGAGTTGGGTGTCGACTCACTGGACGCATCATTCTCTTGGTTACCAGGTGGGACCACGATGTTTTCACCGGTAAGAGACATCTGTTCACAAAAAAACAGAAGAACAAAGTCAGTTTTTGGAACAGACTTGTAATAGCTAAGAGATTTCTAGAGCTTTTGGGGCTGATCTATTTCCTGTATTCACTTATTTTGGAGAAGATTTCGAACCCCTTTATCTATTTAATTTCTTATATGCAATCTATTATTTCTTTGATTATGTTTTCATTAATCATGTCTGAGTAGATCCATAGTTGAGTTTAGGGTTTCTCACATAGGATTTCATGACTTGCTAGACTTGTTCAATTTCAGTTAAGGATTCATAACTATATCTGTTCTTCAATTTAATTGTGCTTAAAGCTAGTTCTAACCTGATCAATTAGAATCTAGATCTTAGGTTGCTAAATACGTCACGGAAGTGGGGTTTAGGAATCTGAACTAATTAAATTGGGCAATTAAACTTTGCGCAAACGGAAGTTTGGTTTAGGATAATTGTGAACATATCAAACTTGGGATTAATGCTAGTTTAATCTGTTAGTTCTCGCAAACGAAAGTTTGGTTTGCTGCACTTAGGCTTAGAGAATTATCGCAAAGGAATTTGGTTAATTCTATATCTGTGTTTTGAGTTCTAGAACTGTGCTTAATTAGATCCTTGATGAATGAACTGTCTGCTTGTCTGATTTCCTGAGAATACCCTAGGCTTGACGCTTTTAGTTTATTGCTTCTCAACCGTTAATCTCCGCTACTGTTTACTTTCTTGCTTCGCAATTTATTTACTTCACCATCTGCTTATTTCTAGTATTAATCTCTACGTTTCTGTTTCTATTGAGACCAAGTGTCCATAGCCCTATATACTACTTTGACATTGCTGTTCACTTGCAGTTTAGAATAGGGTAAAACTTAGAACCTATCACTTGGCGCCGCGGAGGAGGTAGCTCGGCATGGAGGAGCTCCCAGCTCGGCGATCTCTAGCTTGGTCGATGGTGTTTGGAGGAGCTCCAGCTTGACGATCTCCAGCTCGGCCCCGTGAGGAGATGTACCAGCTCGGGATGTGGAGATGAGGTAACTCGGTGCCGTGGAGGAGGTAGCTCAGCATGGAGGATCTCCCAGCTCGACGATCTCCAGCTCGGCGATCTCCAGCTCGGCGATCTCCAGCTCGGTCGATGGTGTTTGGAGGAGCTTCACCTCGACGATCTCCAGCTCGGCCCGTGAGGATATGTATCAGCTCGGGATGTGGAGATGAGGTAACTCGGCACCGCGGAGGAGGTAGCTCGGCATGGAGGATCTCCCACCTCGGCGATCTCCAGCTCGGTCGATGGTGTTTGGAGGAGCTCCAGATCGACGATCTCCAGCTCGGGTGAGGAGATGTACCAGCTCGAGATGTGGAAGGGTGCTCCAGCTCAGGTTTAGAAGGACGCTCCAGCTCGGGATTGGAAGGGTGGGGAATTCTGAGTCCAGGTGGAGAATTCCCAGGTGGAGAAAACTGAGTCCAGGTGGAGAATTCCCAGGTAGGAAAAACTGAGTCCAGGTGGGGAATTTCCAGGTGGGGAAAACTGAGCCCAGGTGGGAAATTCCCAGGGGGGAAACTGAGTCCAGGTGGGGAATTCCCAGGTGGGGAAAACTGAGTTTTTTTTTTTTGGTCTTTATTTTCGGTTATGTTTAGGAATGTTGCAAGATCGAGCTTGATGTTGTAAAGCTTTATGTTTTGGATTTTGGATTAGCTTCTTAATGCGAGGCGATAGCTCGGCTTAACTCTTAGTGAAAGTGTGTATTTGGTGAGAGTAGCGACCTCGGCTTAAACACTTATTGTATGTGTATTTTTGTGGTGCAAGTCGGAACTCGGCTTTAACTCCCTTTTTCCTAAAGCTTTTTAGGCTCTTTAGATTTACGGAGTTTGCACTTAATGGAGTGCGTTTAAACACTTATCTCCTTGTGTGTTTTATGGATCGGAGCTCATGAAAAGCTAGGCAATACACGATTCTTCCAGGTGGAGAAAACTGAGTCCAGCTCGTGTTTTCCAGGTGGGGAAAACTGAGTCCAGCTCGTGGTTTCCCAGGTGGGGAAAACTGATTCCAGGTGGGGAATTCCCAGGTGGGGGAAACTGAGTCCAGGTGGGGAATTCCCAGGTGGAAAAAACTGAGTTTAGCTCGTGGTTTCCCAGGCGGGAAAACTGAGTCCAGGTGGGGAATTCCCAGGTGGGGAAAACTGGGTCCATGTGGGGAATTCCCAGGTGGAGAAAACCGAGTCTAGCTCGTGGTTTCCCAGGCGGGGAAAACTGAGTCCAGGTGGGGAATTCCCAGGTGGAGAAAACTGAGTCCAGGTGGAGAATTCCCAGGTGGGGAAAACTGAGTCCAGCTCGTGGTTTCCAAGGTGGGGAAAACTGAGTCCAGCTCGTGGTTTCCAAGGTGGGGAAAACTGAGTCCAGCTCGTCGATCTTTTTTTTTTTTTAAGATTAAAAATTTTATTAGATTTTATCTGTGCCATCGTGAGAGGCTGCCTACGTACCCTCTTAGTAGAGGGATCAAGCCAGTCGTAGTTCGTTATTAGAAATACAAAAGTAGATCGAGCCGCTAGTAGTAGTAGCGCTTGAGGCTCATTGAGTTCCAGGAACGTGGGATAGCTTCACCACTCATTGTTGTCAGCTCGTACACTCCTGGTTTTACAACCTTCGAGATTATGTAAGGACCCTCCCAGTTGGCACCTAGCTTACCCGCTCCGGGTTCTTTGGTGTTTTCGAATACCTTGCGTAGTACGAGATCGCCTTCGGTAAAGTGGCGCCCTTTAACTTTTTTTATTGTAGTATCGAGCGCCACTCCATAGCCTCGAGTTGGAGTCTCTTCCGGTTCGCTGAGTTGAAACTCCACAGATGTTTCAAAACCTCGAGCTCAAGCTTGGTCACAGGTCTTGCCGAGATTAGAAGTTCAAAACCTCGAGCTCAAGCTTTACGAGCTTGAACGTTTAAAGCCTTACGAACTCTCCAACCTGAGCCTCGCGAGGCCCGAGATACCTAGGTTTCCCGAACTTAAATGTTGAAAGCTATACAACTCATCCGAACTTCTTGGGCTAATGGCACTACAAAACACTCGAGCAAATCTCCCGAACACATCTCGCTGGAGAAAACGAGCTCGACTCCGTTTTATGTCGAGGTGGAGCTCCTCCTTCACTGCCCAGCTGGAGTTCCCTCTTCACTGCCCAGCTGGAGCTCCTCCTTCACTGCCCAGCTGGAGCTCCTTTTCCTCACTGCCCAGCTGGAGCTCCTCCTTCACTGCCGAGCTGGAGCTCCTCCTTCAATGCCAAGCTGGAGCCTCTTCTTCACTTCCCAGCTCGAGCTCCTCCTTCACTGCCCAGCTGTAATATTTTTACCTACCTCTCTCTCTTTTCACGCTGGTTTGATATTCTTTTGACCCGAGCCAAATAACTCCTCGGAAATGAAGTTCGATGCAATCGTTTGATACTCCATACATCGAACTGGGGTGGGGGGACTTATTGTTAGTGGAGGGTTTGACACCCTTAGTTATTTACTCGGCCCATCTTCCCTATCAGCCCATACTCTATACGACACGAGCTGAAAGCTCACTATCCGGAAGTCAAACGAGCTGGAGGCCAACGACCTGGGAAGTCAACCCGCTGGAAGCCCAAAAGCTGAAAGCTCACTATCCGGAAGTCAAACGAGTTGGAGGCCCACGACCTGGGAAGTCAACACGCTGGAAGCCCATAAGCTTAAAGCTCACTATCCGGAAGTCAACACGCTGGAAGCCCATAAGCTGAAAGCTCACTATTCGGAAGTCAAACGAGCTGGAGGCCCACGACCTGGGAAGTCAACACGTTGGAAGCCCATAAGCTGGAAGCCCACGAGCTGTAAGTCGCCGAAAGAAGAGAAAGATGCCAACGTCCCATCTCATAACTTAGTCATCACCTCTACCGACCGGAGATGCCATCGAAAGAAGGGAAATGTCGTCAACGTCCCTTCTCACGGTCCAACCATCATTGCTGCCGACCTAAGCTGGCGTCGAATGAAGGGAAAGGTCGCCACGTACACGATAACGTCCCATCTTACAGACCGGAGTCATCATCACTGCCGACCTAAGATCATCATTACGAAACAAACATCTATTTCTCTATGTAATTCTCTATAAATACTTAGACCAGTTTGAGAGAGAAGGGGGACATACATTCCTTCCGAGGAATGGGATCTCCCAAACTGAGATGGGGATTCCTCTCCCAACTAGACATCAAAATCCTTCCCCAACTTGACTACTCGTCGAACTCATTTTGGTCAACCTGAGATGGGGATTCCTTGGTTCCTCTGGTTTACTCCTAGCCATTTTGGTCGCTCTGTTTTTCCTTGCTTTGGGTTGTACATTTCTTATGCTCCCCGGATCTATATCGAAACAAGTCTTCCACCTTTGGAGATGGCTTATGCTAGATTATGTGTTAGTTAATGTTTATTGCTTAGAATTTTGCAGTAATTGTTTATGGTTACTAGAAGTAAACGAGGACCATATAATGTCACCTCTTCGTAGAATTGCAACAAGGTCTTGGAGACTCTCACTAACCGATAGAAGCTGCACAAAAAAAAAAAAAAATCTAAAGCAAGTCAATTCCCAAATTTTTCTAAAGAAAAAAAAATACTAAGGAGAAATCTAATGCGAAGCGCCTCATAACTGGCGCCAACAGTCCAAGTAGACCGGAATCTCCCGAATCAAATATTTGATTATGGCGGGACAAAGCCATAAAATTAAATAGATTTCCTGCCAATTTCCGTCTCTCCAAATCCGGGGGCTACCGCTTTCGTTCAGTTTTCTCTCTACCTTTTCTTACACTAAAAATATATAATTGAGAATAATGTTGTGGTAAAGATTTTGAGTTTTTGTAGGTACGAAATCTGGTTTTAAGTAAGTATGTTTGTTAGAAAGAACAAAAGAGTAGGATGTGTATAAGAAAAAGAAAAAGAAAAATAATGTGGTTAGATGATGAATATAATAGAATGATTTCAAAGGAGGAACAAATGGAAATGGAAGACTTGGAATTTTGGGTAAATTAAATGATGTTTGCAACTATATATAGGATTTGAAAGATTGTGATTAAAATACACATTTAAAAGACACGACCGTAGAATGAAAACATGCATTTTGACTAAATAGACCCGCCGTGAAAGGTCGTCATGGTGGCATGCTTGCCGCCTCCTTCGTTTCGGGGCAGTCCCAACATTACAAATCTACCTCTTTTTCCTCTCACTTTCCACAACATTTTAATAAATTATCTTGGAGATCACGTGACTAATTTCTTTATTTGTTTTTTGCTTTTTTCTTTTTTTTCTTGTGCATGTACGTGTGTTGTGAAGCGGTGGAGATACTGGAGAATTTATCATTTTTAGCGAACACGAGCAACTTGGTTACATATCTGACGGAGTTCATGCACTTCTCGCTGTCGAGAGCAGCGAGTGAAGTGAGCGCTTTCATGGGCACTGCCTTCCTCCTCGCTCTCCTTGGTGGCTTTTTCTCGGATGCTTTCTTCTCCACTTTCATCATCTTCCTCATCTCCGCCTTCTTCGAGTTTTTGGTATAAAAACTATAATTCATTTTCTTCCTCAATCTACATTATTAGGCGTTACAATTAGCCAACCACCGAACTATATAACAAGGGTACATGCATAAAATAGTTATATACATACACAATATATATACATATATTAAGATAATTACTTAAAATATTATAACTAAAAATATTACAAAATATTGAATATAAATTCTAATTTTGAAAAACTGAACTAAAAAATCATTTTTGTTGTTGTAAATGTTAGATATCCAATTTTAGAGGTATTAAACTGAAATTTAAAATTGCAAATAATAAAAAACTAACTTGAGAAAATAATAGTTTTTAAATTTTAGAGGAAACAAATATATATATATATATATATATATTAATAAAAATAAATGTTTTAGCAAAAAGGAAAAAATCAATATAAAAATATAAGTAAAAACATACAAAAATATAAGTAAAAAAAAAGCAATACAAAAATATAAGTTATTTATATGTGGGGCGGATTCATACTTGTGTATGTGCATGTCAACCGTGGTTGTTTTGTTTGCCTTATGATCCACTTACAATTGAGAATTTGAGAGAGGTATTTATGACATTCACTTTGGCTGTAAATCAGTTTACATATAATCAAATTATTGGAATCATATTGAATCTCATAAAAAAAAATAAGATTTAAAGAAAAATGGAATAAATTTATTCCTTTCATTCCTCATCAAAATTATAAATTAATGTTTTTCTTTGAAATTTTACGTGGAATTGAAAAAATAATCATTACATTACATTCCAAAAAATAGGATTCAAAGCAAATATTAATTTTTATATGCTTCCGATATTCGGCTGCACTATCAAGCTCAATTGCTGCTTAGCTCAGATCTCTACTTTCTCGGTCCGCCAAGTTGCGTCCATGAACAGAAAGATTGGAAACCTAGAGGTTCCCGCAGCTTCTTTACCGGTTTTTCCAGTCGTGTTCATGTTGATTCTTGCTCCAATCTATGACCATCTGATTATCCCATTTGCTAGAAGAGTAACAAAGTCCGAAATGGGTATCACTCATTTACAAAGAATCGGCGTAGGCTTAGTCCTTTCGATATTAGCAATGGCGGTGGCCGCTCTAGTAGAGTTAAAACGGAAGAGCAAAGCCTCAGAATATGGAATGCTTGACTCAAAAGGAGCATTACCAATCACTTTCCTATGGATCGCGCTTCAATATATGTTTCTAGGATCAGCTGATCTATTCACACTAGCCGGGTTGCTTGAGTTCTTCTTCACAAAGGCACCTTCTTCTATGAGATCATTGGCGACATCGCTCTCATGGGCTTCTTTGGCAATGGGGTATTATCTAAACTCGGCGATGGTGGTGATTGTGAACATGATGACTGAGAGTGGAGGAAGAACTCCTTGGCTCTGTGAAAAAGTTGGCATCAACCGTTACAGGCTAGACTTGTTCTATTGGCTCTTGTGTATTCTGAGTGTTGTTAACTTCTTACACTATCTCTTCTGGGCGGGGCGTTACAAGTACAGATCAACTGGTGCCAGAAGCTGATGGGATGTATATTGTACACTCTTTAATCTTTTAATTCTGTTACAATGTTTATGTTTTTGCATTTACTTAATACTTGCCAGGCTCCATAAAAGAGGTAGAAATATTTAATATCAATAGTTAACAAGCACTCATATATGTGACAAGTCATTACTCATTAAGAGGAGATGATTATTCTATATATGTAATTAAACTTATAAGTAATCATTACTCAACATGAGACTCACGTTTTCACGGAGAAGAAAATATAAGTAAAAACATACAAAAAAATATAAGTAAAAACATACGAAAATATAAGTAAAAAAAAGCAATACAAAAATATAAGTTATTTATATGTGGGGCTGATTCATATTTGTGTATGTGCATGTCAACCGTGGCTGTTTTGTTTGCCTTATGATCCACTTACAATTGAGAATTTGAGAGGGGTATTTATGACATTCACTTTGGCTGTAAATAAGTTTACATATAATCAAATTATTGGAATAATATTGAATGTGATAAAAGAATGAGATCTAGAGAAAAATGGAATAAATTTATTCCATTCATTCCTTATCAAAAATGTTAATGAATGTTTTTCTTTGAAATTTTACGTGGAAATAAAGGAATAATCATTACATTCCATTCCAAAAAATAGAATTAAAAGCAAATATTAAGTTTTTTATGGAATTAGTCATTCCACATCATTCCATTAAAAAAATGGTAATCCATTTATAATCTCTGTCATGAGCTGAGTTTACCACATTTGTCGAAAGTCAAAACATACAAACAAGTGCAGTGGTGTTAGTAATAATAGTGAGATGGTATATTTTCATTTTCATTTAGTGTTTACTTTTGAATTTAATCTTCATCCCCCAGTAAAGACGATCATATTCACATCCTTATGGTATATTTTAATGAACTACTTTTAATGGGATTGATTGGGATATACGTACTGCGTACACGTACATGGACTAATCCTGCTCACAATCCAAGCGCGTCGTCCGTCTTTAATGCCGCCGCCGTGCAAGAGCTCCCCCGCGTCACCATGCGAAACCGTGGGTGGTTCGAAGGCAGCCATTTTCTTTGTAAGACTGTACCTAGCGGCTCTAGGAATCAGAGAGATAAAATGTTCTTTACCCTTACATGGAACAGAGCAATTCGATGAGAGCGACCCTAGAGGTCGAAAACAGCGATCCACATTTTTCAACTACTTTGCTTTCTGTCTCTCATGTGGAGCACTCGTGGCCGTGACGTTCGTTGTGTGGCTCGAGGACAATGTCGGCTGGGAATGGGGGTTTGGTGTATCCACTATTTCCATCTTTCTCTCCATTCTTGTCTTTCTCTCTGGTTCGAGGTTTTATAGGAACAAGATCCCTCGTGGAAGTCCTCTCACCACAATCTTGAAGGTAACTTGAAAGAAAATATGTTTTTGATGATTGTCAATGAAATCACTTTTGTTAGTCTAACGTCTCTACTTACAGGTTCTTCTTGCAGCTTCTATAATGGGTTGCTCGAGTAAGTCTTCGAGTAATGCTGTTGAGAACTTCTCTATGACCCCATCTAATCACTTGGTTAGAGACGATCAATCAGAAGAAGGAGAAAAGAGGGATTCTCAGTCACTAACCAATAGCTTGAGATGTCTAAACCGAGCAATAGAACGAAAAATGGTCCATAGATTGCTAGAATGCACGGTCCAACAAGTGGAAGACGTCAAGATTGTGCTCAAAATGCTTCCGATATTCGGCTGCACTATCATGATCAATTGTTGCTTAACTCAGCTCTCTACTTTCTATGTCCGCCAAGCTGCCTCCATGAACAGAAAGATTGGAAACCTAGAGGTTCCCGCAGCTTCTTTACCGGTTTTCTCCGTCGTGTTCATGTTGATTCTTGCTTCAATATATGACCATCTGATTATCCCATTTGCTAGAAGAGTAACAAAGTCCGAAATGGGTATCACTCATTTACAAAGAATCGGTGTAGGCTTAGTCCTTTCGATATTAGCAATGGTAGTGGCCGCTCTAGTCGAGTTAAAACGGAAGACGGTAGCCTCAGAAGCTGGAATGCTCGACTCCAAACAAGCTTTACCAATCACTTTCCTATGGATCGCGCTTCAATATCTGTTACTTGGATCAGCTGATCTATTCACACTAGCCGGATTGCTAGAGTTCTTCTTCACAGAAGCACCTTCTTCTATGAGATCATTGGCGACGTCTCTCTCATGGGCTTCTTTGGCAATGGGGTATTATCTAAACTCGGGGATGGTGGTGATTGTGAACAGGGTTATTGAGAGTGGAGGAAGAACTCCCTGGCTCGGTGAAAACGCGATTTTACGGTTTTGGCGGGAAAACGCGATTTTACGGTTTTGGCGGGAAAACGCGATTTTGCATTTTTGGCAAGAAAACGCGGTTTTGCGGTTATGGCGGGAAAATATGATTTTATGGTTTTGGCGAGAAAACATGATTTTACGGTGTTGACGGGAAAACGCGATTTTGCGGTTTTGGCGGGAAAACATGATTTTACGGTTTTGGCGGAAAAATATGATTGTACGGTTTTGGCGGGAAAACGCGATTTTGCAGTTTTGACGGAAAAACACGATTTTACGGTTTTGGAGGGAAAACATGATTTTACGGTTTTAGCGGGAAAACGCGATTTTATTTTGAATAACCCAAACCGAATCTCGAACCAAATCTGAACAGTTACTCGAATGTCCAACCATAATAGGTTATATCATTCTAACTAACTAATTTCTTTTACAATTATTGCGATTTGAAAATGTTATTCAACAATAATATTGTTTCTTTCTTAACTCTGTATTCGTGATCATAACTCTTACCTGTGATTCAGGGCTCAATTCGTCCACAAGAATCTCACCCATAAAAAGTCGGGGTAAGGGTCCATTTCTTAGGCCGTGGCCATCCTCAGGGATCTTAATATCAGGAGGAGAAAACCAGAGACCTCGAAGTTTCTTCTTTGGAAAATCCATGCCACCTCCTATTTTATATCCATTATCCATGAAGAAACTTGACATGGAGTCTATTCCATAACCGTCGATCTATCCATACAAAGAAAAACAATTCACGATATTCATTTTTCAACAATTTTCGTTAACAGTTTTCGTGCTTTTACATTTAGATGTTATAAGATATATTTTTTCACATCTAACACAAAAATAATATTTTTATTTAATTAGGAAAACGTTCTTCTGTTTGTATTATACTTTACAAGTGGTTTGGCAAGATAAGATTATCGATAGAGTCAGTCAGTCAGATGCAGAAATCTTAGTTAAATTTCTTCTTTTTCTTTCTCTATTCCAAGTTATAGATATAAAATCTCATTTAAGAAATTGGAATAAATCTTAAATAATATATAAAATATAAGTTAATTTAGTCCAATTAGAAAGATTTATTGGATCGAGGATTTGAGAGGATTTTATTATTCTCTCAAATCTCTCGTTATTGAATTAGATATTTGTAAAAATCCTTAAAATCTATTTAAAATTCCATCAAATCTAAATCCCTCCAAAATCTTCTAAATTTCTAATCCAATAAGACCCCTTAGTCTTGAATTACAAGTCCAGGTTACTTGACATAGTATTAGAATCTGATTTATAAACAACAAATTAACAATTAAAGTCCAAAACTCCTATATAACAATGAATTTCGGAAACTTGATAGAGAATACCTTAAGTGTCATGAAAGTGAAATGGTCGTAGCAAATCTTCTCGTTGTCCACCGATTGAACTAGTTCCCATATCCTTTTCGTTGTTGGGTTCTTCTCCAAGTACGTCTTTAATATCTTCTCAAACACATTCCGAAGAAATAATTCGTTTCCTCCCTGTTACATCCAAACAATGTATTATATATTAGAGAGTATATACATACACTATCTTCTTTGTCAAATTTTAGATGAATCAAGTGTAGGCCGTAAAAATACGGAGAAAAAAACTGTTTGGAAATACCGATGGAAAACACGATTAAGAAAAACGACTAAGCGGAGACGAGATGATCTCTTTCCTTAATTCAAAATATCTCCCGTAGTGTAACGGTTTGATGAGTTAATGAATCCCAGGATACAACCGCTTTGAGACTAAGATCGTGACACTCGATCAAAGAATCTGCGAACTTAGAATCTACGAATACTCTCGGACTTACTATAAGAAAGAAGACGAGAGAGATTGCTGGATTTTGAGTTGAGAAAGATATATCTAAGAAGATATGTGGTGTGGTGTGTTTTTTGAGAGAGAGATAGATTTCTATATATAGGACATAGAAAGACTCCAAAACTTCTCTTGCTTCCAATATGGGACAAAATAAGTTCCCACTTAAGTTTGGAGAGCAACAAAGGCTTTACCAATTTTTATTGGCCCAAGCCCATTTCTTTTCAACTCTTATAATATTTTATAAACCAAATTGTTCATTAAAATATTAGGCCCAACAATCCCCCACATGAATAGAAATGACTCTAAAACATGGGACGACTAGACTGACTGGACAGACTCGACAAGACTAGACATGACTCGACTAGACTAGACAGACTTCCGAGAGTATAAGCGAAAAATCACTGTGTTTGAGATAGTAGCATGTTTCAGCTTTGAACCACTCATTGTTAATATCTATCGGGTTTACTCGGCCAGGAGGTGAACATGATGTCTTGAACCACCCGTATGTTTATGTAAACCGAGACAACAGGTATAACCCAGTTTCATTTTCTCGTAGAATTAAGTTCTCTATTGTGTTCATTTTGGCCTTGAACTTGCCTGGTTAGTCATGAGTGAACTTGGAGAATATAGCCTGTTTTCATTCTCCTAGAAACGGCCCCATTTCACACTCACTTAGGTGATTTGCCAGTAGTCTTTGTTTAAAGAAGTGGTTATAATACTCCACTGATATATCAAAGCTATGGACTTATCATTAAAAGCTATGCTTATCCTTTTTATACACACAAATCTTATGTATGTTGGCACTGTTATCATCTTGGGAACTGAGTAAAGACTTGAAGTCTTTCAGTGCTTGATAAGATTATGTTCAATTTAGTTATCCCTTTGAACCTGACATCTTGGGATCTCCAGTCACGTAGGTGGGGTTTCCATCAAACATCCTCTTGAGTTATAGGCTTTAAACCCATTCCCGTCGATGATTTTACAACTTGATCTCGTGACAAACCTTTAGTAAATGGATCCGCTAGGTTGTCAGCTGATTTGATATAATCTATTGTGATTACACCACTTGAGATCAGGTGTCTAATGGTTTTATGTCGTCTTCTTATGTGACGCGATTTACCATTATAGAGATTATTCAGTGCCCGGGCTATAGCCGATTGGCTATCGCAGTGTACACGTAATGCCGGAACTGGTTTCTCCCACAATGGAATATCTTCCAGGAAATTCCGAAGCCATTCAGCCTCTTCAGCAGCTTTGTCTAGTGCTATGAATTCAGACTCCATGGTGATCTAGCCAGTAGAGTTTGTTTGGAAGATTTCCATGATACTGCTCCACCTCCAAGGGTAAAGACATATCTACTTGTAGATTTCGAATTTTTAGAATCAGATATCTAGTTTGCGTCACTGTATCCTTCCAAAATTGGGGGTTCTCTACCATAGTGGAGACCATAACTTTTTGTAAGTCTTAAGTAATTTAATACTCTTGTTATAGCTTTCCAGTGTTTGTGACCTGGATTACTTGTGTAGCGACTTAGTACGTTTACCGCATGTGCCAAATCTGGTCTAGTACAGTTGGTTAAGTACATAAGACTCCCAATAACGCGTGCATACTCTACTTGTGACACAGCTTCACCTGAATTTTTGGTCAAGTGAAGTTGAGAATCAACTGGAGTTTTTGCCGTGCCGTTTGAGTAGTTTTTGAATCGCTCAAGTATCTTTGCAGCATAGTGCTCTTGAGACAGAATGATTCCGTCTGAAGATCTTGTGATTTTTATTCCTAGAATGACGTCTGCTAGACCCATGTATTTCATGTCAAACTTTCCACTAAGCATGTTCTTAGTTTGTTGGATCATGTCTTTATTGCTGCCAATAATCAACATGTCATCTACATATAAGCACAATAAAATATACCCACTTGGAGTATTCTTTATGTAGATGCATTTATCACATTCATTTATGCTGAATCCATTTGACATCATTGTGTTGTCAAATTTTTCATGCCATTGTTTCGGAGCTTGCTTAAGTCCATACAATGATTTCACAAGTTTACAAACTTTGTGTTCATTTCCCGGGACGACAAATCCTTCGGGTTGTTTCATATATATTTCCTCTTCTAAATCACCATTTAGAAAAGCTGTTTTAACATCCATTTGATGTATTTCCAGATTTCTCAAGGCTGCGATTCCAATCAGCATTCTGATTGAAGTTATTCTCGTTACAGGAGAATATGTGTCAAAGAAGTCCAGACCTTCTTTCTGTCGGAATCCTTGTACCACAAGTCTAGACTTGTACTTATCAATTGAGCCATCTGTTTTCAATTTTGTTTTGAATATCCATTTACACCCTAGTGCTTTAAACCCTTCGGGTAGATCGGTTATTTCCCATGTATGGTTTTGCATAATGGAGTCGATCTCACTATTGACAGCTTCCTTCCAAGAATGTGCGTCTGGTGTAGACATGGCTTCAGTGTACGTTCTTGGTGCATTCTCTAGGAGAAAGACCATCATGAAGTCAGGACCGAACGATTTTTCCTTACGAGCTCTTTTGCTTCGTCTAGGTTCTCCTTCTTCGTCCACTTCATTTAATGAACCACCAGAAGTACTAGCCTCGTTTGTAGAGGAGCTAGGATCTTTCTCTTCACGATTTCGTTTTTTATCTTTACATGGAAAGATATGTTTAAAGAAAGACACATTCCTTGATTCCATTATTGTATTTACATGGATGTCTGGTATGTCTGATTTGTGAACCAGAAACCGATAAGCGCTACTATTGTGTGCATATCCAATGAAGATACAATCAACTGTCTTAGGTCCGATTGAGACCTTTTTCGGTGGTGGTATTGCGACTTTTGCTAGGCACCCCCACACTTTCAGGTATTTGTACGAAGGTACTTTACCTTTCCAAAGTTCATATGGCGTTTTGCCAGTTACTTTGTGTGGTATTTTGTTGAGGATATAGTTTGTGGTAAGGAGCGCTTCCCCCCACAGGTTCTGGGGTAACCCAGATTCCTGCAACATTGCATTCATCATTTCTTTTAGAGTTCGGTTCTTTCGTTCCGCAACTCCGTTAGATTCCGGTGAGTAGGGAGCGGTAGTTTGATGTATGATGCCATTTTCTTGACAAAACGCATTAAATGGTCCATCATATTCGCCTCCTCTATCACTTCGAACTATTTTTATAGTTTTACCGAGTTGATTTTCAACTTCGAGTTTATATTCTTTGAATTTCTCCAAGACTTCATCTTTACTACGCAACAAGTATACATAGCAGTATTTTGTACAATCATCTATGAATGTAACGAAATACTTTTTCCCTCCTCTAGTTTGTACCAACTTTAAGTCGCACAAATCTGTGTGTATTAAGCCTAGAGGTTCGGTTGTTCTTTCAACACGAGGGGATGGTGTTTTCGTGAGTTTTGCTTGTACACATGTCTCACATTTTTCTTTGTTTATTTTGCATTTTGGGATTAGATTCGACTTCATCAATCTTTGGACAGATTTATAATTCACATGTCCTAATCTTTCATGCCAAATATTAAAAGACTCAACCAAGTAAGAAACTGGATTCTTATTAATTGCATTGGAAGTGGTTACATCATTTTTGAGGACTGTCATCACACACATTTTGACAAGACCATCCTTAACAAACCCCTTTCCAATAAACACCCCATTCTTCCTTATTATCAGCTGGTCAGACTCAAAGTTGATGGCGAAGCCATGCTTGTTGAGCAGAGTTCCAGAGATCAAGTTCTTCCTCATGTCTGGCACATGCTTCACGTTGTTGAGAGTAACTTCATTTCCTGAAGTCATCTTCAAAACCACTTTGCCAGTGCCTTCAATCTTGGAGTGTGACACATTTCCCATCAGAAGGTGAGCTTCAGTCTTGCTCTTCTGGTACGTGGAAAACATGCCCCTGTCAATGCAGATGTGTGTAGTGGCACCGGTGTCATACCACCACATTTTGGGATTATCCGCATTTTCTTCAGCCACGTTTGCTTCAGTGACCACCGCACACAAGTCTTCTTCAGTCAAGTTGACTTGAGCTTTAAGATCCTTAGCTTTGCGGCGACATTCGACAGCTTTGTGTCCTTTTTTGTGGCAGTAGGTGCATATCCCAACAAACTTGCTTGAGGGACCTTCCTTCTTAAAAGAAGTGGATGACTGAGGAGCCATCTTGTTAGGTGCACCTTTGGTCGGAATGAATTTCCCCTTGCCTTTTCCTTTGTACTCAGCCATGTTGGCATTGTGGGAAGAAGACATTTCAGCCTTGGCGGACATTTCTTTCTTGCCCTTGCGTTTCAAAGACTCATTTTGCAGCCTGGAAATCAGATTTGCCAAAGTCAGCGATTTCTGCTTGTGATCAAGATAGTTTTTGAAGTCTTTCCAGCTGGGTGGAAGCTTCTCGACGAAACAATTCACTGTGAATGTTTCACAGATCTTCATTCCTTCATCTGCTATCTCTTGGCAAAGCATCTGAAGTTCATGCACTTGCTCCATGATGGGTTTTTCATCCACCATGCTGAATCGGAGAAATCTTGCAGTAGCAAATTTTCCGGAGCATACGTTGTACGATTTGTACTTCTTTTCCAAAGTTTCCCAGAGATCCTTCGAAGTTTTGATCTCGTGGTAAACCTTGTACAAATCGTTCACCAGGCGGCTTGTGATGTAGCCTTTGCATAGAAAATCACCATGGATCCATGCCTCAACGCTTAGGAAGGCACGCTTATCAGTGTTATCAGCCGGCAACACTGGTTTGGTCTCTGTGAGATACCTATCCAGATTCATGGTGCTAAGGAAGAAATGCATCCTTGATTGCCATTGTTTGAAGTCGGAACCATCAAACTTGTCTGGAGCGATCAGTGCGGTAGGCACCGTTGGCGTTGGGACACCGAGTGGTAGACCATTCCCATGTGAGTTGGGTGTCGACTCACTGGACGCATCATTCTCTTGGTTACCAGGTGGGACCACGATGTTTTCACCGGTAAGAGACATCTGTTCACAAAAAAACAGAAGAACAAAGTCAGTTTTTGGAACAGACTTGTAATAGCTAAGAGATTTCTAGAGCTTTTGGGGCTGATCTATTTCCTGTATTCACTTATTTTGGAGAAGATTTCGAACCCCTTTATCTATTTAATTTCTTATATGCAATCTATTATTTATTTGATTATGTTTTCATTAATCATGTCTGAGTAGATCCATAGTTGAGTTTAGGGTTTCTCACATAGGATTTCATGACTTGCTAGACTTGTTCAATTTCAGTTAAGGATTCATAACTATATCTGTTCTTCAATTTAATTGTGCTTAAAGCTAGTTCTAACCTGATCAATTAGAATCTAGATCTTAGGTTGCTAAATACGTCACGGAAGTGGGGTTTAGGAATCTGAACTAATTAAATTGGGCAATTAAACTTTGCGCAAACGGAAGTTTGGTTTAGGATAATTGTGAACATATCAAACTTGGGATTAATGCTAGTTTAATCTGTTAGTTCTCGCAAACGAAAGTTTGGTTTGCTGCACTTAGGCTTAGAGAATTATCGCAAAGGAATTTGGTTAATTCTATATCTGTGTTTTGAGTTCTAGAACTGTGCTTAATTAGATCCTTGATGAATGAACTGTCTGCTTGTCTGATTTCCTGAGAATACCCTAGGCTTGACGCTTTTAGTTTATTGCTTCTCAACCGTTAATCTCCGCTACTGTTTACTTTCTTGCTTCGCAATTTATTTACTTCACCATCTGCTTATTTCTAGTATTAATCTCTACGTTTCTGTTTCTATTGAGACCAAGTGTCCCTGTGGATTCGATAGCCCTATATACTACTTTGACATTGCTGTTCACTTGCAGTTTAGAATAGGGTAAAACTTAGAACCTATCACTTGGCGCCGCGGAGGAGGTAGCTCGGCATGGAGGAGCTCCCAGCTCGGCGATATCTAGCTTGGTCGATGGTGTTTGGAGGAGCTCCAGCTTGACGATCTCCAGCTCGGCCCCGTGAGGAGATGTACCAGCTCGGGATGTGGAGATGAGGTAACTCGGTGCCGTGGAGGAGGTAGCTCAGCATGGAGGATCTCCCAGCTCGACGATCTCCAGCTCGGCGATCTCCAGCTCGGTCGATGGTGTTTGGAGGAGCTTCACCTCGACGATCTCCAGCTCGGCCCGTGAGGATATGTATCAGCTCGGGATGTGGAGATGAGGTAACTCGGCACCGCGGAGGAGGTAGCTCGGCATGGAGGATCTCCCACCTCGGCGATCTCCAGCTCGGTCGATGGTGTTTGGAGGAGCTCCAGATCGACGATCTCCAGCTCGGGTGAGGAGATGTACCAGCTCGAGATGTGGAAGGGTGCTCCAGCTCAGGTTTAGAAGGACGCTCCAGCTCGGGATTGGAAGGGTGGGGAATTCTGAGTCCAGGTGGAGAATTCCCAGGTGGAGAAAACTGAGTCCAGGTGGAGAATTCCCAGGTAGGAAAAACTGAGTCCAGGTGGGGAATTTTCAGGTGGGGAAAACTGAGCCCAGGTGGGAAATTCCCAGGGGGGAAACTGAGTCCAGGTGGGGAATTCCCAGGTGGGGAAAACTGAGTTTTTTTTTTTTGGTCTTTATTTTCGGTTATGTTTAGGAATGTTGCAAGATCGAGCTTGATGTTGTAAAGCTTTATGTTTTGGATTTTGGATTAGCTTCTTAATGCGAGGCGATAGCTCGGCTTAACTCTTAGTGAAAGTGTGTATTTGGTGAGAGTAGCGACCTCGGCTTAAACACTTATTGTATGTGTATTTTTGTGGTGCAAGTCGGAACTCGGCTTTAACTCCCTTTTTCCTAAAGCTTTTTAGGCTCTTTAGATTTACGGAGTTTGCACTTAATGGAGTGCGTTTAAACACTTATCTCCTTGTGTGTTTTATGGATCGGAGCTCATGAAAAGCTAGGCAATACACGATTCTTCCAGGTGGAGAAAACTGAGTCCAGCTCGTGTTTTCCAGGTGGGGAAAACTGAGTCCAGCTCGTGGTTTCCCAGGTGGGGAAAACTGATTCCAGGTGGGGAATTCCCAGGTGGGGGAAACTGAGTCCAGGTGGGGAATTCCCAGGTGGAGAAAACTGAGTTTAGCTCGTGGTTTCCCAGGCGGGAAAACTGAGTCCAGGTGGGGAATTCCCAGGTGGGGAAAACTGGGTCCAGGTGGGGAATTCCCAGGTGGAGAAAACCGAGTCTAGCTCGTGGTTTCCCAGGCGGGGAAAACTGAGTCCAGGTGGGGAATTCCCAGGTGGAGAAAACTGAGTCCAGGTGGAGAATTCCCAGGTGGGGAAAACTGAGTCCAGCTCGTGGTTTCCAAGGTGGGGAAAACTGAGTCCAGCTCGTAGATCTTTTTTTTTTTTAAGATTAAAAATTTTATTAGATTTTATCTGTGCCATCGTGAGAGGCTGCCTACGTACCCTCTTAGTAGAGGGATCAAGCCAGTCGTAGTTCGTTATTAGAAATACAAAAGTAGATCGGGCCGCTAGTAGTAGTAGCGCTTGAGGCTCATTGAGTTCCAGGAACGTGGGATAGCTTCACCACTCATTGTTGTCAGCTCGTACACTCCTGGTTTTACAACCTTCGAGATTATGTAAGGACCCTCCCAGTTGGCACCTAGCTTACCCGCTCCGGGTTCTTTGGTGTTTTCGAATACCTTGCGTAGTACGAGATCGCCTTCGGTAAAGTGGCGCCCTTTAACTTTTTTTATTGTAGTATCGAGCGCCACTCCATAGCCTCGAGTTGGAGTCTCTTCCGGTTCGCTGAGTTGAAACTCCACAGATGTTTCAAAACCTCGAGCTCAAGCTTGGTCACAGGTCTTGCCGAGATTAGAAGTTCAAAACCTCGAGCTCAAGCTTTACGAGCTTGAACGTTTAAAGCCTTACGAACTCTCCAACCTGAGCCTCGCGAGGCCCGAGATACCTAGGTTTCCCGAACTTAAATGTTGAAAGCTATACAACTCATCCGAACTTCTTGGGCTAATGGCACTACAAAACACTCGAGCAAATCTCCCGAACACATCTCGCTGGAGAAAACGAGCTCGACTCCGTTTTATGTCGAGGTGGAGCTCCTCCTTCACTGCCCAGCTGGAGTTCCCTCTTCACTGCCCAGCTGGAGCTCCTCCTTCACTGCCCAGCTGGAGCTCCTTTTCCTCACTGCCCAGCTGGAGCTCCTCCTTCACTGCCGAGCTGGAGCTCCTCCTTCAATGCCAAGCTGGAGCCTCTTCTTCACTTCCCAGCTCGAGCTCCTCCTTCACTGCCCAGCTGTAATATTTTTACCTACCTCTCTCTCTTTTCACGCTGGTTTGATATTCTTTTGACCCGAGCCAAATAACTCCTCGGAAATGAAGTTCAATGCAATCGTTTGATACTCCATACATCGAACTGGGGTGGGGGGACTTATTGTTAGTGGAGGGTTTGACACCCTTAGTTATTTACTCGGCCCATCTTCCCTATCAGCCCATACTCTATACGACACGAGCTGAAAGCTCACTATCCGGAAGTCAAACGAGCTGGAGGCCAACGACCTGGGAAGTCAACCCGATGGAAGCCCAAAAGCTGAAAGCTCACTATCCGGAAGTCAAACGAGTTGGAGGCCCACGACCTGGGAAGTCAACACGCTGGAAGCCCATAAGCTGAAAGCTCACTATCCGGAAGTCAACACGCTGGAAGCCCATAAGCTGAAAGCTCACTATTCGGAAGTCAAACGAGCTGGAGGCCCACGACCTGGGAATTCAACACGTTGGAAGCCCATAAGCTGGAAGCCCACGAGCTGTAAGTCGCCGAAAGAAGAGAAAGATGCCAACGTCCCATCTCATAACTTAGTCATCACCTCTACCGACCGGAGATGCCATCGAAAGAAGGGAAATGTCGTCAACGTCCCTTCTCACGGTCCAACCATCATTGCTGCCGACCTAAGCTGGCGTCGAATGAAGGGAAAGGTCGCCACGTACACGATAACGTCCCATCTTACAGACCGGAGTCATCATCACTGCCGACCTAAGATCATCATTACGAAACAAACATCTATTTCTCTATGTAATTCTCTATAAATACTTAGACCAGTTTGAGAGAGAAGGGGGACATAGATTCCTTCCGAGGAATGGGATCTCCCAAACTGAGATGGGGATTCCTCTCCCAACTAGACATCAAAATCCTTCCCCAACTTGACTACTCGTCGAACTCATTTTGGTCAACCTGAGATGGGGATTCCTTGGTTCCTCTGGTTTACTCCTAGCCATTTTGGTCGCTCTGTTTTTCCTTGCTTTGGGTTGTACGTTTCTTATGCTCCCCGGATCTATATCGAAACAAGTCTTCCACCTTTGGAGATGGCTTATGCTAGATTATGTGTTAGTTAATGTTTATTGCTTAGAATTTTGCAGTAATTGTTTATGGTTACTAGAAGTAAACGAGGACCATATAATGTCACCTCTTCGTAGAATTGCAACAAGGTCTTGGAGACTCTCACTAACCGATAGAAGCTGCACAAAAAAAAAAAAAAATCTAAAGCAAGTCAATTCCCAAATTTTTCTAAAGAAAAAAAAATACTAAGGAGAAATCTAATGCGAAGCGCCTCATAACTGGCGCCAATAGTCCAAGTAGACCGGAATCTCCCGAATCAAATATTTGATTATGGCGGGACAAAGCCATAAAATTAAATAGATTTCCTGCCAATTTCCGTCTCTCCAAATCCGGGGGCTACCGCTTTCGTTCAGTTTTCTCTCTACCTTTTCTTACACTAAAAATATATAATTGAGAATAATGTTGTGGTAAAGATTTTGAGTTTTTGTAGGTACGAAATCTGGTTTTAAGTAAGTATGTTTGTTAGAAAGAACAAAAGAGTAGGATGTGTATAAGAAAAAGAAAAAGAAAAATAATGTGGTTAGATGATGAATATAATAGAATGATTTCAAAGGAGGAACAAATGGAAATGGAAGACTTGGAATTTTGGGTAAATTAAATGATGTTTGCAACTATATATAGGATTTGAAAGATTGTGATTAAAATACACATTTAAAAGACACGACCGTAGAATGAAAACATGCATTTTGACTAAATAGACCCGCCGTGAAAGGTCGTCATGGTGGCATGCTTGCCGCCTCCTTCGTTTCGGGGCAGTCCCAACATTACAAATCTACCTCTTTTTCCTCTCACTTTCCACAACATTTTAATAAATTATCTTGGAGATCACGTGACTAATTTCTTTATTTGTTTTTTGCTTTTTTCTTTTTTTCTTGTGCATGTACGTGTGTTGTGAAGCGGTGGAGATACTGGAGAATTTATCATTTTTAGCGAACACGAGCAACTTGGTTACATATCTGACGGAGTTCATGCACTTCTCGCTGTCGAGAGCAGCGAGTGAAGTGAGCGCTTTCATGGGCACTGCCTTCCTCCTCGCTTTCCTTGGTGGCTTTTTCTCGGATGCTTTCTTCTCCACTTTCATCATCTTCCTCATCTCCGCCTTCTTCGAGTTTTTGGTATAAAAACTATAATTCATTTTCTTCCTCAATCTACATTATTAGGCGTTACAATTAGCCAACCACCGAACTATATAACAAGGGTACATGCATAAAATAGTTATATACATACACAATATATATACATATATTAAGATAATTACTTAAAATATTATAACTAAAAATATTACAAAATATTGAATATAAATTCTAATTTTGAAAAACTGAACTAAAAAATCATTTTTGTTGTTGTAAATGTTAGATATCCAATTTTAGAGGTATTAAACTGAAATTTAAAATTGCAAATAATAAAAAACTAACTTGAGAAAATAATAGTTTTTAAATTTTAGAGGAAACAAATATATATATATATATATATATATATATATATATATATTAATAAAAATAAATGTTTTAGCAAAAAGGAAAAAATCAATATAAAAATATAAGTAAAAACATACAAAAATATAAGTAAAAAAAAAAGCAATACAAAAATATAAGTTATTTATATGTGGGGCGGATTCATACTTGTGTATGTGCATGTCAACCGTGGTTGTTTTGTTTGCCTTATGATCCACTTACAATTGAGAATTTGAGAGAGGTATTTATGACATTCACTTTGGCTGTAAATCAGTTTACATATAATCAAATTATTGGAATCATATTGAATCTCATAAAAAAAAATAAGATTTAAAGAAAAATGGAATAAATTTATTCCTTTCATTCCTCATCAAAATTATAAATTAATGTTTTTCTTTGAAATTTTACGTGGAATTGAAAAAATAATCATTACATTACATTCCAAAAAATAGGATTCAAAGCAAATATTAATTTTTATATGCTTCCGATATTCGGCTGCACTATCAAGCTCAATTGCTGCTTAGCTCAGATCTCTACTTTCTCGGTCCGCCAAGTTGCGTCCATGAACAGAAAGATTGGAAACCTAGAGGTTCCCGCAGCTTCTTTACCGGTTTTTCCAGTCGTGTTCATGTTGATTCTTGCTCCAATCTATGACCATCTGATTATCCCATTTGCTAGAAGAGTAACAAAGTCCGAAATGGGTATCACTCATTTACAAAGAATCGGCGTAGGCTTAGTCCTTTCGATATTAGCAATGGCGGTGGCCGCTCTAGTAGAGTTAAAACGGAAGAGCAAAGCCTCAGAATATGGAATGCTTGACTCAAAAGGAGCATTACCAATCACTTTCCTATGGATCGCGCTTCAATATATGTTTCTAGGATCAGCTGATCTATTCACACTAGCCGGGTTGCTTGAGTTCTTCTTCACAAAGGCACCTTCTTCTATGAGATCATTGGCGACATCGCTCTCATGGGCTTCTTTGGCAATGGGGTATTATCTAAACTCGGCGATGGTGGTGATTGTGAACATGATGACTGAGAGTGGAGGAAGAACTCCTTGGCTCTGTGAAAAAGTTGGCATCAACCGTTACAGGCTAGACTTGTTCTATTGGCTCTTGTGTATTCTGAGTGTTGTTAACTTCTTACACTATCTCTTCTGGGCGGGGCGTTACAAGTACAGATCAACTGGTGCCAGAAGCTGATGGGATGTATATTGTACACTCTTTAATCTTTTAATTCTGTTACAATGTTTATGTTTTTGCATTTACTTAATACTTTCCAGGCTCCATAAAAGAGGTAGAAATATTTAATATCAATAGTTAACAAGCACTCATATATGTGACAAGTCATTACTCATTAAGAGGAGATGATTATTCTATATATGTAATTAAACTTATAAGTAATCATTACTCAACATGAGACTCACGTTTTCACGGAGAAGAAAATATAAGTAAAAACATACAAAAAAATATAAGTAAAAACATACGAAAATATAAGTAAAAAAAAAAGCAATACAAAAATATAAGTTATTTATATGTGGGGCTGATTCATATTTGTGTATGTGCATGTCAACCGTGGCTGTTTTGTTTGCCTTATGATCCACTTACAATTGAGAATTTGAGAGGGGTATTTATGACATTCACTTTGGCTGTAAATAAGTTTACATATAATCAAGGGAAAAAAGCTGTGGTAGTACTAAAATATATGTTAATTAATATAATAGCATCTGCGATTCTAATTTTTGTAGGCTAATATTTTGGTCTAAAATGACCTTACATGTACTTGTTAGGAAAAAAATAATTACAAGAATGCCATTACTATTTTATTTCCACATCAGCAAAAACGAATTTTATTTACGAAAATGCCACCTTCCCGAAATAATAAATCCGCACGGATTTATAACATTCTTTGTTACAGATTTAATAAATCTGCACGGAGTTATTTTCTTTTGTTGCAGATTTATTGTCTTTGTTGCAGAGTTTTATAAATCTGTAACACGCTAGAATGTTTTGAAAAATTACTATACTAGCATCATAGTATTACAGATTTTTAACCGTGTTACAGATTTATGTTCTCATGTTGCAGATTTGTTTGTTTTTTTGCTGACGTGGCACAGATTTATATTAACGTGTTGCAGACTTTTGCAGATTTTCCAGATTTGTTTTCTTAGTTTTGAATAAATCTGGAATTTCATGTTACGGATTTGTGTTACGTATTACAGATTTATTAAAGTCCGCAACAAAGAAAATTGTTAAAATTAATTACTATTGTAGCACTCCTATGTTACAGACTTTCTCTATTTGTAGCAGATTTGTTTTCAATGTTACAGATTTATGTTATGCTAGATATTGATTTTAATGTTACGGATTTATTGAAGATGTACATAATTCGAATAATTGTTGCCTGACTTTTTCCTGATTTTTAGGAACCGTTTATGGTAATTAAATATTCACTTAAGAAATTCAATATTTGGCAAAAAAAAAAAAGATAACCAACAAAAAAACTTTTTTCAATTAATTTCTTAATTAAATAATTTCTTTATTATTTTTTTTGTTTTAAAATTTTTTACAAATAAGTATAATAATAAAAATAACCAATGAAATTTGTTTATATTAATTTCTCATTTAAATGATTTTTTATTATTTTTATATTAAATTCTTGTTTTCAAATCAAAATAATAAAATATAAGCAAAAAAAAAATTATCAATTTTTTTTTAAAATTTTAGATTTATTAAAAAACTATGTTGTATTAATTTCTTATTTTTAATTTTAAAAAAAATTTGCCAAAAAATATTTTGTGTTAATTTATTATTTAAATAATTTATTTATAAAATATATTCTCTATTTTTGAAAAGAAAAAAATTAACCATAAAAAAATATTTTTAATTTGTATTTAAATAAATTTTTATAAAATTATTTTTATTAGTTTCTTACTATTTATTTTTTTAAAAGAATTTATATTAACTATTTATTTTTTAAAAACGAATTTATATTGATTGTTTTTTTAAATGAATTTTTTATTAATTATTTATTTTTTAAAACGAATTTATATTAATTATTTATTTTTTAAAAAGTATATTAATTATTTATTTTACTTTAATGATTATATATTATTTCTTTAAAAAAACAAATTAAGGAAAGGATAATATAGTATTTTAAACCATTATAGAATGCTACAGTAGTAAAAAACACACCTATGCTACTCTAGTAATTAACCTTAAAATTTGTACTACCAGAAGTAATTTTCACTATAATCAAATTATTAGAATAATATTGAATGTGATAAAAGAATGAGATCCATAGAAAAATGGAATAAATTTATTCCATTCATTCCTCATCAAAAATGTTAAGGAATGTTTTTCTTTGAAATTTTACGTAGAAATAAAGGAATAATCATTACATTCCATTCCAAAAAATAGAATTAAAAGCAAATATTAATTTTTTATGGAATTAGTCATTCCACATCATTTCATTAAAAAATGGTAATCCATTTATAATCTCTGTCATGAGCTGAGTTTACCACATTTGTCGAAAGTCAAAACATACAAACAAGTGCAGTGGTGTTAGTAATAATAGTGAGATGGTATATTTTTATTTTCATTTAGTGTTTACTTTTGAATTTAATCTTCATCCCCCAGTAAAGACGATCATATTCACATCCTTATGGTATATTTTAATGAACTACTTTTAATGGGATTGATTGGGATATACGTACTGCGTACACGTACATGGACTAATCCTGCTCACAATCCAAGCGCGTCGTCCGTCTTTAATGCCGCCGCCGTGCAAGAGCTCCCCCGCGTCACCATACGAAACCGTGGGTGGTTCGAAGGCAGCCATTTTCTTTGTAAGACTGTACCTAGCGGCTCTAGGAATCAGAGGGATAAAATGTTCTTTACCCTTACATGGAACAGAGCAATTCGATGAGAGCGACCCTAGAGGTCGAAAACAGCGATCCACATTTTTCAACTACTTTGCTTTCTGTCTCTCATGTGGAGCACTCGTGGCCGTGACGTTCGTTGTGTGGCTCGAGGACAATGTCGGCTGGGAATGGGGGTTTGGTGTATCCACTATTTCCATCTTTCTCTCCATTCTTGTCTTTCTCTCTGGTTCGAGGTTTTATAGGAACAAGATCCCTCGTGGAAGTCCTCTCACCACAATCTTGAAGGTAACTTGAAAGAAAATATGTTTTTGATGATTGTCAATGAAATCACTTTTGTTAGTCTAACGTCTCTACTTACAGGTTCTTCTTGCAGCTTCTATAATGGGTTGCTCGAGTAAGTCTTCGAGTAATGCTGTTGAGAACTTCTCTATGACCCCATCTAATCACTTGGTTAGAGACGATCAATCAGAAGAAGGAGAAAAGAGGGATTCTCAGTCACTAACCAATAGCTTGAGATGTCTAAACCGAGCAATAGAACGAAAAATGGTCCATAGATTGCTAGAATGCACGGTCCAACAAGTGGAAGACGTCAAGATTGTGCTCAAAATGCTTCCGATATTCGGCTGCACTATCATGATCAATTGTTTCTTAACTCAGCTCTCTACTTTCTATGTCCGCCAAGCTGCCTCCATGAACAGAAAGATTGGAAACCTAGAGGTTCCCGCAGCTTCTTTACCGGTTTTCTCCGTCGTGTTCATGTTGATTCTTGCTTCAATATATGACCATCTGATTATCCCATTTGCTAGAAGAGTAACAAAGTCCGAAATGGGTATCACTCATTTACAAAGAATCGGTGTAGGCTTAGTCCTTTCGATATTAGCAATGGTAGTGGCCGCTCTAGTCGAGTTAAAACGGAAGACGGTAGCCTCAGAAGCTGGAATGCTCGACTCCAAACAAGCTTTACCAATCACTTTCCTATGGATCGCGCTTCAATATCTGTTACTTGGATCAGCTGATCTATTCACACTAGCCGGATTGCTAGAGTTCTTCTTCACAGAAGCACCTTCTTCTATGAGATCATTGGCGACGTCTCTCTCATGGGCTTCTTTGGCAATGGGGTATTATCTAAACTCGGGGATGGTGGTGATTGTGAACAGGGTTATTGAGAGTGGAGGAAGAACTCCCTGGCTCGGTGAAAACGCGATTTTACGGTTTTGGCGGGAAAACGCGATTTTACGGTTTTGGCGGGAAAACGCGATTTTGCATTTTTGGCAAGAAAACGCGGTTTTGCGGTTATGGCGGGAAAATATGATTTTATGGTTTTGGCGAGAAAACATGATTTTACGGTGTTGACGGGAAAACGCGATTTTGCGGTTTTGGCGGGAAAACATGATTTTACGGTTTTGGCGGAAAAATATGATTGTACGGTTTTGGCGAGAAAACGCGATTTTGCAGTTTTGACGGAAAAACACGATTTTACGGTTTTGGAGGGAAAACATGATTTTACGGTTTTAGCGGAAAACGCGATTTTATTTTGAATAACCCAAACCGAATCTCGAACCAAATCTGAACAGTTACTCGAATGTCCAACCATAATAGGTTATATCATTCTAACTAACTAATTTCTTTTACAATTATTGCGATTTGAAAATGTTATTCAACAATAATATTGTTTCTTTCTTAACTCTGTATTCGTGATCATAACTCTTACCTGTGATTCAGGGCTCAATTCGTCCACAAGAATCTCACCCATAAAAAGTCGGGGTAAGGGTCCATTTCTTAGGCCGTGGCCATCCTCAGGGATCTTAATATCAGGAGGAGAAAACCAGAGACCTCGAAGTTTCTTCTTTGGAAAATCCATGCCACCTCCTATTTTATATCCATTATCCATGAAGAAACTTGACATGGAGTCTATTCCATAACCGTCGATCTATCCATACAAAGAAAAACAATTCACGATATTCATTTTTCAACAATTTTCGTTAACAGTTTTCGTGCTTTTACATTTAGATGTTATAAGATATATTTTTTCACATCTAACACAAAAATAATATTTTTATTTAATTAGGAAAACGTTCTTCTGTTTGTATTATACTTTACAAGTGGTTTGGCAAGATAAGATTATCGATAGAGTCAGTCAGTCAGATGCAGAAATCTTAGTTAAATTTCTTCTTTTTCTTTCTCTATTCCAAGTTATAGATATAAAATCTCATTTAAGAAATTGGAATAAATCTTAAATAATATATAAAATATAAGTTAATTTAGTCCAATTAGAAAGATTTATTGGATCGAGGATTTGAGAGGATTTTATTATTCTCTCAAATCTCTCGTTATTGAATTAGATATTTGTAAAAATCCTTAAAATCTATTTAAAATTCCATCAAATCTAAATCTTCTAAATTTCTAATCCAATAAGACCCCTTAGTCTTGAATTACAAGTCCAGGTTACTTGACATAGTATTAGAATCTGATTTATAAACAACAAATTAACAATTAAAGTCCAAAACTCCTATATAACAATGAATTTCGGAAACTTGATAGAGAATACCTTAAGTGTCATGAAAGTGAAATGGTCGTAGCAAATCTTCTCGTTGTCCACCGATTGAACTAGTTCCCATATCCTTTTCGTTGTTGGGTTCTTCTCCAAGTACGTCTTTAATATCTTCTCAAACACATTCCGAAGAAATAATTCGTTTCCTCCCTGTTACATCCAAACAATGTATTATATATTAGAGAGTATATACATACACTATCTTCTTTGTCAAATTTTAGATGAATCAAGTGTAGGCCGTAAAAATACGGAGAAAAAAACTGTTTGGAAATACCGATGGAAAACACGATTAAGAAAAACGACTAAGCGGAGACGAGATGATCTCTTTCCTTAATTCAAAATATCTCCCGTAGTGTAACGGTTTGATGAGTTAATGAATCCCAGGATACAACCGCTTTGAGACTAAGATCGTGACACTCGATCAAAGAATCTGCGAACTTAGAATCTACGAATACTCTCGGACTTACTATAAGAAAGAAGACGAGAGAGATTGCTGGATTTTGAGTTGAGAAAGATATATCTAAGAAGATATGTGGTGTGGTGTGTTTTTTGAGAGAGAGATAGATTTCTATATATAGGACATAGAAAGACTCCAAAACTTCTCTTGCTTCCAATATGGGACAAAATAAGTTCCCACTTAAGTTTGGAGAGCAACAAAGGCTTTACCAATTTTTATTGGCCCAAGCCCATTTCTTTTCAACTCTTATAATATTTTATAAACCAAATTGTTCATTAAAATATTAGGCCCAACAATCCCCCACATGAATAGAAATGACTCTAAAACATGGGACGACTAGACTGACTGGACAGACTCGACAAGACTAGACATGACTCGACTAGACTAGACAGACTTCCGAGAGTATAAGCGAAAAATCACTGTGTTTGAGATAGTAGCATGTTTCAGCTTTGAACCACTCATTGTTAATATCTGTCGGGTTTACTCGGCCAGGAGGTGAACATGATGTCTTGAACCACCCGTATGTTTATGTAAACCGAGACAACAGGTATAACCCAGTTTCATTTTCTCGTAGAATTAAGTTCTCTATTGTGTTCATTTTGGCCTTGAACTTGCCTGGTTAGTCATGAGTGAACTTGGAGAATATAGCCTGTTTTCATTCTCCTAGAAACGGCCCCATTTCACACTCACTTAGGTGATTTGCCAGTAGTCTTTGTTTTAAGAAGTGGTTATAATACTCCACTGATATATCAAAGCTATGGACTTATCATTAAAAGCTATGCTTATCCTTTTTATACACACAAATCTTATGTATGTTGGCACTGTTATCATCTTGGGAACTGAGTAAAGACTTGAAGTCTTTCAGTGCTTGATAAGATTATGTTCAATTTAGTTATCCCTTTGAACCTGACATCTTGGGATCTCCAGTCACGTAGGTGGGGTTTCCATCAAACATCCTCTTGAGTTATAGGCTTTAAACCCATTCCCGTCGATGATTTTACAACTTGATCTCGTGACAAACCTTTAGTAAATGGATCCGCTAGGTTGTCAGCTGATTTGATATAATCTATTGTGATTACACCACTTGAGATCAGGTGTCTAATGGTTTTATGTCGTCTTCTTATGTGACGCGATTTACCATTATAGAGATTATTCAGTGCCCGGGCTATAGCCGATTGGCTATCGCAGTGTACACGTAATGCCGGAACTGGTTTCTCCCACAATGGAATATCTTCCAGGAAATTCCGAAGCCATTCAGCCTCTTCAGCAGCTTTGTCTAGTGCTATGAATTCAGACTCCATGGTGATCTAGCCAGTAGAGTTTGTTTGGAAGATTTCCATGATACTGCTCCACCTCCAAGGGTAAAGACATATCCACTTGTAGATTTCGAATTTTTAGAATCAGATATCTAGTTTGCGTCACTGTATCCTTCCAAAATTGGGGGTTCTCTACCATAGTGGAGACCATAACTTTTTGTAAGTCTTAAGTAATTTAATACTCTTGTTATAGCTTTCCAGTGTTTGTGACCTGGATTACTTGTGTAGCGACTTAGTACGTTTACCGCATGTGCCAAATCTGGTCTAGTACAGTTGGTTAAGTACATAAGACTCCCAATAACGCGTGCATACTCTACTTGTGACACAGCTTCACCTGAATTTTTGGTCAAGTGAAGTTGAGAATCAACTGGAGTTTTTGCCGTGCCGTTTGAGTAGTTTTTGAATCGCTCAAGTATCTTTGCAGCATAGTGCTCTTGAGACAGAATGATTCCGTCTGAAGATCTTGTGATTTTTATTCCTAGAATGACGTCTGCTAGACCCATGTATTTCATGTCAAACTTTCCACTAAGCATGTTCTTAGTTTGTTGGATCATGTCTTTATTGCTGCCAATAATCAACATGTCATCTACATATAAGCACAATAAAATATACCCACTTGGAGTATTCTTTATGTAGATGCATTTATCACATTCATTTATGCTGAATCCATTTGACATCATTGTGTTGTCAAATTTTTCATGCCATTGTTTCGGAGCTTGCTTAAGTCCATACAATGATTTCACAAGTTTACAAACTTTGTGTTCATTTCCCGGGACGACAAATCCTTCGGGTTGTTTCATATATATTTCCTCTTCTAAATCACCATTTAGAAAAGCTGTTTTAACATCCATTTGATGTATTTCCAGATTTCTCAAGGCTGCGATTCCAATCAGCATTCTGATTGAAGTTATTCTCGTTACAGGAGAATATGTGTCAAAGAAGTCCAGACCTTCTTTCTGTCGGAATCCTTGTACCACAAGTCTAGACTTGTACTTATCAATTGAGCCATCTGTTTTCAATTTTGTTTTGAATATCCATTTACACCCTAGTGCTTTAAACCCTTCGGGTAGATCGGTTATTTCCCATGTATGGTTTTGCATAATGGAGTCGATCTCACTATTGACAGCTTCCTTCCAAGAATGTGCGTCTGGTGTAGACATGGCTTCAGTGTACGTTCTTGGTGCATTCTCTAGGAGAAAGACCATCATGAAGTCAGGACCGAACGATTTTTCCTTACGAGCTCTTTTGCTTCGTCTAGGTTCTCCTTCTTCGTCCACTTCATTTAATGAACCACCAGAAGTACTAGCCTCGTTTGTAGAGGAGCTAGGATCTTTCTCTTCACGATTTCGTTTTTTATCTTTACATGGAAAGATATGTTTAAAGAAAGACACATTCCTTGATTCCATTATTGTATTTACATGGATGTCTGGTATGTCTGATTTGTGAACCAGAAACCGATAAGCGCTACTATTGTGTGCATATCCAATGAAGATACAATCAACTGTCTTAGGTCCGATTGAGACCTTTTTCGGTGGTGGTATTGCGACTTTTGCTAGGCACCCCCACACTTTCAGGTATTTGTACGAAGGTACTTTACCTTTCCAAAGTTCATATGGCGTTTTGCCAGTTACTTTGTGTGGTATTTTGTTGAGGATATAGTTTGTGGTAAGGAGCGCTTCCCCCCACAGGTTCTGGGGTAACCCAGATTCCTGCAACATTGCATTCATCATTTCTTTTAGAGTTCGGTTCTTTCGTTCCGCAACTCCGTTAGATTCCGGTGAGTAGGGAGCGGTAGTTTGATGTATGATGCCATTTTCTTGACAAAACGCATTAAATGGTCCATCATATTCGCCTCCTCTATCACTTCGAACTATTTTTATAGTTTTACCGAGTTGATTTTCAACTTCGAGTTTATATTCTTTGAATTTCTCCAAGACTTCATCTTTACTACGCAACAAGTATACATAGCAGTATTTTGTACAATCATCTATGAATGTAACGAAATACTTTTTCCCTCCTCTAGTTTGTACCAACTTTAAGTCGCAAAAATCTGTGTGTATTAAGCCTAGAGGTTCGGTTGTTCTTTCAACACGAGGGGATGGTGTTTTCGTGAGTTTTGCTTGTACACATGTCTCACATTTTTCTTTGTTTATTTTGCATTTTGGGATTAGATTCGACTTCATCAATCTTTGGACAGATTTATAATTCACATGTCCTAATCTTTCATGCCAAATATTAAAAGACTCAACCAAGTAAGAAACTGGATTCTTATTAATTGCATTGGCAGTGGTTACATCATTTTTGAGGACTGTCATCACACACATTTTGACAAGACCATCCTTAACAAACCCCTTTCCAATAAACACCCCATTCTTCCTTATTATCAGCTGGTCAGACTCAAAGTTGATGGCGAAGCCATGCTTGTTGAGCAGAGTTCCAGAGATCAAGTTCTTCCTCATGTCTGGCACATGCTTCACGTTGTTGAGAGTAACTTCATTTCCTGAAGTCATCTTCAAAACCACTTTGCCAGTGCCTTCAATCTTGGAGTGTGACACATTTTCCATCAGAAGGTGAGCTTCAGTCTTGCTCTTCTGGTACGTGGAAAACATGCCCCTGTCAATGCAGATGTGTGTAGTGGCACCGGTGTCATACCACCACATTTTGGGATTATCCGCATTTTCTTCAGCCACGTTTGCTTCAGTGACCACCGCACACAAGTCTTCTTCAGTCAAGTTGACTTGAGCTTTAAGATCCTTAGCTTTGCGGCGACATTCGACAGCTTTGTGTCCTTTTTTGTGGCAGTAGGTGCATATCCCAACAAACTTGCTTGAGGGACCTTCCTTCTTAAAAGAAGTGGATGACTGAGGAGCCATCTTGTTAGGTGCACCTTTGGTCGGAATGAATTTCCCCTTGCCTTTTCCTTTGTACTCAGCCATGTTGGCATTGTGGGAAGAAGACATTTCAGCCTTGGCGGACATTTCTTTCTTGCCCTTGCGCTTCAAAGACTCATTTTGCAGCCTGGAAATCAGATTTGCCAAAGTCAGCGATTTCTGCTTGTGATCAAGATAGTTTTTGAAGTCTTTCCAGCTGGGTGGAAGCTTCTCGACGAAACAATTCACTGTGAATGTTTCACAGATCTTCATTCCTTCATCTGCTATCTCTTGGCAAAGCATCTGAAGTTCATGCACTTGCTCCATGATGGGTTTTTCATCCACCATGCTGAATCGGAGAAATCTTGCAGTAGCAAATTTTCCGGAGCATACGTTGTACGATTTGTACTTCTTTTCCAAAGTTTCCCAGAGATCCTTCGAAGTTTTGATCTCGTGGTAAACCTTGTACAAATCGTTCACCAGGCGGCTTGTGATGTAGCCTTTGCATAGAAAATCACCATGGATCCATGCCTCAACGCTTAGGAAGGCACGCTTATCAGTGTTATCAGCCGGCAACACTGGTTTGGTCTCTGTGAGATACCTATCCAGATTCATGGTGCTAAGGAAGAAATGCATCCTTGATTGCCATTGTTTGAAGTCGGAACCATCAAACTTGTCTGGAGCGATCAGTGCGGTAGGCACCGTTGGCGTTGGGACACCGAGTGGTAGACCATTCCCATGTGAGTTGGGTGTCGACTCACTGGACGCATCATTCTCTTGGTTACCAGGTGGGACCACGATGTTTTCACCGGTAAGAGACATCTGTTCACAAAAAAACAGAAGAACAAAGTCAGTTTTTGGAACAGACTTGTAATAGCGATTGATCGCTTATTGATCGTTTAGATCGTATGATATAACGTTTCGCAAACTCGCCAAAAGGCTTTCGCGGAAATCGTTTATCGAATCTGAGAATATAAATCGTTTTATTGAACAAACGATCAGCGGAATCGCGTATAGCGTTCGCCGAACACAGTTTGAAAATGTTTTATAAAATCGTGTGAAAAAGGTTTTTCTACAGTTTCTGAATCCGATTCAAGCGATAAGAATGAAGCGGATTTATTTTGAATTAAGACTGTAGGCCGTAAAAATACGGAGACAAAAACTGTTTGGAAAAACCGATGGAAAACACGATTAAGAAAAACGACTAAGCGGAGGCGAGATGATCTCTTTCCTAAATTCAAAATATCTCCCGTAGTGTAACAGTTTGATGAGATAATGAATCCCAGGATACAACCGCTTTGAGACTAAGATCGTGACACTCGATCAAAGAATCTGCGAACTTAGAATCTACGAATACTCTCGGACTTATTATAAGAAAGAAGACGAGAGAGATTGCTGGATTTTGAGTTGAGAAAGATATATCTAAGAAGATATGTGGTGTGGTGTGTTTTTTGAGAGAGAGATGGATTTCTATATATAGGACATAGAAAGACTCCAAAACTTCTCTTGCTTTCAATGTGGGACAAAATAAGTTCCCACTTAAGTTTGGAGAACAACAAAGGTTTTACCAATTTTTATTGGCTCAAGCCCATTTCTTTTCAACTCTTATAATATTTTATAAACCAAATTGTTCATTAAAATATTAGGCCCAACATCAAGAACCTTGAAAGATGAAGTGTGAGGCAAGTCGAGAGAATCCATGTCGGAACAGCCTTCACTCTGTGAGTGAGAAACACAGTTTTGATAGATTGTTCTTATTTATTAACGCATTTCTATGCGAAGGAAAAGGAGTCATGAGGTCCATTACCAGGATTGTTGATATTTTATTGAAATTCTGCACATTTTCCTTTAATTTACTTAATAAAAAAATATCATATAAAAATCATTCAACGATTCCTTCTTATCAGATTATGCAGGTCTGTCTTTTACTTAATAACAAAAAGATTTAGACACAATATACGAGATTTTAGATGTTCATATAACTCTTTTTTTCCTTCTCGTAGAATCTTATCATCTAATTATGTGCGCACTTCCAATTATCAAAAAAAATTATGTGCGCACTTATATTTTGTTAATAAATAAATTAGACCTAACACACGAGACTTTCTTTACAGATGCAAAGTGAAGTCCACTACTATGATGCATGACGACGAGATAATATATCTTATTGGATAAGACAAGATTAAATGATATAAAACCATTCAGCGAATCCTCCTTATCAGATTATGCACTTCTTTTATTTATTTATGTTAAACACATAAATAGTTACACATTTTCTTTACCGAATTCCCTCAAGCTTTTATAGACAAATTCAATTGTCCTAAGCATTAGTATTACCACCCAGTTAAAAGGTTATTATTCATCTTAACGAAACGGAATTGGTGATCTGAATCGGAGGAACGACCAATTAACCAATACAACTTGTCCTTTTAGGTTTTAAATAACCGTATATATCATGGCTGTATGAATCATGACTATGTTCCATATTCAAAATTTTGGGTCTTAAACCGTTTACATTATTGGGTTGGTACCCCAAATTTTGGTCAAATATAAAAGTAGATTACAAATTATGGTCTTTCTATTTTTGTCATTTATTTCTGATATTGACCTTATATATAATAATTATTTACGAAACAAACTTCTGCAAAAAGTTTACTAATAATTTTGGGACATGTCAAATGACTTAAACAACATTTCTTCTACTTTGTATTTACTAAAATGATATCATCATCAATTCTGCAAACCACTATGGACAACCAATTTTGGAAGTTGTAAATGCTTTAACCATCTAAAGATAACCTTCTAAAGCTCATTAATTTTTTTTCACAAATTTCATATCCCTCTCAATCCTCTTTATTTTCAGCCAAAAACTCTCTAATTTAGTTTTAAAATCTTTGATCCCTTGTATCTTGACACTTTTCGGTCTTTCTTGCATTCACAATGGCTGAGTTTCTTTGTTGGTGGTTGGACTTGAAATTCTGGGCGGTTAAAGAAGGTAAAAATTGCTTCGGTTTAGTTTTATTCGATTTTCAGATCTGTTTCACGATACTAGACTTCGTTGAGAAGTTTACTCGTCAACGTGGGGTCTAATTTAGTAACTGATTTTTTTAATATTTTCGTTAGTAGACTTCTTTTCTAGTATCGGGAAGTTTGCTGGTTCCCTTTGCAAACAAAAATGTGTAGTAGACTTCTCGTAGTAGTCTCTAGTCAATTTAGGGTCTAGTTTTACATTTGACATAGTCAAAGTATTTTTCGTGAGAAAATTTGTTTCACATGCTAGTTTGTTGTTCTCAGATTGCGTTTTGAGAAAGCCTAGAAAGTAAGGTCGAACAATGCCATGATTACTTGTATCTTGTCTCTTGTTTTGGATGAAACTTGCTGTTAATTAATGCTAGCTCTCATAAGTGATAACTAAAATTTGACATTGAAATATCTTGCTTGTGCATTGTTGATTGAGCTCATGGATACCATACACATACTTGGGCATTCTTTTCCCTTTTACCACTCTTGTTTTCTCAAGTAGACCACCACACGCAATCCCATCCTTCTTTCAAGCCTTAAACACCTTACTGAGAGCAGTAAAGCCTCTTTGGAATTAGTCAAACAAAGAGTGTTGAGTTAGGAGAGACTAGGAGAAGTATCCGTATTAGAAGCTAGCTTGACATCTTTTGGTAATGCATTAGTGTAGGATTGAAGTTTGGAGAAATTTGAGAAGAGAAAAGAGTGGGAAAGAAAGAAAAGAAATGAGAAAGAAGTATAGGATCAAAAGTGCATGGTAGGCTAAGGGAAAAGTGATAGCTTTAAGTCAAAATGAAATAAAAGTCTCTTCGAAAAAAAAAGAAAAGAAAAGAAGCCAAAAGTCTCATGATAAAAAGAGAAAGAAACTAGTGTAAAAAGAAAAGAGAGCTAAAATCAAAAGAAAAGCCTTGCCATAGTTCAAAGATTGTAATAGATCCTCTAAATGCTTAAGTGGAAGAAGTGGTCAATTGAGTTAAGGGAAGAAGGCAAATTGCCTTAGGTAGTGAACATTCATTTAGGAGGGTTAAGCTTAGGAGTGAAAGTTATTTGGGGCATTTGGGTAGACGGAAATCATCCTAGTATGCATCAATTGCTATTTACTTTTAGAATTTCTCCATGGTTCATTCATCTTTTGAGAGAAACCCTATGCATTTGGATAACCTTGTTTGACTGAGATTATTTTTTATCTCAAAATCTTGTCCCTCTTCCAAATGAGTTTGATTGATTTGCGTGAGTGAAATCCATTTGAAACACTTAATGAAAGTTACATAGCTAGTGGATAAGAATGCATGTGTAGGTTGAGAATTGAGCTTGAGACATTGTTAGGATGAGTATGAATATTTCTTTTGGATTAAGACTTGCCTTGATTTCATCTTAAAAACATTGACTTAGACTTGAACTTGTTGATCTTGATTTTGTTTTTGGATTGGAGCTCCCCCTTCAAACCTTTATTCTTCTCTTATCTTTGATTTTTTTGCTTGCGAACAAGAAAATTGCAAGTTTGGGAGAGTTGATATCATCACATTTAATTCATTAGGCATCATTTTTAGTTTATAATTTGACATCATATTCATTGTTCATACTTTTTTTTCTTACGATTATTACATTTAAATTTTTAGCTAGTTTAGAATTAGGATTTGCATTATTTTTGGTCTTTTTGGAGTGTTTCCCTTGCCATTTCTAGGTTCTTGGAGTTATGTACGGATGATGGTTAGAATTGGGAGAAAGAGGAGCATAAGAAGCAAGGAGGAACTCATCCTAAGCTGCATCGAGCATTAACATCAGACATCTTCAGTCAGATGTGATCTCATTGGTCAAGACCATCAACCCATTCACATCCGATGCTTCATGATCGAATCTCACCAAAGTCACGAGAGTTCATCGGTCGAAACCATTGTCCAATGGATCTCCATTGGTCACTCAATACCGGGAAATTCATGACCGATTCAACCCACCACACTTTAAGAAAAAAAATCCAGAGAGAGTATCGGTCCTAAGCATCAGCCTAGCTCAGACCGATGTGAATCCATCGACCATCATCCATCGGTCAGATCAAGACCGATGCAAGAATCCATTTCAAATCAGAAAGCCTGCATAGATTCCATCGGTCACAAGCATTGGTTAACACCTGACCGATGGAACTCCATTGATCACACCATGACCGATGCTCTCTCCCGAACACCAATATCCAGATTAACCAGGTCAAGACTCGGTTTGTCTCTGATTGACCCGGTTCGTGTTACTGTTCACTATAAAAGCATAAACCCTATTTTCTCATCTTATCTTGTTTTTCTCTATAAAAACCTTAGTTCTTATGATTTTTAAGGAAGATTGGATTTTTCTTTAATCTAAGTGGTGTTTCTTCATCTTTTATTAATCCTTTTTGTCTTCTTTCATTAATCTACATACTTAACATGATTTTATAGGTTTTGTTGGGTTAGGATGATTAGTGAGTAGTTTCTCTTAGAACTCATGGGTTAGGTAGATTAAGGATGAAATTAGGGTGAACTTTGGATTCTTAGGACTAGATAATCATTGATTCTTCCTATTTAGGTGATCTTTATGCTAGATTAACCTTGATCAGGTTGATTTAGAACATAAATAATTTATTGTACACAAGGTGTTTGATAGAATTCTTGAATGAACCTTTTAGAGATTTGCATGCTAGCTCATGAGAATGAATGTCTAAGGTGTTAATTTGTATTGCTTATTTGGCTTTTATTCAAAAAATAGAATTTGATTTTGATTAAGGATTAGATAAATAGATTAGTATCAAGAAATTGTATTAGTCTATTGATTAGTGTTCTTGACCTAAGGATTATCTCATTTGAGATTAAGTTATCATTCTAAGATTAGCCCTAACATCACCCTAGTTCATTGACCTAATCCAAAGGCTCGCCATTTAATCATAAATTTTTAATTTGTTTTGTTTGCTTGTTTTGCATTGATTACTTTGTTTAGCTTATGAACCAATGTTTGAATATGATTGCTTATAATTTGTTTGTTCTTGTTTGATTGCTTTTCCTAAATATCATTTATGATTTTAGAAATATCACTTTAAATTTGAATTTTCTTGGAGTTTAGTGCATTCTAAGTGAAAAATCTATTCTTTATAGATTGATACCTCATATAAGTATTTGAAGAATTGATACCCTCTAAAATTAGATAAAAATTATAGTATCAGCTTGCACCCTCTAAATTTTGCATGGTTTAATTTTTTTATAACCCATGTAATCTGTTATGGGCCCACCATTAGTTGTACACATGGGTTGTTTCAGCGGGTGAATTGCACTGAGTGTATCTTTTATATATTTTTCTTGCAAATTGGTATCTTCTTAAATGTTTGTTCAATTGTGTATCTTTTTTTGATGAGAGAGACAATGAAAAGTCAAAAATGCCCTTAAGACTAAATGACCTGAGCAATTACTCAATTGCTAACTAGAAATTTTATAGTTGGGGTAATTTAATAATTTATCATAGGCTTTTAATTAATGGCTAAAACAAAAAGGGGAAAAAAAAAGCTGGTCTCTTTCGATCTTCTCTCTTCTACATCAATAGTAAGGTAAGCTTGACACGATTAGAAATAACCAATTTTGTTTCGACCCCCAATCTGAGAATGAAACTCATGCGATTGATTTTGTATTTTTCAGGCAATGGTGGACAAAGAACTACCGAGCAGATTGTACAAAACAGATCGATATCCAGATGGTAGACTGAATATATACTCCAAACCGGAGATACTAAACAAAGTTTGGCAGCTATTGAAGGATACGCCGGAGTGGGAGAGATTACGGGATTCTAGTTTTGGAGATTTGTTTAGGCTCCCGGTAAAGCAGTGTTCAATTTCAGGGAAATTGATACATGGGCTACTGGGGAGACAACTAATTACGAAAAAGAAGTACGAGTTGAGTACAGTTTTTGCAGGGCAACCACTGCGATTCTCATTAGTTGAGTTTGGAATGATAACAGGCTTGAATTGTTGCGAGTTCCCGGAAGAAGAAGACACAGAAGATCGGAGTATAGTGGTGGTGAGAAGTACTTCGGAATGGGAAGATTTATTTGGACAGATGAGTAAGACCATGAAGAAGGGGGACCAAGGGGTTAAGATTTCAGACATACTTCAAATGCTTGAGGATAGAGACATGGATGGAACAAAAAGGTTGAAGCTTGCGCTGATATGTATTGTTGATGGAGTGCTTATTTGTAGCAACCAGGTTGCAAAAGCAACGCCGGAGTTTGTTGAGATGCTTAGCGATGTTGATAATTTTTTGAGCTATCCATGGGGAAGAGTGTCGTTTCTTAAAACAATTAATTCAATGAAACCTGGCCCAAGAACGGGAGAAATTGGTGAAGATCCGGTTAAAACATTCAGAACTCAGCTGCAGCAGCAAACAAAGGTCGTCTATGGATTCCCGCTTGCATTCCAACTTCTAGTTTTCCGATGTATTCCCGGATTCTTGGAGAGGATGCCTGACCATGAATCAACTATGAGCTTCATGGATATTTCTTTCGAAAGGATCCCGAAAAACAACTGGATTAGTAGTGAGACTGTAATAGACGTAGAGTTTGGATCTGAGGTATGTGTAGTTCCGTATAGTGAATATTAAAACAAATCCGTGTATCCATACAGATGTGGTATTTTTCTATGTACAGGTAAAAGTGGTACCGTATTTAAAACCAATGGGACCATTTGGAGAGGGCTGGGGGGAGTGGATAGACGAGATTAAAGATAAGAAGTTGGTGTATCTTGAAAATCTGGTGGATAGTGATCACAACTTTAAGAAGGAGGAGTGGCCTGGGGGAGATTCTTCGCATAAGCTCATTAAATACGTCTGAAAGGCTATTGTAGAGAACAAAAAAAAAAGAAAACCTTCATTACTCGCTATTGAAGATGGCATTGAACACGTATCAAAGACTGTTGGGGATAACAAGAAGAGAAAGCTACCGTTACTTGCTATTGAATATGGAAGTATAACAGAGACAAGTTCTGTTGGTGATGATAAATTCAAGAGTTGGGTGGAGAAGAAAATCGAGAATTTGGAAAAAGAGGTGGCGTGGTTGAAGCGAAGAAAGACGTCAAAGGATTGTAGGTTGCGTGGAATCAAACGTCTGAACAGCCCAGGCCAGAAGTGTACGTTGACAGGGATGAAGAGAATTTTCTTAGGTGAAAGAGAAAAGGGGAAGAAGGATAAATGTAATTCCAAAGGGGCGGAGAATGTTAATACTGGAGTTGGTGATCAAGGTGTTGGAAGTCATGCGACAGACGAGGGCACTAATCGGGATAATGTGAATTCTATTATTTCTCAAGTTATCAACAGTGTTGATGAAACTTTTTTCGATCAAGAAAATCTGGGATCTGAATTTAACATTGGCAACTTTTGTACTCAGCTGGATGACACAATTGATCCTTGTAAAACAAGGGATGAATCAATTGTTGGTAGGGCGATGCAGCATATGGGAATGATCAAAGATGGGGAGGAGGAAAAGCACTCGAAAGATGTTTTGTATGCAGCTCAAAGTTTAGAAAACCTAGGAAAAGGTGGGGTTGTAAACAGTGCTATGTTGAATCCATCAAACCAGGTGATATGCTGATATGCTGAGTTTGCATCCATAAGTTATGATATTTGACTAATTGTACATAATGTTTACTTTGCGGTGGTCTTAAATCTTTGGGATTTAGCATGGCGAGTCCAAAACAGGCAGCCCTGTGGAGGGATATGAAGGCGATGTGTTGGCCAAGAGTGAAATTTGTGATACAGAAGAAAGGGAAGTCATTCAGCATCAGGTAATTATGGAGACGATTGCATGCTTTAAGTAGATAGATATTTATGGATACGTTCGCATGCTTTAAGGTACATAAGGACTCAGAGCTTCCATTGCAAACAAAATCTGATGACATACGCATGGAAATCGCAGTGGATATTTCCAGGGTCAATGACGAAGAAGGACAAGAGGAGTTAGCTGGCGAGAGAGTATCGATGGATAGTGAAGTGTGTACTACCTTTATGGATACCTTTGAAACCTTGGATTAATTGGAGTATTATCCATTTGCTAGATTTGGTAGATATAAGTTTTGTATGGATATTTGGCAGGTTAATAGAGAAGAGCGTGAAGAAATAATTGACGGTGCATCCATTGGAAACAAAAGTGATAATGCTGCTGCCGGGATTAAACAAACAAATGGACAGATGCAAAGCCAAATTGAGAGTTCATTAAGTCAGGATTCCACGGGAGATGGAGAACTGGAGAAAGATAGTAAGAAAGTATCCACTGACGATGAAGTGTGTACTGCGATGGAGGTTTGTAACGCTTAACAGAGGCTGTTGAAGATAAGCTTTTGTATAAATGTCTTATTAAAGGGAATAACAAGGTTAGCGTATTTTTTTTGGGCAGAGCAATCCAGGGAATCATGTTGAAGGAAATAAGGAGGGAGTATCCATCTGCTGCGATCTCGGAAGAATGATGGATGGACCGAAGTCTGTGTGTGGTGAAGAACAGGCAACGGGAAGAGAGTCCGAAGTTGTCTGTGAACAAAAAGATGAGGAGATACCCATGGAAGGCAAGGTGGACAGTTCCTTTAAGGAGAACAAAAAGGTAGATGAACAGACGACAAAGGAACCAGCGAAGGTAGTTTAGTAAATGTGTATAAAAAATTTGGACTACAGAATAAAGAAATTAATTTTTGTGTGTGACAGGAAACAGTAGGTGTACCCTTTAATGAAGCAGTTAGCTTAACAAGGAACAAGCCTAAAAATAAGAACCACGGCCGCAAAAAGAAGGCGGGGAAAATGAAAATATTGAGTGGTAGGACTGAAGAACCGGTTGAGCTAAGCGATTCTTCTCCCCCACCCAAGCGTGTTAAAGAAAGTCCATCGAATGATGAGATTGAGCTAGCTCGGGTATTTGTAGGGTTAAGGGAAAGCGAAGATATGTATTTTGAGCACAAGGACGCCTGGGAAGAAACGCTGAAACTATTCCCAACGAAGTAATAAATAACTGTGCTTATAGAAAAGGATAGTATGATAGATGTACTGACATGCCGTTCAATTTGTAGGAAATACGATCTGAAGAACTTGATGTTTGGGGAGGTGGCTATCAATAACCAATTCTTGCTTGATATTGCTGAGCCGAAGAAATTTTTGAACACAACAGTAAGTAGTTTGAAAGTTTGTTAAATATAATGGAATAGAAGAGTAACATGTATGGTATCTGGGTACTTCAGCATATGCAGGTACTTGCAGAATACATATACTTCAAACATGCTAGGTACTTCGCAACGGAGAGGGTGGTGTTCCTTCCACCTTGATTTTCCAACCATTTGCAAGGGCGACATAGGAGCTTTATGAAGTCAAAAAAACCGCGAGAGTACCATTGGGACGAACGCATGAAGGAGTATGTATACGGGGAGTGGACGCACGGCCGGGCAAAGGCAAGGTGGTTTGAAGATGTCTCAACAGCTTACGTTCCCATGAATTGGGACGGCGATCACTGGGTTGGGGTTGTTATTAATTTAGATTTAGAGACCGTTGAACTATTAGACCCGTTGCCAATCCATAACAGTGGTGCCAAAGCTGCTACAAACATTGCGCCAATTGTTGAAATGATTCCCTACATTGTGGAGGCATTCTTCAAGCTCGACCCAGAGAGTAACAGTATGAAGCCGAGGGAGAAAACGAAGCCGGGGAAACAGGAACTGAAAGGGAATTTACCGCCTTATTCATGGAGTCGGTTAAAGACAGTGTACACGAATGATCGAGTAGGTGATTGCGGACCTGTTACAATGAAGTTTCTTGAGCTGAATGCCCTAGCTAGATCAGATGGAATAGAAGCGATGACAGATGAATTTGTGGACCAGTTTAGGCAGGAGTATGCCATGGAGATATATAAGAAGTGGATAGTACCACAAATTTACGAATGAACTTTTATCTATTCTGAGTGATTTGTAACATTCATGGATTGTGAGTTATGTGTTTGAGACGTGAGGAAATGTTTGTCTTTCCGAACTTGGAGTATTTGGTTTATGTGTGATAACATAAATTACGTGTTGCTATTTTGATGGGTATCAATTCGAATATGGGTGGATAGACAAATTGAAGATAAGTGTGGGTGGACAGGTGATATGAAGTTAGTCTATGGATTCATACTTAGCAATATTTATGAAATGGTAAAATGCAAATTAGGACGGATAGCGATATTGGTGAAGGTATGAATTGACGTTGGACTTAAAATGATAAATGAAATAGATATAGGGACGATATAGATAGTTAATAACTGAGAGGAATATTAATGAGTGGATATATCTAAGAAAGCTATGTGGCTAGCATCTTACATGTTTGAACCTAGAAAGTGCGTTGATAGACAGCATGTTGAGTTTATAACGTTGTTGATATTATTATTTGTATGTAAATAATGGATGGGAATATAATATATGAAAATAGGGGATAATGTAGAGTAAAACAAATGGATAGCGTGGAGGGTAATAAGAGCAACGTATCCATATTTGGGGAAGATTATACACCGAGAGTTTTGATTTATTAAAGAAAGAAGTAATTTATTGGTTTCCTTGTTATTGACTGTAGTAGAGGGTAATAATGACGGGGGTAAATGTTGTAGCCTCGAGGCCTGTGATATTAACGTAGGTATTTGATTTGGTTTTTTTTCATTTGCAAAAAAAGGTAAAATGAAAGACAAAGAAAAAGTACAGATTCATGGAAAGTTTCGTGAGGTAGACGTGAGATGATTTGATTGATCTAATAATACACTGGTCGATAAGATTGGCGGCAATGGCGAGAAAGTATAATATAAAATTGGAGTCAGTTATAATGACGTCTTGGAAGTCGTAAAAGTGATTTGACGAGACACAGAAATGATGACGGTTTGAAGGGTCAGCGTCTCGAGAAGCTGGGTTGAGGGGTTTAAAGTTGGGGATTTGAGACAAGTTAAAATGGGTAGATGTACAAGAATATATTTTGTAAGATTTATAGGCATTTTAAAAGTTTAGTGGATAGAGGAAAGCCTAAATTAATACTGGATGGGTAGTTTTATGTATTGGTGGATAATGTAATAGAAAAGTAAGTCATAGTTATAAATAATATTAAACATGTAATCCCAAAATAATAACAAAATATAAAATTTTAATTGTGTGAAAAAGCATAAACAGACGCGTTTTACATTGCGACGTTGGCCCAACCGCCACCGCCTTCCCAACCGCCTGCGTTTTCCTGTCCGCCGTTTTCATGACCGTGGTTTTGTCCCCCACCATTGTGCACTACGACCTGGCCCCAACCGCCTCCGTTGTCATCATGACCCCAACCACCGACGTTTTGCTCAAAATCAGGCCAAACACCGTCGAGGGGATTTGGGGGTAGCACAGGCCATTCAAGAAAAGTCTGCGGGATTATTTGGAAGAAAACAGTTTGCTCGATAGTCCAAAAACAAGCATTGCACATGCCGCAACCTTTGATATTCTCGGCGGTGATACTAAGCCAATAATTAAAAACGGAGCAAGGGCATGATCTTAAACTTCCAACATCAGTTTCATCCCTTATGAGAGCGAGGTCGACGGCTATTCCGATAGGCCAGGAGTAGCGCTCGAATTTCCTAACGTCCTTCCTAAGAGCACGGATAGCGGAACGGGAAAGAAATGGGATAGTCGAACCTGAGTCAAAGGATGGGTAAATGGATCGCCGGATGACTTCGAAACAATACATGGCGGATTTGCAACCGGCGATGGTAGAAGATTTAATCTTTTGAAAAGCTTCTAATCTTCCATCGTATGTGTACATGAAGTCGGAAATTCCCTTCAAAAACAAAGCAGATACGTTTTTGGCATCCAAGCAAGCATTGTACAAAAGCGTGATGCCTCTTTGGTCTCCTTCGGATTGGCCCTCCTGGATAAGGTTAATTCGAGAAATAGTATCCACGTGATCGGCGTCTTGAGAAAGAGTTTTGCAGACAACGCGGATTTTGAAGTGTTCTCGAATATGATCACTTGCATTCTTCGCAAGGATTATTCTTCTTACTTCGGGCGGCAGGTTTAGAAGGTTAGCAGAAGTCATGCTGAATGAACAAATTTGGAACTATGGAGAGAGTGAATGCGTAGAGAAATATTGTTTTTATGGATGCCAGAAGGTCGCCACGTTTCAGTTTCCAACATGAATATAAATTCCGTAAGACAAACACGTATCCATAAAACTGTTAATTTGATTGGACGCGGAATCCGAAGTGCAAAACAAGTAAAATTGAAAATTAATTTTATTTTATTATATTGCTCATATTATGTATAGGTATTATAGCTAAAGGGAAAGACATATGGATAGGTGATTGTTAAATATAAACTGGTTAACTGATGGAGAGCCATGGGGCTGCGAAAGATGGATAGACAAATATTGTTTTCATCGAAGCCAGAAGGTGGCCACGTTTCAGTTTCCAACGTGAATATAAATTCCGTAAGACAAACACGTATCCATTTTATATTGCTCATATTGATCAATTTTATTTTAAAACACGTTTCAATTTTATTTAATTATATTGCTCATATTATGTATAGGTATTATAGCTAACGGGAAAGACATATGGATAGGTGATTGTTGAATATAAACTGGTTAACTGATGGATACTTAAGAGAATACCATGTCTTATATCAAGTAACATCTATGAATGGAAGAGAATAAGTGAGAATGGATGGTAATTGAGATTGCCAATAAACATTAAGCGATAAAAAATAATTCGTGAATTTGAGGCCGCATTATGATATTCATTTACTAATAGATAAGATTAGATTGAAATAAAATCTGCAGTTTGTTATATTATACATGGATACAGAAGCAGATTCTAAAGCATAGATAGACACAGCAATATATGTGGAATCGGAAATCGAAGAAGTAGATAACTTTAAAAGTCAGTAGAGTAAATGACTCATATCTGTTAGTTTGGTTTCAAGGTCTTCAATCTTTGAAAGGAGAAAGTCGACCCTATCAATTAAACCTGCCATTTGAGACTTGTTTGATTCTGCTTTCAGGAGAGCCTCAACTTTAAGCTTTTCAATTTCTTCAGTAACTGCGTCGTCCCACCACTTTTTGAATGCACATCCATGACCTGGACCCTACGAATGAGAAGGTAGACGGTTGCCGGTGGATAATGGGTAAAAAGAAAATATAGAAATGCATTAGCACTATGGAATATAGTAAAAAGTTATACATCCGATAGATCGTAAAGACATGTATAGAGGCGCCTTCCTTTACTCTCAGGTAATGTAGAGGTCGTTAGGAACAAGGAAGCCTTGCAATCGCAGCTCGTAGGAATACCTAATTGACGAGTGGTTTGAATAACTGGCCTTATATCGGAGACATGCTGTCCCCATTTGTAGCTAATTTTGTTAGCTGTATCACTCATACTGTAAGAAGGAAACCAAAAGATGGGGAAACGGAGTAGGTTGAGTGGTGATTTTGTTCTTTGGGTAGACTACTTATAGCAAGAATAGAAATGTTGGAATGTGAAAACAAAAATAAAGAGTTAAAGTGAACGTTAAAAAGATTGGGTACAGTGTTTCTATTTAAGAAGTACTAATTGGATGGATAGATGGGTAAAAAGGATGTTAGTTGTCTTATACACGAATAGTGAAATAGAGAATACGTTTATCCATGTAGATAGTTCAAACTTAATGACGAAACTGGTCAAAGCGAAAGAAATCGGATTTGACTAAAGGAAAGAGACATTAACTTAAAAGAGAAGGAGAGAAGATAGAGTTGTAGTTAAAAAACAAAAACAAAGAAGGTCCAAAAGTAGGCATTAGCCGAGAGTAAAAACAAGCAATGTGGTTACCAAGTTCGCTACTAGCCGAAATCGCAGCTAGGGTCGCAGAAGATGGCGTTGATGCTTGTGCGAATCTACTTAAGGCAGGCCCTGAGGGCTTGAATGCGGTTTGTTCACCGGAGGTGTATTCAAGAGTCCGACTGGACAGGCGGCATGACTTCACTTGGTTTGCAGACGAAGATTTATCGTGGTATTACAAATTCTACAAGAAGTGCGTAGAGCACAAAAATCCGTTTGCGATGTACACCGAAAGTCTGCGAACTGCATTCAATTTGGGCGATCTAGAGAAAGCTATAGCAATTTTACTCTGGGTGAGGGAAGCGTATCCCCATGCGGAGCTAATGTATATTATTCTTAACTGGTGCGCAGGTAGAAGCTGTAACGCTGAGTATAAGGTTTTCAGATCTAAACGATCATATGATGAGGCAATGGCTATTGGTGAGATGCTGGTGTACCACGTGCGTGCGGTTATGCCAAAAGAAGTTGACAGTTGGCATGATTCTTGGAGCTGCAACGATTTGGATGATTGTTGGTGGGTTCACACGATGATGGGTGAGAATAGTGGGGATAGGTGCGAGAACTGTTTCTTCTATTTCCTATCCATTAAAATTAGGAAGATGTCGTAAGTATTATCCATGTAATATATTTTGATGTGTATCCATGATAATGGATATAAAAGTCGAGAAGAGAAAGGCATAACATTAGTTTTGGGGTAATACCTTGTTGTAAATGGACGTAAAATGGATTGTGTAACAATAACCAATATAGTCAGTCCTTGATATAAACTAACTGTAGACAAATTGGCGTGTAACTAGAAAGGTGGAGACTATTTAACTAATTATTATCCTTCGTTGGTATTGGGTTGAGTACAAAAGCTATGATTAGACAAGTTAAGTGGCTGAAAAGAAATGACGCAGACATGCTGACACATAAAGTAGACATTAATTAATGACGAGTGTTTAAGTCCCCGATTTCCCAAGTAAACACCGGAATGACAATCATAATGAAAAAGTTGTGAGGTTGACCAACGTTATTAAATATATGGGGGAGGTAGTGGCTAGTCTGTTTCAATGGATGGATAAATAGGAAAGATAAGTTTTAAAATGGATAGTAAAGTACAAATTTTATTATTAAAATGCCAAAACAACCTAAAGTAATGACAGATTGAGAAGTATAACGTTTTTTTGGTACAATTGATACTAAACTGATGATATAATTGATAGGACAAGAAGAAGAAGGGTTTACATATCCACCATAGATGAATGGATAGAATAACAAAAAGTTACAATACTAAAGGGTCTACATATCCACCATAGATGAATGGATAGAATAACAAAAAGTGACAATACTGTTCGCGAATAACTAAGAAAGCGTAAAAAAAACGGTTATATCTAAACGCCCTGAACCGCAGGAATGGTGATTTGCCCATTAACGCCGACCAACACGGCGGCGCCTTGTTCATGATCAACAACACCATCAACAAAAGCGGCCCAAACAACAGCGTCGTTTAGGGCGGGTGCTTCATATAGTTCGGCATTTGCTTCCCAGTCAATGAGGTCCACCCATTTGAAAAAAGTACCCGGGATTACACGGAAGAAAACAGAAGTTTCAATAGACCAAAAGCAGAGGTCGCACATACCGAGACCTTTAACTTTTTCGTCTAGAAAGTCAAGCCAATAGCGATGGACAGAGCACGGGCATGATGCAATTCTACCATGGTTAGTAGAGTCAGATATCGCGGTTATATGCGCGGAGATGTTCATGGGCCAAGTTATGCGCTGAAATTTGCGGACATGCTTTCTAAGGTTACGGATAGCAAAACGAGAAAGAAAAGGAATCGTTGAACCTGAATCCAGCTCAGGAAAGATGGAACGGCGTATGACTTCGTAACAATATAAGGCGGGCTTGATTCCCAGGACCGCGCATTGCTTAAGGCGTGCAAAGGCATTAGCTCTCCCATCTGTGTACAAAAAAGCCGATATCGCCTCCAAAAAAATTGCGGTTGGATTCTTCGCATCTAGACATGCGCGTTCAAGATGGAGTATCTCTTGATAATCGTGGTGCGTCTTGATAAGGTCAACCTCAAACAAGGTATCCATGTGATCAGCATCGTCGCGAAGTGTCTTGCAGACAGCTCGGATTTTGAAATGCTCGAGTATGTTCTCACTAGCATTTATTGCAAGTATAGACCTCCTTAATGCAGTTGGCAAGTCGAGTAGAGTCGGAGAGGTAACGATGAAAGGGGAGGGGTTCATTGAGCTCATCTTGGGTAATGCGAAGGGCAAGTGTGGACAGATGGGTATGTGAGCAGACATAACATATTTATATATTGCTTTAGACCTTAAAATAATACTAAAACAACTCATTAAATGATTATGACAAGCAAAACAGTGTAGGAGTACATAAACGAAATATAAATAAATAGGGAAAATGACAATTTAAACAACTTAATGGGTATAAAATATGAGCCCTATTTGATAATACAGTGAGTGAGTATCCATGGCCATATATAGAAGGTCAAATATAACTTGAGTATCCATGGACATAGAAAAAAGTTGAAATAAAACTTGAGTATCAATATATGTAGTTGTAGTTTTTAACAACTAGTTCAGATTTGTATCCATTTTTGTGCGTTAAATATGATAAAGAGTGTATCCAGCTCAATTACATAACGAAAAGTGGCAAAAGAAAGACAAAACAAAGAAATGAGTTTAAGTTGATTGAATAAGGTAGGGGGTATAGAAGATGGCAAAGTGTACAACAAAAAGCTACTGGCGTCGAATCCTCGCTTATTATAAAATCACTACAATCAGCCGGGATATAGGTGCTCCTTCAACTGGGCAAAAGCCCAAACAACTGCACAAGAAGACACTGCGGTAACCCATATAAAACACAACCTGGTCATCTTTTCCTCCACATGCTTCTTTGTAGGAAAAGAGTTGTTGTTCTTTGCGACCTCGACGGAGATCTTTCTAGCAATTTTGAACGCTAATTCGTCTCGAACTTCGTTTGACCAATTTTGTAAAAGACTAACGTCCTGTTGTATTTTCTTGAAATCCTTTGAAACCCTGTCTACCTCTTTCATAATCGCGTCGTCAACCCAATCGCGAACATGACCTTCCATTGGGAACTGTTCAGAAAAATGAAAGTGGATTTCTAAAGAAAGGATGGGAAAATAATTAAGTAGAATAGAAGAGAAATCTTATATCTTTTTCTAACCCGGCTAGCTTGTGGGCATTTGAACCACCTTCGATGAAGGTTAGCACGATTTCTAGCATATCCTACTTCAATGCGTTCCCCACACCAACACATGGTTGGGGCTGCGATGCCTACCGATCTGCAGGGTAATGGTTCATCAGAAGTGGGAACAGTAGAAACAGAAGCGAAACTCATTTTGTGAAAAGTTGTTAATACGTAACAGGGGGTCTCAGTGGTATAACTCGGGTGGTAGGAGGTCCAAAGTATTCTGAAACATGTTCAATATATAAGGAAAGTGATGTAGCTACGAAAATTAAATAAAAAGAACCATCCACGACAGGTATGTAAAATGGATAATTTGAAGGGAACCGAAAGAAGTAAGTAAGTATGGGTAAATCAAGTATAGTTGAAGCTAAGTTTAATATACTTAGATTTCGGTCAAAAGAAAAAGTTTTGGCCGCCTGCTTAGTAAATCGTAGTAGTAGCTTTATGGGGGAAAACAAAACCCACATCAATAGTTTCAAAAATAGTCAACATCAAGTCAAATCAAAACGAAGTAATGCAACAGGTATCCATCGAAAATGATGGACAGCTAAACAATAAAAGGTGCCATCCAAGATGAAGAGCGTTTTAAGTAGCCATTCTTAATCAAAAAAAATACATGGCTCGTTATAAAGAGCTTGTTATTAGGTTTTGCAAGTAGCACGGTTGTGATTAACTCCTCCGCATTTGGAACATCGGTTAGGGGTTAATCGAGGGGTTTTCTCCTTCTGAATACAATATTGCAGAGATAAAAATGAGAAAATTATAAAGAGTAAATGTATATAAACATCAAAGGGTAAGGGTATTGCCTGGGATTCGCCGATGGATGGATACCTTCCTTCCTTAGGTCTACCAGAGGGTCTGTTAACGTCTGGTGGATAAAGGTACCGGTTGCGAACATCAGCCGGTATATCGATGTCGTTAGGATTCCCAACTGGGTTGACCACTCCTTCATAAGTCGCCCTCCAAGTGGATGTCTTATAATGATAATCGCATAGAGACGCGTAGGATACGTCATGACTGTCCGCGGCTATTAAGGTGTGGCCGCATGGGATTTTAAGCTTGTCAAATAACCTGCATGTGCATCGCTTGTCCTCCAGAAGAACATGAAACGATTCCCCCCCCCCAAACTGGCCGACAATTTCGAAATTCCAGTTCGTAACACTAGCTATCTTAGAACCGTGGACAGACTGCATATGTTCATCCATTAGCTTATCAACCTCGATGGAAACTTCAGCTTTGTGTGCCGCTGATTTCTTTCGTCTACAACTGAACCACCTAGTCAACATAGACCGTATACACTTGAGAAGATCTACAATAGGTTCGCTCCTACCATCAAGTAGAGCTTTGTTCAATGTCTCGGCTATATTGCTTGTCATAAGATTGTAACGTTCACCTTTGAAATAGGCTCTGGTCCAGTGTCCAACGCCTATATTGTCAAGATACTTTGCGCATTATGCATTGTTGTTGCGTATACGATTGTATGTTTCACGGTAGGTACCAATTCTGTATGAATTCCCAGCCAAATTGACCAGTTGCGCGAGACCTACAGATTTAAACCTTGCTTTAACATTCCTTTTGACGTGCTCAAGACATGCTCCATGGTGAGATCGCGGGAAAATCCTACCTTTTGCTTTGTATATTGACTGGCATCTGTCAGAGATAAAGGTTAATGTGGGGCTGTCAGCAATAATCTTTTCAAGCTTGAAAAAGAAATACGTCCAGGACTCCTCATTCTCATTGTCCACGATACAGAACGCCAGTGGAAAGACTTGGAAATTTGCATCCTGTCCACTTGCAGTAAGCAGAACCCCCCCATATCTACCACTCAAATGTGTACCATCCACTATAATCATTCTGCGAACCTTCGCAAAACCTTTAATGGATGCGCCAAATGCTAAGAACAGATAAAGGAACCGCTCGCAGCCTAATGTGTCTACCTCGGTTTCGAGATCAGCAATCGTGCCAGGGTTAGCGAGTTTTAGCATATGTAAAAACTCTGGCAACTTCCTATACGATCCATCATCTGTACCTCGTAGCATCGTGATTGCCTTCGACCGTGCGCGCCAACACTTGTTATAAGATGTATCGATACGCAGTTCCTTCATCAATAAGGCTTTGAGTCCAGTTGGTTTCAGACCAGATGCGGGATCTGAATATTTATCTTTGAAAACAGTGGCAATTACCTTTGTGGTCCCAAGTTTCCGGTACTTATTCCTAGTATCAGTACATCAAGAGTGATGTAACTCTGCCTTGCGTACCTCCCAAAAGCCTGTGTCCTTCGAGCAATGAACCATAACACGCCAGTTGCAACTATTATCCGGGCAATGGATAACAACCTTGTGAAGAGTGGACACAGGTTTTATGTAATGAAACTTGTTCCTTATGGCATGGATTGCTAACCATACCAAACAATCGTCTTTGCTCTTGAATAGTTTACCCTTGTAAAGATCATCACCCATTGATTCTAAATCTAAGTCAGGGACGGGATCTCGTTGATAACTGTTGTCATCCACCAATGGCGGGATATCAGCTGGTTCTTCGTCGGTAGGGTATGAAGTGCCACCAGATTCAGTACCGGGCCACCTAAACACGTATTCTTGCTGTACAGGACGGGATTCAACAGTCTTACGTTTCGATGTATTACCTATTCCAACGGGGATTTCAGACATCACATCCAGGGCGTTGGAGCCTCCATACTCATCATCGATGAGTTTGGACCAAAACTCACGATCCACATTGCCAACATCCACTGGTACCTCGTCTGACGATCCATTCTCATCACTATCAGGCGTACATTTATCTTCTTCACCTCCTGCTGCCATATCAGAATGGTCAGGCACCGGGTGATTAACAGTTGCGATATCGGTGGATACATCTTCTTGGCTATCTAACAAATTGAAACTGAATGGGGCCCTCTTGTCTGGAGCATGCTCAACAGAACTATCCACTAATGCAGTGGGATTTGGGGGGTTGGGGAGCGTTATTTTATTTCTCCCGCAGTCATTGGAGACATTCTCTTTCATACCCGAAACGTAATTAACTTCTATATCCACTAAATTGTCGCTAGGTGGAATGTTTGGTAGCGCTTTTGTTATTATATTCTGGTTGAGGAGGCCATCTTCTTGACTATCGTTGTCCAATAATTCAAAGCTGAATGGTGGCTTGTTGTTTCCCAAACGTTTCTCACTTTTGTCCGTTAAATCAGCGTTGGATGGATACTCTGAAACCGAAGACAAATAAAGTTGTTAAAGTGGGAATTTTATCGGGATCGAAGTTCATCAGAAAACAAGGAATGACCTTACCACATTGAACCGGTGAATCGTTTCGAGAATTTGAAACCTTATCAACAAATTCTTGTTTAACGAATGGGCTTACAGATGGAACTATTAATCCATCAGAACGTTTGACTGGAGGTGAACATGAACGAAACATCAAGTCAAGCGCTTCAACAGTGTCATCGTCGAGCATGACAGGAGAGTGTCTGCTTCCAGAGGGAGTTGCATCACCAAATAGATTCCTAGGAGTTATGCACCCAACTCGGTGAACTAACTTGGAAGCCTTTTTCTTTACAGAGTCGCCTTCTTTCCTAACTATTTTACCCAGTGACAAAAATAGCTTCGTTGACCGGTCAGATGACAGTATATCTAGAAAACAGGAAAGCCCGAAATCTGTTGTGACGATGATAGGCGGCGAGCTGTCATTGCAAACAGAGGACAAAGTAAGAGAAGGCGTGTAATTGAGCTTTAACTTTGAAGCACATTCCAAACCAAACTCGGCCATAACTGCAGCGACGACCTCTTTCATCTTCATGCTCATGTTCATTGGGACGACCCGAGAGACCCTTTCCATGTCCACGATGAATTTCCATTCTCCATCGCCGGTGACGAGCCAAGAGCCACAAACCACAACACATTTCATATTTTCGTATGGATAAGCTTCGGTATCCATGAGTTGGGAGCAAATATATCAAAAATTCTAAACAGGTCCGACATATATTCATATTGTACAATGTGTATGAATTACTTAGTTAAGTTAAAACTAGTTCACAACAAACTAAATTAGAAGCAAATGTATAACTAAAAAGAGTAAATAGTTAGATGAACTAAGTAATTAGATTGGTAAATTGACTGTAAAAGGGAGGATAAAATAGACATTTTAACTTACTAAAAGACAAAAAGATTACAAAATTGAAACAAACTTTTGAAAGATACATCTTTGCTATTACTTTTTGAAAAAGATACACTGAGTGCAATTAATCCTTGTTTCAGCACTGGTAAGGGAGGATTCGTCGACATTGAGAAGTGAAAAAATGAGAAGAAATCGATTATTGATCAAGAGCTCTCGTACCATGTAGTTTGTGTGAATTGCTCGTTTTCCATTGAAGTGTTAACAAGTGAATATATACATGATTATATACATATCACAATTTTCTGACTAAAAAGAAAATACATATCACAGTTAAAATATTCATGTGAGCAAGTGTTTTTATTTGTTTTTGAAACATAAAATAAGAATTTGTTTGTCAGAAGTGGGGTTTGAAACATAAAATAAGAAATTGTTTGTCATATCACAGTTAAAATATTCATGTGAGCAAGTGTTTTTATTTGTTTTTGAAACATAAAATAAGAATTTGTTTGTCAGAAGTGGGGTTTGAAACATAAAATAAGAAATTGTTTGTCAGAAGTGGGGTTTGAACCCACGCCCTCTTACGAGGACCAGAACTTGAGTCTGGCGCCTTAGACCACTCGGCCATCCTGACTTTGACGATTATATGATAATATATTATTATATCTAGACAAGATTTACTAAACACATGTGTTGAATGATCCTAACAATTTATACTCACAATTAATCACATTCACACAAACATATTATAACTGAAAACAAATCAACCATGTGATCCATTTACAAGTTGGTCACACTTATCAATAATAACCATCAGGAGATATAATAATAGAAAAATATTTTTCACTTCAAACGAGAAGAACAGCATAAATTTGTAGCAAAAACACTCGCACGTTTGAATAGAATAGACTGCATACAAACACATACTTGACATACTGATCAGCCCAAAAACACAAGTTTGGTACTAGAATTGTGCTTCAAAACGTGTGCTTTCCATTACGTGGTTGGCATTATCGAGTTCAAAGGCCTCACGTCTATGATATTCTTTGATCTGCATCACAACGGTATTTTTTTTTAAAAAATGCTAGATAATTAAATAAAAATGCAATTAATGTGAATCGCTTTTTCTTTCTATCCAACCCACCTCTATATTTAACTGCAAATGCTATTTTAGAGAAAAATTCACTTCAACCCATATCTATTTTTTCTTCTAAAATAGAGATTTTTATTTTTTTTCCTCTATATATATATAGAGGAACTCTATTTTTCTTCTATAATAGAAGTGAAATTTTTAATTTACAAATTAGTCCTTCAACTTTTAAATACTTTTATTTATGACTAAAACAAATAAATATTAATATTTCTAATAACTAATAATATAACAATATAATAATATAAAAATTAGGGCTAGACATTTTATCCGGATATGAAGATCTGAATCGGTACCGATCCGAAATTTTTTTATTTTAGTACTGGATCGGATAATATCTGAGATCCGACGGGTATCCGAATATATCCGAATTTATATGATTACTTTCAGATAAAAATATAGAATCCGCACCGGATCCGATCCGACACCGAAAAATTTCAGATCTTTTTCTAAATACCCTATCCGATTTGGTACCAATCTGAATCTGATTTGAAATATAATATTACATGAATGATATCATTTTGTTCATATTCAAAATACCCAAAATCCGAAATACACGATCCAAACCCGATCCGATACGCGAATATTCATACTTAGAAAAAAATACATTAATGTAAATGATTAAATAAAAATTTAATATGTTTTATATTTTTATAAGATGTAATATAATTTTTTATATAGTACATATTTAATTTAAATAATATTATAATTTTGAAAATTTATAAAATAAAATAAATGGGTCAAATTGTAACTTTTATAAATAAAAGATATAATTAGTAAAATAAAAAATAATATTAGAAAGAATATTCTTTTTTAGAGAAAAATATAGAGGAATACATTGGAGCAAAACCCACCTCTATTATAGAGTTCCTCTATTTTAGAAGTAGAAATAAATGAATACATTGGAGATGGTCTTACCTCATCAAGTGGCACATCTTTGAACTGTGGAAGAACTAGACGTTGAGTGAACTCAATGTATGAAGCCGGGATTGTTTCAGTTACTCCATCTGCAAATTCAACCGCTAGCCTTTCCGAGATGGAGGAGATTTGTAACAGTAGACCATCTTGACTCACTAAAACATGCATATTCACAGTGACAGACTCAGAAATAATGTTGACTAGGGACCAAATATAATTAAAAAATATATGATAGAAAACATAGAATTAAAGAACACTGGATATAGAATGTCATGAGGGGGAATAAATAAATGAAACCTTTGAGAATTTCTCCCTCACTGTTGAGTTTGAATCCTTTTTCTTCAAGATACTGTTTGACGCATTTGATGTCATTGAAACGGTGTTTGAATCGATGAACCGCAAAAGCAAGATGGTTCATTGTATAGCCGTGGATAAGCGTCCAAGCCGCAAATTCGCTTTCTCTTCACCATGCATGCATACATTATACATAAAATTGAACATTAAATTAACTCTAATTAACCATCAAATGTACTAATTAATAAAGATAAATAAATATAAGAGCATGTGTAGTAGGGGTTTAGAGGGGTTCTTAGAGCATTCTCAACGGGGAAGAACCCCTATTGAGTTCTTAACACATTTAATATTAATATTTTGGTTTTAGTTTAGTTATATTATTTAAATTTAATGTAAAAATATGATTAGATCAATTAGAAAATGACACCTATTACAAAAGTTTCTAAGGAAGAAACTACAGGTTCTTAATGAAGAACCTCAGGTTCTTAAAAAACCCTTCTCTCACCTACTTTTTCTTTTTTTATTATTATATTTTTTAGATACTTTCATTAGATCCTGCCGTTGAAGCTGCTCTTAGAGGGGGTTCTTAGGATTTTATTAATATAAAATTAGAAAGTAGGAGAGAGAGGGAGAGAGGGGTTCTTAGCTAAGAGCTTTTAAGACACGGGTTCGCCATGTGGCGCAACCCGGTTGGTCAATTTTTTTTTTTTTTTACTTTTCTTGCAACTAAAAAAAAAAAACATTAAAAAATTATGTTAAGAACCTCAAAAGGGGGTTCACTAGTAAACATGCTCTAATTATCATCAAAAAGTTATGACATATACTTGGCAAGTTGCGTGAAGTCGGTCCATGTAGGCTTCTCCCAAATTAAAGACCCTAAAGTACTTGAAAGAACGGCTTGCATACCACCTTGTGGTTTCAAATACTTCCTTATTATCCCCTAGTTAACCAGAAATTAGGAAAAATGCGAAATTATATATCTTAAATGACTCCTAATAACCACAACAACGTTATGCTTGTGACAATTAATACCTGAGATTCTGGGCTTAGTTCGTCCACAAAAACCTCAGCTATAACAAGCCGTGGCAAAGGACCGTTGGCTAGACCGTGACCGTCATTAGGGACTTGAACATCCGGTGGAGAAAACCAGAGAACTCGTAATTTCTTCTTTGGAAAATCAAGTCCGCCTCCAATTTTATATCCATAATCCATGAAGAAACTTGACAAGGAATCTATTCCGTAACCATCTACCTTAAAACATACCTCAAAGAAAAATAACCTTTTTTACAAGATTAGTTTCACCAAATCTTGAAGAGTAAACTTCATACCTTCAGTGTCCTGAAAGTAATGTGATCATAGCAGATCTTTTCATTGTCCACCGACTGAACCAGTTCCCATATCGTCTTGGCGGTCGGGTTCTTCCTCAGATATGTCTTCAGTATATTCTCAAACACGTTCCTAAGAAATGTTTCGCTTCCTCCCTGTTACATCATCAACGTTATACATTATGGCAATGATAATTTTTTTATCTTCATATAAATCAAATTAATTTGAAAAAAGTACCTTCAACGATGAAGCGTGAGGCAAGTCAAGAGAACCCATGCGGAAAGATCCTTGAGCTGTGTATGATGTGAAGAATGGTTCTATCTACAATACAAAGAGATCCACTCAAACGGATGGGCTTTGTCTTTTAGAGGCCCATACGAAGTGAACAGCAAGTGAAGTACAGTCATTGGGCCTAGGTGAAGTTTATGGCCCAGGTGGAGGTTGAAACCGATTGTGACTCGATAGAGTCAGCTCCTTCTTCTCCAATAAGTACAAGAAAACAGATTCTGTTAATCGGTGAATAGAGCTACTGAGAAATTGTACAGAAGAACTTGCTGTATAAAAGTGATAGTGGATTTCCAGGCGCTGATCCTGAAGAAAGATGTACCCAAAATTATAAGGGGAACTCTATACTTGTCTTGTGTACTTCTAATCTTTTCAATCGCATACAAACGAGAGTCAATCGTGTGAGTTGAGAGAGAGAGAGCGAGTGTTCAAGTAAATTTGGAAGTGATTTTACAACATATGAGAAATACAGCTTTGCTTGATTGTTCTTATATCGTATCCTAGTTAATTATTACCATATCTCAAAAAATAATAATAATAATTGGATCACAATGTTTCACAATGATTACTAGCGGACAAAAATGAAACTGGATTTCACTGAGTGTTAGTGGGTCAAAGAACTGATCAAATCAATTTATGTCACATCAATTTATGTCCAGCCACCAGATTCGACGCTCTGCAGTCCGATGATATGGTTAATTTTGTTATTATCGACGATTCCTCCGTTTTGTGTACTCTTTTTTTTTTTTTTCACTGAAATTGCTTGTTAGATATAAATCCCTGGTCAGGATAAACGTTTGAGTTATACAAAAATGGTGGATACAAGGATCCACAGCAATCTTACTCAAAAAAAGAAAAGGCTTCACCATTCGGACATGGATTTCCGATCTTCCACAAAAAGATCATATAACCACAGGGGTCCTCCAAGAGCCACATAAGATTGTCAAAGATCCTCCTTAATAACACTCTTAGCTATTCGAAAGCTGCAGAGGTTTGTTTCTTGTCTGCATATTCCACCTTCCAATTTGGTATATCACTTACCAGTTTAAGAATGCATCCCGCAAACCATCTAAAAGAGGGCCAGTCCGGGTGGTCTATAACCGCTCCCACCAAGCTTTTTGTAGAGGATGTAAATAGAACTCTTGTGACTTTGAGGCTGATCATGCTTTCAATCGCCCATCTCCATCCCAGTTTCTCCGCAGCTAGTTTTGATGAGACAAACGTGAAGGATCTTCTTCCATGAGTCAAGACTGTGCCTTGACGGTTTCTAGTAAGCCAAGCCACTCCACAGACGTTCCTATGTTTATCCCATGATACTCCTATATCACATTTAATCCAGCTTTCTTCTGGCGGTTTCCAACCTCTGTTTACTGTCTGTGCAACCGAGTTCAAGATGTTACCTTCTTCAACATCGAGCTCATGAGCCTTTGTCCATTCCTTCATGTCTTCTTGCGCTTTCATAACTGAATCAAAGGGGCAAAAGGATTTACCTTCAAAAATGAAGACGTTTCTATTCTTCCAAAGTCGCCATAGAATCCAAGGGAATGAGAGTCTAATCTCCAAGGGGGGTTTTACTGTCAAGATAGAGCAGATAGCTTAAGTTTTGGAACACAGAATTCTAGTCAAAACCATCTTGCGGACATGGTAAGTGCGAAAGTGCCCATGTCTGACGTGCCAAGGAGCAGGCAAAGAGAACATGATTCTCATCTTCACTATCAGACCTGCAGAACTGACATCTCGTATCCACCCTCATTCCTCTAGATGCAATTCTACTTGCTACAGTCATCCCACCACTGATCACTTTCCAAAGAAAAACCTGGATCTTAGAAGAGATTTTAAGGTCCCTGATAGCATCATATTTTATAGGTTTATAATACATAATTTTCATAGTTTTCATGCATTTTGCATTCATACTTAAGCATATTATTAGGAATTCATGCATTTAGGATTTAGTGTGTTTAGGATTAGAGTTTGCATTATTTGTACTTTCTTAAATCATTTTTAGGTGATGTTGGAGCTTTTGGAGTTCTTGATGATTGGAAAAGAGTCTTGGACCATGAGAAGTGTTTGGGATCAAGAGGAGATGTTTTGAAGAAAGGAAGACCCATATTGTGCATGTACCGACCCACAATACCGACCAAAACCAGTCCATACCAAGCCATCCGGAACCACCATTTTCACAGGGACGCATACCGACTCCGTGTACCGACCAAACGCGTCCGGTATTGGTTACACTCGACATACCGATCGCTCCATACCGGACAGAAGCAGTCGGTATCCAACATCTTCAATTTGATGCATTTTGGACATGGACTCATATAGACTCGCCATACCGACCAGAACCGGTCGGTACAAGCCTGTCGAAGCTCCCACTATAAATTTGTAATTTTGGTTTCTAAAACCCTAAGCTACCTAAGCCTAGTTTTCTCTCTTCTTATGTTTATGATTTAGGATTTGTAAACCTTTGATTTTGAGTTTTAATTAAGTACTTTGTTATCTTTTGTTAATCTCTTCTTTCTATCTCTCTTAGTCTATGATTTCTCATATCTCTCTTATGATTAGGGAGTAGAGTTTTGGGGTTTTGTGGATGAGGTTAATTTAGTTGGTTTATGTGATGATTAGTGATGCTTATGACTTATTTATGAATGATCCTTCTCTAATTAGTTGATCTCTATGCTAGGTTGCAAGGAATTGTTGAATCTAGATGTTAGGCTTTTTCATGCCCGAAAGGTGTTCGATGAAATGCTTGAATGAAATCTTTAGAGGATTTTCACATCTTAGCCTAAGAGATTAGATGTCTAAGGTGATTATTGGTAATGAGAACTTGAAATTAATGCTTGTTTTGACTCTTAATCACAAATGAGAATTTGATCTTGATTAGGGATTAGACAAAGAGATTAGTGCCAAGAGATTGAATTAGTCTAATGATTAGTGTTCTTAGCCTAAGGATTAGCTTTGCTAAAAAGTATTTGATCGATATTAATGCATGCTTGTCTTGTAATTTGAAAATGAGAATTGAATGATTGCATGATTAGCATAGGAGTTATGAACATGAGAATGTGATTAGCTTAATTATGATCATTATCCTTGTTTAGCAATGTTTGAATTATTGAAGCATCATTGATTGTCTCTAGACCACCTAGTCTCCATAGCCTCATCCTAGGACCCTTCTTTTATCTTGTTTACTTCTTTATTTGCTTTACTGCTTTCTTGTTTGTTTTGGATTGTTAGTTAAACCTTCTTTTATCTATTTGGCTTAGCTTAAGTAGTATTTTGCATTCCTAATGTGTTTTTCTTCTTGCCTCCCTGGATTGATACCTTAAGTACTACAATGATAGGAGTAGACTTGAGGAATTGTTCTAGAACTACAAAAAGTCTATCATCAGTCCCAAATGAGGATCCTGAGGAATCGATCGGTTTTGTTTTGTTTTCCTTTGTTTTTTATCTGAATAATCCGAGCTTCATGCTCGGTCCTTTTTCCGCCTTTGTATTGGTGGTAATTTCCCGGTTGTTTCCGGATTTTATCCTATTTAAAGACTATTTTGTTCTCTATTTCTGTTTCCACCGGTCTTTAAATTGGATTTGTACGATTGGGATCCACAATGCCTAACCTCCATTTAATCGCCGACGACTTTTGTCTCTCTTCATGCTACCTTCCGAGTGCTTATGGTCGGTGTGTTCGATGCCCGCTCGAATTGAACGGGGCCGATAGTTCTTCCAATTGCATGCGATCCAGTTTTGATGTCTGCAAATATGAAGCGCTATAATCAGAACTAGATTTGATGACTGAAAAGCAATTCATCTTGATGCGGTGGTTTCTGGAGTTTCGGGTGGATTCAATCGGTAGGAAGTTGATGATGCAGCGACGAAAGCTCTGGCCGGTCACCGGAACTTGCTGTCGGCGGTGTGCATGACGGTGTTCTCTAGGATCTGACGCGTGGCAGCTACACGAGATTGCTCGACACATTTTCGTGCTTATCCCTAAAAATTTCTGGTTACCGTTTTCATTTGCGCCGCTAGCCCATTAGCCCGTTTAGCTTTGTTGATTAAATTTCCATTCTGCATCTCTATATTTCTTCCTGTAATACTGTCCATTGGGCTATCAATGACAAAATCGTTGCCGCCACAAAAAAAAACTGAGTGAATCATCTCGAGATTGTTTATTATTATTATAACTAGAAATCATTCGGCCCCACATACACGCAGAGGTTCGTTTTATATATTTTATATTTTTATATTTTTATATTATCTTTTGTGTGTTTTTCTTCTGTAGATAATATTATTCTTTTCATTTTTTTATTTTATTTTTTGCAGAAATAATCTTAACCATTTTATTATAATTATTTTTAATATAAATTGTATATTTTAGATGTTTTTAGGTTTATTCGTACTTGATATTCCTCTTTAATATAATTTAAGTAAATATTGATTTTGTTGTTTGTTTTGTATTTCTGAGTTTTATATTTAATTTTTATAATTATTTTACTTCTATACAATATTATCTGTGTGTTTTGATTTAATAATATAATATTGTCCTTTTAGTTGTTTTCCATTATTTTATCAAGAAAATCATAATTGTTTTATTTGTATCTATTTGTATATAAAAATTACACATTTTAGATTTTTCGGTGGCCAATTCGTATTTGATATTTTTCTTTAATTTAGCTTAAGTAAATATTAATTTTGTTGTTTGTTTTTAATTTATGATTTTTATATTTTTTTTAATAGTTATTTCAATTTTAGACTATATTTTATATGTGTTTTTATTCACTAATATAAAAATATTCTTTTGTTTTTTTTTGTCGAGAAACTTTTAAATATCTTTTAGTATATTTTTGATTTTTTTTTAAAAAAAAATTACATATCTTAATTTTGATTTGTGGTTTATTCGTACTTGATATTGATATTTTATATAGATTAAATAAACATCGATTTTTGTATGAGTTTGGTTCTATTTTTTGGGAAAACATTTTTGTTTGACTCATGTTTATAAAATTTGTTGTTGTCCTCATTAGTAGATTTAATTCATTTATTTTCATGGAATATTTTTACTATTTTGTTGGTTCTACATTTAAATTCCGTCTCTTTTTTTCATAGATCTGACATATGTTTTTTTAAATATTCACTTGTATACTTCTTTTTTTTGCTATGAAGTTTCTCTATTTTAATTTATTTTGCATTTATATAAGCTAATTATTTTTATTTAAGTTTTCCTAAAGTTTTAATCTTCAACTCTAAAATATTCATTATTTTCTTTGCGTAAGGAATATCATTGTTTTATCTGTTCGAGATTAAAATATACTAGGTGATCGACCTGTACGCATGTTTAGACATTATTCTGTTGTTAAGTGTATTTCTCGATTAGTGTCAAGATAAAATATGATATAAGTTTTTTTCTATATCGAGATGGTATAAGATTTAATTCATAGTTTCATATGCATATCCGAATTATTACGTTCGGATCGGATGCATAAAATAATAAATATATACTCATACGAAACACATTATAGAATTGCATGTATGGAAAAACTAACATTTGTATATAAACGTTCGGTTTTTATTGGACATATTTTTTTTTTAATATTTGTATATTAAATTTTTTATAAAGCTTATTTAAATCAGCTTTTCTTGAACCAATGAATGTGCTCCGCGTACACGGAATGTCGTGTCGCTTTAAATCAAGATTGACATGCGTGAGGGTCTTTTCGATAACCATCATTTCTTCTGCTTTAAATATAACATCTACTATCATCACTCTTCACCATAATCACTTCTTCCCTCTCCCTTGGTTCTATCAAAACTTCCATTTGTTTTCTGGCTTTTATCTTTATTCCTAACAATTAAACATGCAAACATGTTCATCGTTTTTCTTGTGTCGGATTTGGATATTGCAATAATAAATTAGCTTTGATAATCAATTAAGATTATTAGAAAATATAACCAAAATATCTTATATTATTATTACTAAATAAAAATATTATATGATACGACTCATATCCAACTATTTTTTGACACGAATAACGAGTCGTATATTAGTCATACAAATAGTGACAAATTAACGACTGTGCTACTATACACGAAATAGCAAATTAGTCGCCCAAATAGTGACTCATTTGCGACTTTTATACGACCCTTAATAGCAGACGCAGCATAGTCATCAAATTACTGACTACGCTGCGACTATTGTTTCCGATCTTGACAATAGTCGTTAATCAGTCGTAAATCGGCGACTAAATTGACGACAATAATTTTTGGTCGTATATTAGCGACTATTAGACGATCATATATTTGTAGTCGCAAATGTGTCTCCAAATAGTTGCAAAATGTTACGATTACAAGTATAGTCGACGGTTGCAGTCGCCAAAATGTTGTTTTCTTGTAGTGGATAAACCAATTGCATATACATTTTCATGCCCATTTTCACCACAATCAAGAGTTATTATTGCACCAAAGTTTCCTAAGATCCCAAAAGTAGCCTCCCCGTTGTCTAGGGTAGGAGGATCCTCAAACACTTTTCTCTTCTTCGTAAAAAGTTTTGTGTTTCTTCGATATGGATGATCTTACGGTAGAAATCTTCTATGACAATCAAACCAACATGATTTGTGTCCGTTATTCAACTGGAACGCATCAGTCTTTTCTTGACAATACAGACATGCTAACCTCCCATGTGTTGTCCATCCAAATAACATACCATAGGCCGGGAAATCGATAATGGTCCACATTAGAACAGCCCACATCTGAAAAAATTTCTTGCACAAGACATCATATGCTTCAACACCGGGCACCCATAACATTTTCAACTCATATATCAATGGCTAAAAGAATACCCCAAGTGATCTTTTTGGATGCTTTGGCCTGGGAACGAGTACAAAGAGGAAAAGAATCTCTTGACGCATGCACAATGATGGCGGGAGGTTATAAGGAGTTAGAAGCACTGGGCATAACGAATATTGTCTCCCATACCTCCCAAATGGGTTAAAACCATTTGTGCGTAATCCGAGATACACGTTACATGGCTCATACGCAAAATCCAGATATACTCTCTGAAAATGTCGTCATGCCTCACCATCTGACGAATGTGCAATCTCTTCTCCTATTATATGCTCAGCATGTCATCTCATTTCCCTCGCAATTCGTTCTGATTGGTATAATCACTTCAAACTATCGGTTAACGAAAAATACCACATTCATTTGAACGAAACCTTAACTCTTCCCCTTGTATCCTGATAGCGCAAATGCTTACAAAATTTCTATTCCGGACGGTATTCATCTTCTCACCAATATATCATACAGTTGTCGATGCACACATCTATCATATGGTACAATACTCCAAACTCTTTAACAAGTTTCTCGATCTCGCTGTATGAATATGACGAAAGATTATATCCAATAAGAATATCTTTCACAAAATCGCAAATCGCATCCACACATTCCTCCGCCAAATTGTAGTACATCTCTATACCCATTAATCTAATAGCAAATAATAATGGTGAATGGCCCTCTTTGTAACCATCATAAAGCAGCCGCTTTGTTGCATGTAACATATCAAAAAATCTCGTAGCTTCTACATTATGTTCCTCTTATACCCTATGAATTTAATATTCACCTACTTCCTGAATATTTTTTCGATATGCATCATTAACCATCTGAATGGTACATACACCAAAATCTACATCAGAACTATAAGGTTCGCTAGAACTGCCATAAGGTTCCTACTACTAGTACTACCATAAGGTTACCTAGTACTACCATAAGGTTCTCTCCTACTACTTGCATAATCCGATGTTTCCCCATGAAGATATCAATTCTTATAACTCGCCATAAATTCCACTAAATACAAGTGATGCCATACTTCGTCGATCGTAGGATTTCTAACATTCCAGCACTGAGTACATGAACATTTTAACTTACCGGTTTTCTGCATATATGGTTGATGATATGCTACCGACATGAATTCCATAATACCGAGTGCATTTCGGTGTGCAACAAGCTCGTCGCCACATCAATCCTCGGATCGTCCATTCACGATCTGTAATAATTAGAAGAAGACATTTTTTGTAATCAAGAATATTAGAGTGTGTAAGAGAGAGAGAGAGAGAGAGAGAGAGAGAGAGAGAGAGAGAGAGAGAGAGAGAGAGAGAGGTACTGTGTGGTATAGAGGTACCGTGTGGTATTTGTAAGAAATTAAACGACAGCAAACCGATGGAAAAATGACCAATATAGCCGTTACCCACTAACAGTTACATTGAACAGATAACTAACCGACAGATTTCAGACGGATAACAAATTCCGTCAAATAATCCGTCGGTAAATTTTCAACGGGTAACAAATCCGTCGAGAATTACCGACAAAATCCCGAAAAATATGTCATCGTCGAGGATCCATCGGTTTTCCGTCGATAATTTCCGATGAGTTTTTTGCCGTCGATAAATCCATTGGTAATGGGCGTGTTTTCTTATAGTGAATCGCCTTAGACCCAGTTTTTTTTTTTTTGTAATTCTCATTACCGGTCTAACATATTCTTGTTTTTGTCTAATTTATTACCTCAAATTTACACAATGGACATAATCTATATAATTGTGGACGAGTATCTAACTAATAGAATAACAAAACATAAATACCACTTATATAGATTTGAGTCTCATTATTTGTTTATGGTATTTATTTATGTGTTGTTATTCTATTATTTACATAAATTATAGTACTACAATATAATTACATCATTTTCTTATTTATAGGCGTACAATATAATTGCATCATTTTATTATTTGCAGCACCCAAAATGAGAAGCATAACAAACATATTTTACATTCCACAAGAGAAAAACGACGCACATATTTCACACTCACTCACACTAGATCACAAAGCTCACACATAAAAAAGAAACTTACATAAAATACACATATTAAAGCTCCAAAAAAACACACATATTTAACAAACTGAGCCAAACAAGACAAGCCTGGTTTTACCAAAAAAGAAGAAGAAGACAAGCCTGGTTTTACACTTATGCTGTGAAACGGGTGCTTTCCATTATGTGGCTGGCGCTATCAAGCTCAAAGCCTTCACGTCTATGAAATTCTTTAATCTGTTTCATCAATAAGATGAATAATGCTGAAATAATAAAATGATACAATAAATACGATTCGATTATTATTTTAGTAAAATTTCATTCCATTACCTCAACACACGGCACATCTTTGAACTGTGGAAGAATTTGACGTTGAGTAAACTCAATATAAGAAGCCGGGATTGTTTCAGTTACTCCGTCTGCAAATTCAACTGGAAGTTTGTCCGAGATCGAAGATACTTGTAGCAGTAGACCATCTGGACTCACTGAAATATAATTTCATTCCAGTTAAATAATGGCTGTAAAATAAAGTGATTCTTTTTTTGGGTCCAATACCCATCTAGTTAGAGCATCTTCGATAATTTTTATTTTGCCTCTAAATGTTATTATAAAGTAAAACTTTCTCCAATCACTTCTATATTTTATTATAAAATAAAAACAAATATTACCTTTTCTATTTATAGAGAAATTTTATTTTATTTTTGGTAAAAAAAAATTGTCTAAATTTTGGAGTAAATGACCCTCTAGATGTAGTATTTCTTTAGTGATCCTTTGAAAACCTTGAGTTGTCACATGCGGAATCAAACATTTTTATTTGTATAATAGTCTTATAAGTTTTATTTTTTTATAATTATAATTAAAACAAATAAAAAATATTATTTATTCATTTATTTTAAAGTTTATTTTTTTTTATTCGCAGATTAATCTTTTAAATTTTGAAATTTTATACTTACAACTAAAAATTTGTTGAGAGGAGATCAGATGGTTATTGTGGAACAAGTAAAACAAACCTTTGAGAACTCCACCGTCATTGTTGAGTTTGAATCCCTTTTCTTCAAGATACTGTTTGATGAAATGGATTTCACTAAACCGGTGTTTGAACTGATGAACCGAAAAAGCGAGATGGTTCATTGTGTAGCCGTTGATAAGAGTCCATGCTGCAAATTCGTTTTCTCTTTACCATTCATACATACATATACAATTCAATAATAAATTAGTTCTAACCATAAAAAAAGTATGACCTACAAAGATATTTGATTATTGATTAGAAAGTTAAAACATATACTTTGCAAGTTGGTTGAAGTCGGTCCATGTAGGTTTCTCCCATATTAAGGACCCCAAAGTACTTGAAAGAACCGCTTGCTTACCACCTTCTGGTTTCAAATACTTTCTTATTACCCCCTAATTTACACCATAAATTAAATTAGGACAAGAAAACACAAATTTGCTATTTCAAAACTCATAGTAACAACATTAATACCTGTGATTCAGGGCTTAGTTCGTCCACAAGAACCTCAGCTATAACGATTCGTGGCAAAGGGCCGTTGATTAGACCGTGACCGTCATTAGGGACGTGAACATCCGGAGGAGAAAACCATAGAACTCGTGATTTATTCTTTGGAAAATCAAGTTCGCCACCAATTTTATATCCACAATCCATGAAAAAACTCGACAAGGAATCTATACCATAACCATCTACCTAAACAAAAATACACCCAGAGAATAAAAGATCTTTTTACACAATTAGTTTCACCAAATCTTTCAAGAGTAAAACTCGTACCTTAAATGTCCTGAAAGTGAAGTGATCGTAGCATATCTTTTCGTTGTCCACCGACTGAACTAGCTCCCATATCGTCCTTGCCGTCGGATTCTTCCTTAAATACGTTTTCAATATACTTTCAAGCACATTCCGGAGAAATGTTTCACTTCCTCCCTGTATACATTTCGAAATTAGAGATGTGTTATGGTCGTTTTTTGTTTCGTTTTTATAAATTAAATTTTAGAGAAAGAACCTTGAAGGATGAAGCGTGAGGCAAATCAAGGGAACCCATGTTAGAAGATACTTGATATGTGTGTTTGTGAAATACAGATTTGCTTGGTGTTTCTTATATCTTATTGTAAAATTCGTAATTACCCATTTTTCTAGGAAAAAAATATAAAAGAATGTGAAGACGTATCCTTACCCCTAGTAATAGTTTAATATCCTTATGTCCTAGTGGTATACTTATCACTATTATTATGGATGAGCTAGTGTGTCACCAAATCACTAAGCGAATTATATCTCAACTAACATAAATTATTATATTTGAAAAAATTAATAATACCACACCACGCCATCACATTTTGTTTTCAAGTATTTATCGATGACTATAACTGACTCGGTCTTTCTTATATCACAATGTTTCAAAATGATTATTAGCGGACAAAAAATGAAACTGGATTTTACTGAGTTAGAGGTAGTGGTTCAAACTTAGGAAATTGTTGAGGTATATAGTTTCTGTATATACTTTTCTATTATGAATAGTTGGTCTTGTATATAAGTAGAAGTTGTAAATCGATCATCTTATAAATTAGTAAATAGTTTTTCATGCTTTGGTTTATACCTTGTTTGAGTCTGCATATAAACCCCAATTGTACAGTTTATTCTAATTAATGCGAATTAATTTATTTAATCATATAGTATAAGAACATAAATAACTCGATTCTCTCTTTCCGTAATACTTTTTCGCGACTTTTTCTCTCTTTTTCATCGGATTCTTGTCGGAATTCGTTTGATCATCTTAATTTTGAGATTCAATAAGCCTTTAATCTTCGTTTCTTGTGCAATTCTAGCTCCATTTTGCAACATTTGTTATTCTTTCAGCTGGAATTGATTTTTAATGGGTAAAGGAACTTGCAAATCAAAGTTTCTCTGCGTCACTAACCTCATCGGAATCAACATCTCTGAAGTCTCCGATCCATCGTGGCGAGGCATCTAACTATCAACGCAGTAATACATCTAAAAGTGCTTCTTGTAGTGCTTCGGATTTTCAGATTCCAATATCTGGTGATGGTGATTAGATTACGCCTCATCTATCTCATGGTTCTCAATTTGAGGTATCTCTCAGTCACGACAACATCCATTCTATGTATTACCTTCATAACTCTGATCAAAACTAGTACATGTTTCAGAACTATTAGATGGTGATAAGTACAGTATCTAGTACATTGCTACGATGACTAGTCTTAAAGCTAAGAATAAGCTAGTTTCTTGGATTGATTTATTTCTAAACCTCTGGAGAATGATCAGTTCTTTAAAATTTGGGGACGATGTAATAGTATGCTCAAGTCGTGGTTAATGAACACTGTGTCAAAGAAGATCTATACCAGAATTTTGTATATCAAACATGCTTCTGACATTTGGAAGGATCTTCACACTCGTTATCACTAATCCAATCTCCCATGGCTCTACAAACTTCGACATCAAATATATTCTTTGTGACAAGGCAGTATAGACTTATTATCTTACCACACTCAAACTCAAGATCTCTGAGAAGAATTGACGAGTCCTTAGCCTCTTTCTTACACCATTGAAGAGTTGATCATTAAGAAAGAGACAAACAAAGTTATTGATTTTCTGATGGGTAGAATGACAATTATGAGAGCATTCACAGTAGAATACTCATGAAGAAAACTCTACCATCTTTATATAATTTGCTAGATCAAGAGGATAGTCAAAACGATGGTAGAACTTCTATGTCTCAAGAGATTTCCCAACTGCTTTTCAAGTGTCTCAAACTCAAAATCAAATTTCTACTAAACCTGCTAAATTATCTTCGAGTGGTCAATCCTCTAGTTACATCAGGAAAGATCGTCCATATTGCACCTTCTGTCATCGCGTTCGGCATGTTGCTGATTGCTGCTACAAAAAGTATGGTTATCCAACTAGTTTCAAACCGAATCAAAGAAATGATAAAAGATCAACTATGGCTTCTACAAATGTGGATGTAACAAATACATCTCTTCCTAATGAGACATCTACTGATGATCTTTCTCCAAGCCAGATTCAGAAACTTGTTTTAGTCCTCAGCACCAAGCTTCAAACTCCTGAGGATCATCCAACTCCAGAAGTACACGCTGTCTCGGTTGTTTTGCCTTCTTCATCAACCGTTCTCCCAATATCCTATACATTTTATCCTTCTTTAATTTGTTCTTTTACAGGTATTTTTTAGGCTTATGTTTTTTTATTGAATAACAACATCAATGCTATCAATGTCTGGGTGATAGATTCAAGAGACACTAACAATATATCTCATCAACGCTCTTCCTTCACTTCTTTCAAAATCTTACCAAATACCAATGTTAACTTGCCAAATGGTGTCATAGTCAACATTTTCCGAAGAGAAAATATTACCTTGGATAGAGATTTAGTTTTAACTAATGTCCTATATATCCCACAATTCAAACTCAACCTTTTAAGTTTCAGTTGTATAACAAAGAAATGTACTGTCATGTTTGTTTTGATGAATCTTCTTTTTGTATTCATATCCTACACATGAATCAATGATTGGAATGGGTAGAGAAGTTGCAAACCTATATTTCGTGGACATTGAGTCAGTCATTTTACAAGGTACTCTCTCTCTCTCTTGTTATTGTAGCCTTTGTTTCTACTCTAGAATTTTGACATAAAAGGTTATGACACTATTAGAAAAAAGTTTTGACACCCTTCCCTATCAAAATTTCAAGCAATGCATGTATTGTCTTTTAAACAAGAAACCAATAATAAAGATTCTCATTGTCGTATATGTCATCTTTCTAAACAAAAAATATTTATTTTGTCTCCCATCATAATCTTAGTCCTGAACCTTTTGATTTGATTCATATAGACATATGGGGACCTTTTCTAGTGTCTACTCATGATGGGGTTCAATACTTCCTTACCATTATGATTGTTCTCGGGCAATACTTTTTGTAAGTCCAAATCAGATGTTCTTACTATCTTTCCCAGTTTTATCACAATGATAAAAACTCAGTTCAATAAGAAAGTTAAGAGGGTTAGACCCGACAAAGCACCATAGCTGAATTTCACTTCTTTTTACCAATATAAAGGCATCATTTCTCATCAATTCTGTCCTGAAACGCCTCAACAAAATTTTGTTGTTGTGCGAAAACTCCAACACATTTTAAATGTGGCTTGATCCCTTCTTTTTCAATCCCATATCCCTCTTGCTTATTGGGGTGACTGCATTCTTACTGCAATTCATCTCATTAATCGACTCCCATCCCATGTTCTTGAAAACAAAAGCCTTTTTGAAATTCTAACAATGAAACTACCAGATTATACCATTTTCAAAACTTTTGGTTGTGTTTGTTATGCTTCTACATCACCCAAGAACATATATAGTTTTGACCATAGAACTCAAGCTTGTGTTTTTCTAGGCTACCCTTCTCGATACAAAGGGTATGAGCTCTTAGATCTTCAAACCAACTCAATTTGTACTTCAAGTCATGTTGTCTTTAATGAAGAGATATTTCCTTATGTTGGAGTAGATTTTAATTCAGAACTATGCGACTTCTTTCCAGATCTAACTCCAACAACTCCTATGACATCTATATATCCGATTAATTAGAATTATTATCATTCATCTTCTATAGAGATCTTGCCTTCTGCAAGTCCTATCTCTGATGCTCCTAAACCTTCTTTTCAGACATCACACAAGAGATAAAAAACCTGCTTATCATCAAGATTACTATTGTATTCAATAGAATCTTCAACCATCCATGAAATTTCATCTTTTCTCTCTTATGGAAAACTTTCTCATATTTATCTCTCTTTCCTTGTCTCTGTAGACAAAATCAAAGAACCCAAAACCTTTATTGAGGCAAAGAAAGTACTGGTTTGGAATGTTCCTGTGGAGGAGGAGATTTTTGCTTTGAAATTGACACAAACTTGGTCTATTTGTATACTTCTTACGGGTAAACTGCCATTGGCTGCAAATGAGTCTATAAAGTCAAGTTTAATGCTGATGGAAGTGTAGAACGTTATAAAGCTCGGTTGGTTGCAAAAGGTTATACGCAACAAGAAGGGGTAGATTATATTGATACTTTTTCTCCTGTGTGAAGTTGACCACAGTCAAGTTACTCCTCTCTTTATCAGCAATATATGGTATTTCTCTTCATCAATTGGACATCTCTAGTGCTTTCCTCATTGGAGAATTGGATGAAGAAATTTACTTAAAATTGCCTCCAGAATATGCTGATATAATGGGAAACTCATTGCCACCAAATGCAGTCTTTAAACTTCAGAAATTCCTCTACCGTCTTAAACAGACATCTCGTTAATGGTTTATGAAATTCTCAACTTTGACATGTTTAGTCTTCGATCCGACTTCAGGTGATCATACTTGCTTCACAAAGATAATTGATGCTATGTTTCTTTGTGTGAATCTCTATGCTGATGATATCATTGTCATGAGAAATAATGATTCAGAAGTTAGTCAATTGAAGTTGCAGCTGCATTCACTATTTAAGCTTTGTGATATCGAATCTATGAAGTACTTTTTGGGTCTATAGATAGCACGATCAGCTGAGCGCATTCATGTATGTCAGCGCAAGTACGCTTTTTAAATTGTTGGATGATACATGCTTACTTGGTTGCAAACCATCTAGAAATCCTATGATCCGTCTATCAAACTTTCAAAGGACAAGGGTAGAGAGTTTGTTGATATCAAATCTTATCGACGACTCATTGGCCGTTTGATGTATCTACAAATCACACGACCTGACATTACTTTTTTTTGTCAATAAGCGTAGTCAATTCTCCTATGCTCCTTGAAAGTCATCAACAAGCTCTAATGAAGATTTTTCACTACATAAAAGAAAGCATCAATCAAGGTCTGTTTTATTCCTCTAAATCAGAAATGCAAATTCAAGCTTTTACTGATGCAGATTGGGGATCATGTCAAGATACGAGACGATCCACATCAGGATTATGTCTCTTCCTTGGCACAACACTGATTTCTTGGAAATTGAAGAAACAACAAGTTATCCCAAGAGTCCAGCTGAATCAGAATACCACAGTCTATGTTTTGTCTCTGATGAACTGGTATAGCTCACCAACTTTCTCAAAGAATTGCGTTGTTGATATATCATGGTTTTCCAGGTTTTTAACCATGATATGTGTAACTCGCCTTTCTCATTTTCCGCTGACCGACGAGCTGAGTAGTCAACAATCAGACAAGAACATGACTGATCGAACCCGAGCAGACCAACTGAGAAAATTTCTTCACAATACGAAAGCCAGAGACAGTCCGGTTTGAGTCAGTGGCCCGAACAAAACCATCATTGACTCCGATTACCTCGTTTCCACAATACAAAGATTTTCAACCCGTACTGCTTCCAGGAGTTGTGTCAGTTTGGACTAAACTATATATCATGGAATAATTCCATTTCTAAGTGTTATAAGTTTTTAAATATTTTAGCATATTTTCATCTATTTCAAGTATTTGAAAATGTTTTAGGCGCGGGCGTTCAGGGTGTAGCTCCACCGATACTATAGATTAAGTCTGTAACTACACGATTTTTGAATCACATTGTTTAACCACACAAAATCATTTTTTCGGGTTGTAACCACAAAACGTTGACTTTTTGTTAACTTTTAACGATTTAGTTTAACAGACGTTAAATTCAATTATAAACCGTTTAATTACATTGTTAAACCGAAATTGAGATTAAAACCAGGACAAATTAATTACTAAACTGGATTTGATACCTATAACAAAATTAAAATCAAATTAACCCAGACCTATATTCCCAACCCCAATAACCGTAATACATCCCTAAACCGTAATAAACAAACCTAAATCAAAACTAAATCCCTAAAAAAAGCCCCAATTCTTTCTTTCGCTCTTGTTCGTCTAAATTCTGCTATAGATAACATATATACACCCAATTCTTTATTTCGTGTGGTTCATTTCGCCAATCTTCCGATTAGACTTCTGATACCGACAAAACTGACGAACATCCACGAATTCGCGCTGAAAACAATTCAGAAAATAATTGTCTTATCCAGAAAATAAAGAATTAATGATCGGAAGGGACAAGATGATGGGGCCTCACGAACCATACACAGACTTCAAATAAGAGATTTTTCTTCAGTTTGCTCAAAGAGTGAACCAACCATGGCGAAGATGATGATGTTGCAACAGAGCCAGCCTTCTTTCTCACTCCTTATTTCTTCTCTCTCTGACTGTAATGACTTTAATGACTTTAATGGCGCTAAGCTCCATTTACAGGTCGACTTCTCCGGCGAGAGCTTCTGCTGCGGCGGGGGCATAGTTTCCATGGAGCAACATGAGATTTGGTGGCAAGTAAGGGTCTATTTTTTAGTCCCAATTAATGAGTTTATGAGGGGAATTATTATCTGGGTTTTGTGTTTCTTTTAGCTATCGGATTATGGATTTTGTTTGTGTTGCTTGCTTGATGTTTCTCTTAGAAGAGACAAGCTTGATCGTGAATCTGAATTGGATAAGCTCGTATAGTCTGTTTTTTAGGGATTTAGTTTTTGTTTAGGTTTGTTTATTACGGTTTAGGGATGTATTACGGTTATTGGGGTTGGGAATATAGGTCTGGGTTAATTTGATTTTAATTTGGTTATTGGTATCAAATCCGGTTTAGTAATTAATTTGTCCTGGTTTTAATCTCGGTTTCGGTTTAACAATGTAATTAAACGGTTTATACTTGAATTTAACGTCTGTTAAACTAAATCGTTAAAAGTCAACAAAAAGTCAACGTTTTGTGGTTACAACCCGAGAAAATGATTTTGTGTGGTTAAACAATGTGATTCAAAAACCGTGTAGTTACAGACTTAATCCATAGTATCGGTGGGGCTACACCCCGAGCGCCCTTTTAGGCGCACATTAAAATTCAAACCGAATAAAATCATCAAAATCAAACCGTGGCCAAATGCGAACCCAACTCTACACCGAGGTCCTGCCGCGTCCTCCGAGCTATCCACAAATGTGAAAACGACAAAAAGAGTCTAACAAGCAATCTAAGATTTCCCAGTGAGTTGGTTCCCACTAAAAAGAATGCTAAACATGCTACAATAATAATCCGGCCAAAAACCCAAAATAACGAAACAATAAGGAGCAGAATAAAACAAATAGCTGATAACGTGCTACCACGACGAGCTGAGCTCTAAAACACACAAGAATTCTCTACCAATAAAAGTAATTAGGTAAATCGAGGTCACTGCGTTACATGTTCTCGATTAGACTTTATCTATCGTTCGCAGCTCTAACACAACTCTACACCAGTTGGGCCCACTATGCAAACTAGTTAACTTCCAAGGGAACACTTAGCTACCCCACGGTAACGAAAACCACCCACGACTCCTAGACGTTAACACAAAATCCTACAACCTACGAAACTATTCTCAGTCCATCGATACTCGGAGAGTCAAGCTACCCCTAGATAACCTAAGTTTCCATGCAGTCCAGCCCTAGGACATGACCCCATATGCTCAGGACTACACGCCTTTTGATGTCACTCAGTAGGTTAACACCATAACCAGGACCACTACCCGAAGGTACGTGAACCGTTCAAGAATTACCCGAGGATCCAATCGGGAAGGAAGTACTGGAACGCCATCCTTAGACTTGCGGAATCTAATGCATCCTATAGAGTATTGAAACCTCAAAAATGTAAACAAGTAGACTCACTGGGACTCTATCACATCACGCAAGACCGATAAGGACAAAGATAAATACTAACTTAAACTCGTACCCAGTCTATTCCGCAAGTCCCACTACCAGAAAACAGCGTTTTAGCGACGGAAACTTGCGACTATACTTGTAGTCGTAACATTTTGCGACTATTTGGAGATACTATTTCGACTATTTTTTACTACAAATTTATGGTCGTCTATTAATCACTAATATACGACAAAAATTATTATCGCCAATTTAGTCACCGATTTACGACTGAACGTCCATTGTCGAGACCGGAAACAATAGTCACAGCGTAGTTGGTAATTTGGCGACCAATATGCGTCTGATGTGAAGGGTTGTAGAAAAATCGCAAATTAGTCACTATATTGGCGACTAAATTGCTACTTCGTGTATAGTAGTAACAAAATACGTTAATTTGTCGTTATTGTTACGACCAATATGCAACTCATTATTCGTGTCGCAAAGTAGTCGGTTATGGGTCGTATTATATAGTATGTTTTTGAGTTAGCAATAATAATATAATATATTTTGATTATATTTTACTTGTTTGTGGTAGGTATACCGGTTTCCTATGACATGCATTTATGACCATTATTGGTAGTGGCCAATTATGTCTAAATAGTCAAAATTCAGCCATATCTCCGTTTTCATTTGTAGAAACATAAAGAATTTGGAAATCAAGTTACATGGCGGGAGGCTACAATAATTATATCTACTATCAGGAGTGGATGTATAGTAGGTTTGATGAAGCCACATACAATTTCTCGACACCTTTCAAAATAGGGGTAGAAAAATTCTTGGAATTTGCCAAAAAACTTGTCTTTTGCGCTTAGCAATGGCGGTAAGTTTCACTGCCCTTGTAGTGTTTACAAGAACGAACAACCGGAAGCCTCAGAAAAAGGAATTTGGAGTCATCTGTTTAGTATAAGATGTATGCCTGATTATCATGTTTGCTATAAGCATGGAGAAAAAACCGGTTTGGATGTAGGAACGAGTTATGTTGATCCGAATGGTCATGTTCGTAATGTAGTAGAAGATAGATATGTGGATATGGTGAATGATGCATTTCGTGATTACGTGAGTAATAGTGAAGAACTTGTATGTAATCATTCAAAAATGTTTTATGACATGTTAGAAGGAGCATACAATCCTTTAAATGATGGTTGTCGTGAAGGTCACTCCTAATTATCCTTGGCTACTTGGGTCTTGCAAAAATAGGCATAACTTAATATGAATGAAAGTTTAGTGGATTTGATATGTGAAATGATGACAGAGTATTTAACATAAGGAAACCAAGCAACAAGTTTACATTACGAGACAGAGAAACTGATGCGCAATTTAGGTCTCCCCTATTATACAATTGATGTTTGCATAAACAATTGTATGATCCTCTGGAAAGAAGACGAAAAGGAAGATAAGTGTTGGTTTTGTAATATACCAAGATGGAAGCCGAACGAGAGAAAAAGTAGAAGCAAAGTACCTTACATTTGTATGTGGTATCTACCAATTGCTGACAGACTGAAAAGAATGTATCAAGGCGAGAATACTGCAGAGACAATGAGATGCAATGCCGAGCACCAAACGAAGGAGGGAAAAATGTGACATCCGTTTGATGCGGCAGAGGGGAAATCATTTCAAGCTCAACATCCTCTGTTTTCAGAAAAACCTTGTAACGTTTATCTTGGATTATGTACATATGCGTTCAATCCATTTGGCATGTCTCGTAATCATTCGTTGTGGCCCGTGATCTTGATTCCATATAATGTACCCCCTGATATGTGCATTAATACACGACACTTGTTTCTTACAATATTGAATTCTGGGCCAAATCATCCGTGCGCTAGTCTCGATATATTCCTCTGATCTCTTATTGAGGAGTTAAGGGAATTGTGGTCTTCTAGAGTTGATGCATACGATGTGTCGTTGAATGGAATTTTAAACTAAAAGCAGTGATGTTGTGGACGATAAGCGACTTCCCGGCATATGGGATGTTATCAGAATGGACGACCCATGGTTGATTTTCTTGTCCTATTTGCATGGAAAATACAAAATATTTTTATCTGCCTAAGGTAAGGAAGAAGTGTTTGTTTGATTGTCACAGAAGGTTTCTTCCATATGGTCATCCACTGAGGGATAATAAAAAAGACTTCTTGATCAAGTTTATAGCGAGCGATTTCTAGGTGTAAATCCATCGAAAACAAAGGATGTCGGTGGAAACGGTCACGAAAAGAAGGAGCTTGGATATGGTATCTTAAGGTGGCCCAAGATCTAGCGGCCAAATTCGCCTTCTTTAGCCTCACAAAATTCCTTGAGGCGACAACACATCGGCGGACTCTCTAACCGTCTTGGCCTCTTGACTCAACCTAACGAGTCATGATCATTGTGGAAAGCATCGACTAACCAAGCGTCAACCTGCTAAAAGGAGTCTACCTGATCAATGACTTTCTATTAAACGAGCTAGATAACGGTCTTCACGACGCTGAAAACCCTAACGACTTATTGCCGCCACCGCCATAGTCTTAATTGCCAGACTGGAGTCAAGAAATCCTAGCCTATATCAAGGAAGGCCTCGTACGGAAGATGATTGGGGGCGATGGCTGAGAAATAAAGCTTCAAGTACTTACATTTTGACGGCAACTAGTTCCTATGGAGCGCAACATGAACTCTACTAAGCTGCCTCCACGGAGAGGAAACCATCGACGTAATGAAAGAAATGCACAAAGGTGCCGAAGAATATCACTCTAGTGGCCGTGCACTAGCAATCAACCTCCGCAATCAAACCCACCATTGGCCAATGATGCTCCAAGACTGAAACAAATTTGTAGCTCGGTAATGTTTCCTTCTGTTATTGGCCAATTACTTCACCAAGTGGGTGGAAGCCGAGGCCTACACGAAGATCAAAGTCGAGGACATGTGCAAGTTCGTATGGAAATTCATCATCTGTCAGCACAAATTAACTTTCAAAATTGTCACCGATAATGTTACACATTTCACCTCGGTTTTGTTTGATGATTTATGCGCCAGATGGAAGTTCATGCTAAGCAAATTGTCCCCACAATACCCGCAGGGTAACGGGCAAGTTGAGGCCACGAATAAACAATCATCGATGGCCTCAAAAAGGGAGTTTACAAAAGAAAGGTATGTGGCTGATGAACTAGATGGTGTCTTGTGGTCCCACCGAACTACACTCCGGACATCTACCCAAATGACACCTATCGCACAACATGGAGGTTATGGACCCTTCTGAGTTTGAGGTACCCACACTCCGCCGGAATATGCTCACACAACTAGTCAGCCTCAACGAAATATTATCTTAGGCGAACACGATTTTCTAGAAGAAAAATACGATCAATCCCTTCTTAAAATCCATAACTATCAGCAGCTAGCCTCAAAATACTACAACAAAATGGTTAAAGGCAGATTGATCTTCAATGAAGGCGACATGATCTTTTTTTTTTGGTCAACATGATCATGCGCAAGGTTTTTGAGAACACATCCAAATGGAAAGCAAGCAAGGTCAGTGCTAATTGGGAAGATCCTTACATCATCTCGAAAGTAGTCAAGACAGGGGTCTACGAGCTAACAACAATGGGAGGCAGCACAATCCCACGTTCCTGGAAAGCGATGAACCTCAAAAGATACTACTATTGAGTCTCCCATCAACTGAACTATGGATGGCTTGATCCCCCCAATCGAACGCTACGTAGGCAGACCCTAACACGGGTGCAGCCACAATCTTAATTAATTTTTATTTTTGCTACATGGCACCTTCCAAGCTAAAAAATAAATAGATTCTAAACTTGAAAGAACACAACTTTTAGTGATTAAGCTGGGCTTCCGAGTCTGCAACCAAGGACACACAAATGATCAGCTTTAAAGCTGATATTAAGAGCGTGCACCACGTCACACAACCGATAAGTGCTGAATTTGAGTCTTGTCTCATAAATCACACAACCAATCAGTGCTTAGATGTTGATTGGTTCTTTGAAATCATACTTTGTGATGATTTCATCAAACTTTATATAACATCGCTTCGAAGCTTGTTTCAGTCTATAAATTGATTTTTTTTAGTTTGCAGACCATGTCTTCTTGGCCTTCGATTATGAAACCTTCAGGTTGTTCCATATAGACTTCTTATTGCAAGTCTCCATTAAGAAAGGCAGTTTTCACATCCATTTGATGTGACTCAAGATCATAATAAGCTACCAACGCCATAATAATTCCGAGAAAATCTTTTCTAGACACAGGAGAAAAGGTCTCACTATAATTGATGCCTTCTTTCTGATTAAACCCTTTAGCTATAAGTCTGGCTTTATATCGTTCAACATTACCATTACAGTCAAGTTTGGTCTTAAAGACCCATTTACACCCAACTGCATTTTGTCGTTCAGGCAGTGTAATAATTTCTCAAAATTCATTCTTAGCCATCGAGTCTATTTCATCTTTAGTGGCATCAATCTATTTATCATAATTAATATCCTTAATGTCTGTAAATAAGAAACCGGATCAATAATATCCCATTCTCCAGATTCTACTTGGTAAAGCACATAATCATCGGAAATAGCAGATCTTCTTAATGATGGTTCTTCTTGTGCTTAAGGTACATCATCATTATCGGAGATATTTTCATTATGGAGTGAACGATCATTTATTGGGGTTTCCTCATTGTTTAACGATTCAACAATGGGAGGGTTTCCAACATTCATAACTAAGGTTAATTGGAGATTAACCCTAATTTCCTGAATGTTTACATCTTGAACTATATCACTCCCACTAATCTCACATTCTCATAATATGTGTCATTATTGGTTTCTACTATTCTCGTACTATGGGTTGGACAATAAAACCTATATCCTTTATATTTCTCAGGTTAACCAATAAAAAACCATTGATTGTTCTGAAATCTAATTTCTTTTCATGTGGATTATATATTCTTACTTCAGCTGGACATCCCCAAACTTGGAGATGTGACAGACTAGATATCCAGCCTTTCTACAGTTCAAACGGAGTCTTTGAAACTGATTTTCTTGGAACCCTGTTCAAGATATAGACTGCAATACGTAACACATCCATTCACAAGGATATAGATAAGTTAGCACGACCAATCATGGATCTAACCATACCCATATAAGTTTGATTGCGCCTTTCAGCTACATCATTCTGCCATGGTTAACCAGAAGTTGTGTATTGAGAAACAATTCCTAATTTTTGGAAAAGTTTGGAAAAAGGTCAAGGATGTTGTCCTATTTCATCATATATGCCATAAAATTCATCACTTCTATCTGACCTTATGATTTTCACTTTTCTATCTAGTTGCTTTTCTACTACTGTAATGAACGCTTGTACATCATTCACATACTGAGACTTTTCATGCAACATATAGAGATACAAAAATAACATGAATAATCATCAAAAAAGCAATGAAATACTTTTTACCTCCAAAAGTTGGAACGTCAAAAGGTCCACAAATATATGTATGTATGACTTCAAGAAGCTGTGTACTTCTTGTGTCTCTTTCTTAGTGTGTTTATATTTCTTACCCTTAATGCAGTCCACACACTCTTTACTATTGGTAAAACCTAGATGCATAATAACTCCATCTCTTACCAATCTTTGAATTCTTTAATAGGAAATGTGTCCCAATCTTTTATACCACAAGAAATATGAATCATTAGTACATGTTTTATGTTTGATTCCACCTTTAATGTGCATGGTAAGATGTGTTTCAAAATGTTGATCAACCAATTTTAACATATAAAGACCATCAACGAATATTCATGAACTAGTTTTATTTGAGTTCAGAAATATATTAAAATAACCATCTCTTTGAGTAGATTTAAAACCAGACAAATAAAGTTTGCTTACAGAAACTAAGTTACGGGAAACAGGTGGTAAAGAGCTTGAAATAAATCCAAAAAACCACTATCCAAAATGAGATGATAAGTGCCAACAACTTCAAATGGCGCTTTATATATGTTTTCCATCAGTAGGCAGTTTTTACTTGAGTTTATGGTTTGGGTCGTAAGTGTAGTATCCCCCAACCGTCCTAAGGAAGATGGGACGGGCTATGGGACCAGAAAACATGAACGGGAAGTCCGGAGAGACTAAACCAAGTGTCCCATAGGCTTTTTAAGGCTGAGACTCAGCTGGAAGGAGCTCAGCCAAGTGTGGAAGTAAGGAAGTCAGCTCAGCTGAGCTGAACAGTCCAGCTGGTCAGCTAGGTCAGCTGGCAACCAGCTCAACTCAGATGGCCGGAGTGTTAAGCTCTTGGGCCAGCTGTTCAGCTAGTGACACTAGCTGACCAGCGGTTACCAAGCGAATGGGCACAAGGGAGAGTTGCACCCATTCGGTCACCAACTCACACCCTTTCTCCCATGGAAGTTGGCGCATGGAAGAGCCTATAAATAGGCCTTCCCTTGGTCATTTTTGCGCACGCCCACAAGGGAAAGAAACACTCAGAATTTTCCAAAGGCACAAGGCCATAAATCGAGAGTTTTAGAGAGAGAGAGAAGCCGGAATCTCCAAGAGAAGGCCGGCGGTTTGAAGAGGAGTTTGGTGGTGGTTTAAAGCGCAAAGAAGGGAGGAAAGATGGCAGGAGAGGCATCAACCACCCATGGCAAGACCACGACCACATCCAAGGTTAGAGTCCGGTTCATGTCCTCTCGGTCTTGGCCAAAACCCTAGCGGCCACGGCCGGTTGTCTATGGCCGGAAAACTCTCTTCTTCTCTTGTTCTGAATAGTCGCTATATGCTTGTTACACGACCGGCCATAAGGCCTTGGTCGTGGGCGGTTGGCTAGACGGTTAGTCGCGTTCCTAAGCGCTAGGATGGTCCAAGGATCATGACTGCTTCGAACGGTTTAACGGCTCGTTAGGAAGACGGTAAGACGAGAACCGAGAAGCCAAAGTATGATCGGCCAAAGGCGTTAAATCGGTCCGAGGGAAATGGCCGTGGGACGCTAGACTTAACCGCTCGTCAACATGCCGGCACATGATGCGCACGATCGCGGATAGCCCACGGGCTGTCGCAAGCGATCGCTGGCCGCGGTCACACGTACGGACCGAAGGAACGATCGTAACCGTCTGCGGTAATGATCGCGTCCGTTCGTACGATAAGTCGCGTCCGTTCGCGGATACACGGCTGAACCGCAGACCGACCGTGTAACGTTCCGCGGATCGTTCCTCGTAGACGTAGCGCATAGCCGCGCGATCATGCGTCAAGCCGGACTGTACGCTCGTACTGATCAGTCCGCGCGACCGTAAGGTCAAGCGCGCGATAGATTGGTACGTCCGTCCCGGTACGCGTATGACCGTAAGGCTACCCGCGCGCGCATACTCGGACGACCGTAAACAAAGCGCGACGATCGTAAGTCCACGCATCCGACCATGAGCCATTTGACGAGAACACGCGGCCACACGCTCACGTCCGTGAGCCGAGTGCGGTTGCGGTTCCAGAAATGTGTGACGGGAATAAGCGACTTTGTTTGGAAACTTAGAATAACAATAAGAATTGCTTGTATAAAATAGTTCATGGGATCATATAGAAATATCGATTGCTAGGTTGCATGAAATTGAATATTAATTGATTATGGAAATCTCATGAACTTGTTGTGACTTTCAGGTGATCATGATGTTGATCGAACCTAGGCGCGGACAAGACTTGGGGCGAGTGGTGATTAGTTGGTAGACATTGTATAGGACCGAATACTTTAGCATAATGCGATTGAAACTACATTTGTACATGGTACCTTTTACTTATTAATAAAATGTCTATTTTGCCTTAGTCTATATTATGAATCGAAATGAATGAATAAATGAGATAGAATTGTTTAAGTATGAAAATAATGGGCTTGAGGTTCACAAACGAACCTCAAGTTGAAATGGTTAAGTAGTGGCAAACCTTACCGGCCCTATGGCCGGGATAGGCCTTGTCAAGTTGGTATCAGAGCGGAGTTATTTCCTAGGCTGGGGTTAGGGGCTACACCACTCGTCTGGGTCCGAATTGTCCGCATAGAATTGTTAGACTTGTTTAGGAACTTGATGTTTGATTGTATATATGTATTGTCTTGTTGAATTTTCAGGTTGGAAAAAGCAAGTCCAAGAGGACAAAAGACAAAGACAAGGAAGTGTCTGCGACCGGCCACGGCCCGAGAGTCCAGACCACCATTGTCACGCTAGGGTTAACCGGTCCTGTGGTTGACCCAACGGCCACTGGCCCCATTTCTACACAGATTCCCGACGGGACTAGGGTTGAAGAACCGAACGTCCAAACCGGGAACAAGGAGCAAATGGGTGAGTCTTCGTCTCATGCGGCTCGAGATGAGACCGGCCATGAGATGGAAGACGCCACGGGTGGTGGTGGCGGTGAGCCTTTGACAGCAGTCGGCCAGATGTGGACTATGTTGAAGGAAGTTATAGGCCAGCTCACGGTACTGAACCAGAACCTCTCTGGTCAGAAACCGACTGAGGGTGAGCCATGGATCACGGTCCCTGAGACCACCAATCCGAGTGATGAGGATCAGGACGTAGTAGTGATAGAGTCACCGACCCCTAAAAAGGTCCGTAAGGTGGACTATCTCAACGTCCTAGGTCACATCACCAAGCTGGGCACAAAACACTTCAATGGAAGTGCTGACCCGCTTGAGGCTGATGAATGGAGGTCACGGCTTGGTCGGAACTTCCGTTCCACCCGTTGCCCTGAAGATTACCGCAAGGACATAGCGATCCACTTCCTGGAAGGGGACGCTCACAACTGGTGGCTGTCTGTTGACAGGCGCACCAAGGGCCTCATCAACTCCTTTGCGGAGTTTGAGGTAGAGTTCAACCGGAAGTACTTCCCGGCGGAGGCCTGGGATCGTATGGAAGGTCGATACTTGAGCTTGGTCCAGGGCCGCAGGTCGGTCCGTGAGTATGAGGCCGAGTTCGACCGTCTCAGACGTTACGTGGGACGGGATGTTGAGGACGAGCCGGCTCATGTGCGTCGCTTCCTTCGCGGCCTGCGAGTGGAGTTACGTACCCATTGCTCGGTTTGTACCTACAACAGTGTTTCCGAGCTAGTCGAGAGGTCAGCTACGGTGGAAGCCAATTTGGCTGAGGAGAACCGCGTTGGCTCAAAAGACAAAGTGTCCAGTCCACCCGGGAAGGACCTAAAGAGGAAGAGAGATCAGACGGCTGATGCTCTCTCCTCTGACCGCGCCAGATGTGCCACATGTGGCAAACGACACTTAGGGAAGTGTTGGAAAGCCAATGTTGCATGCGCGAAGTGTGGCGGCAAAGACCACGAGTCAAGAAACTGTCCACAGAACAAGGGGCGTGAAGAGGTGACAGAGAGATCAGTGAAGTGCTACCACTATGGCCAAGCTGGACACTACATCCGTGAGTGTCCTAAGCGCCAAGATGGGAAGCAAAAGGCGCCAGAAGTGAATCGGGGTCAGGGAGACCGCGCGGTTACGACCAAGGGTCAAACTGTGATACCTCGGGTTTATGAACTGGTGAAGGACTCAGGCGAGGCCGGCTCCTATGATGCGATCACTGGTACGTTACTGGAGCCCTGACCTTTCTTCAATATTTTAGTAATGCATTGCATACATATTGGGGAAAAAAGCGGGATGCGCTTATACATTTGGGAAATGTGTAGGGACCGTTTTGATAGGCGGTGTAGAGACATCGACCTTGTTTGATTACGGGGCTACACATAGCTTTGTGAGTCCCGGGATGATTGGTAAAGGCTTGTTCCAAAGTGAACAAGTGGCCGGCCAAGGTATTGTGAATGCCGCCGGTGGGCAAGTGATGCCTATGCTAGGGTTAGTCCGTGATGTGCCCGTCTCCATTGGAGGCGTGAGCATGCCGGCTGATCTAGTAGTGGTCCAACTCAAGCATCATGAAGTGATCTTGGGTATGGACTGGCTCGGCCAAAACCGAGCCACCATTGAATGTCACCGGGGAAGGGTGAAATTTGAGAAGCCTGAGGACAAGGTAGTGTTCCAAGGAATACGGCCAACCTCGGGAAGCTTGGTCGTCTCTGTTGGATCGCCTAGGATCTAGGGTTCGTTATATTGAATCCTTACCGATCTGTTTACCTTGTTCTGGCAGCGGAATGATTGATGAGATAAACGAGATCTATATAGCGCCTCAGATGCTGCGCCTCTACTGCAGTCCACACGCACACAAACTGGAATCCGCCGGGATGCTAGTGCCGGGAATCGGATCTCCTAGGGATTTCTGTGTTTCGAGAAGTGGCCGCAACTGTTCTGTCAAGAATTGTATATCCAAACTCGATCCTCATATTAGAATATATAGGCTTAGGGTCGACCTAATTACCTAGTAAATGAACCGGGTTAATTTAAGTCATAATCCGAAACATCAGTTTCAGAATCGACCCTGTGTCGATCGATGCACCCAGTGTGTCGATCGACACACTTCTCAAAACTTGAATTCAACTTGTATTGGATACACATTGACCAGACCATTTACCAATGATCAATCCCATACAAAGTGTATCCAGCTTGCTTAGGTGTGTGACCATGTAGGTCCACATAATACTAGCAATGAGTTACCACTCATAAGTCATAAGCGGTTTCTAGCAAAATATTATGATCACCTAGTATTACATGGATTGTCCGATCTCGACAATACAACTATCTATCAGAGTTAGTACAATATGATTTCAGGACATAATCCCAACAATCTCCCACTTATACTGGAATCACCTATTCCCATAATCCCTTTGTCTCTATATCTCGATATGGCATAAGGCAAGAGACTGTGTCATCCTTATTATAGCCAATATCATGTTCATCGAACTCCTGATCTATACTGATAAAACAAACGACTGACAATCACCTCGTTTGAGCATGGTCATGCATTTTCTCAGTATCAAATCTTCGATGGGCCCTGAGATATTTATCTCCTGTTATATAGGAGGGACAAATCCCATCTTGTTCCATCCCTGTTTCTACACACACTTCATGATACGCCTAAGCAATGCCTTTATAGCCGCCAGTTACGGAACGACATTTGACAAGGTCAAAGCGTACCAATTCACATGCTAGAAAGCATGATGAACTCAGGTCTAAGGACTATACTCTATAGTCGTAATAAGAACCTCCCATGACACTGATGTAACTATCCTGTGGAGTTCTCATTAGCGGGTCATGTCCGATCATATGTTCACCAACATATATCTATGTGATTGACTGCGATAATCATATCATTGACTCCATGAAACTTAGTCCAACAGTCACCTCACATGCTAGTCTTGCGCGGTTGTTAGTGACCCATTTTAACAACCTCGACTAGGGACAATCATAATTTTATGTCATCTTTCACTTATAGGGTTTCATGATCAAGTCCTCAACTTGATGACCTATAAAATGAAAATAAAATACTTGGGACCATTATTCAATTATCCAATAATCAAATAATGCTGATGTCAGTTTTTTCACAAACATGACCATATCATGTTTATCTGAACATCATAACTAACATAACTCCCACTAGAATCAAGACCACGTCTTTAGATATCTAGTACCTACAGCAAAAGTACGAAAACCATGCTTAGGTTGTGAGAGATGCTGCGGTGTTCTTGCTTGGAACCATTCCAACAAACCACACCGCTATTCTTTAATAAGCACTATTCTACGGTCCACTGCTTGGAGACCTTTCCAACAGATAGCGCCGCTACACAGAAAAAAGACATAACTAGGTGGGAACCGGGAATCATCTTTGTCCGTCTAACTACTCATAACAGATTCGTCATTTTTCTCAGTTGAACAAGAACTATCCTTAGTGTTTCTCAAACACATGGGGATATTCTTTACAACTGTCCAGTGACTTTTACCGGAACACATTGGTATCTTTTCGTCATGCTTTATGCGTCAGCTGCATCTAGACGAGTGCAAAATATGGCATTCATGATGGATTCTATTGCATAGGCAAAAAGGAATCACACTCATAGATACTAGCTCAGCCAGTGTCAAAAACACTCCATCTTGCTAAGATTATTGCCATAAGACCTTTGGTGTGAAGCCATTCTTGGAATCAAGCACATTTGAACTAGCCAATATCTTATCATCATAAGGATTTTGACACGATCCAATTGGTCTTTGCAATCCATTTCAATGGATCCTTATTCCAAGAACTTTCGCAGCTTCTTCCATGTCCATCGTTAAATTTGACTTCCGACCCAAATCTTGACAAGACTTTAGCGTCGGAACGTCGTTTATGAGATTAAGTATGTTATAAACATACGGTGTGAGAATTGCAACTACGCTCCTTTTAGTTTACTTGTAAACGCACGGTTTCTATACGTTCCTGATCACGTCAAAACCTTTGACCGCTTTTAACAGAACATAGATTCCAACTCCAAGTTGTTTGCTTCAACCCAGAAATGGATCGGTGAAGCTAACGTACATTCCTAGTTAATTTTTCGGAGTTGGGGCTCAACTTTCGCTTCTTTGAATTTCGCAGGCTCGTCACCTTTCAATGATCAACAGATCACATCAATCGGTCATGAGGAATCACCCTCGGTTTAGTGACGGATCCATCAGGATCAGCGAACTTCAGGCTCCACAGGTTCAGATCCTACATCACTCTGTAGATCCAATCGCTGCTCTTCCTTAACAGGTTTAACAGCCTCCTGTGTTTCTCGAATTTCTTCGAGCTGTACTTTTACTCCCACTGTTTTCTTGGAAAAACAGAGTTCCGAACAACAAAACTTTGTTCTCGGATTGGTTGCAAAAGTACTAAGCCTCGGTTTCCCTAGGACAACCGGTGAAGCAGCCCTTATCAGATTTGGGTTCAAGTTTGTTTGTTGACAACTGTCTTACACCAACCTTGAAATTCCAATTAATCAGAAAAACATACTTGGAAATCACACAGTCCACATCCAATGTGGTGTCTTTCAACTGATTCTGATAGAAAACTATTTGGCGTAAACATATTCATTTTAGAGCGTATTTTAAAAAAGGATAACGGAAGATTCCTCTGACTCATAATTAATCGGAGCATATCTAATAAGGTCCGATTCGTTCTCTCAGAAACACCATTTAGGTTTTCCAGGAGAAAAGAGCTGTGATATGACTTCACACTCACTTAGATGATCACCCAATTCTTGACTCAAGTATTTTCCTCCGCGATCTAATCGAGGATCTCAATACTTCTGTCAAATCGGTTCTATACTTCATTTTTGGAACTCCTCAAAGGATTCATACTCGTGTCTCATCAAATGAACACAACCATATTTACTGATGCCATCAATAAGTTAATGAAGTACTGAAGATTTCCTTTGGCATTTATGCTCATCGGGCCACATACATCAGTATGAGCAAGGCCCAATAAGCCTCTGGCCCTTCTCTTTAGCTCTGCCATAGAAGCCTTAGTCATTTGGTCCAGTAAGTAGAATTCATGTCTCAAATGATTTATAATCAAATGAGCCAAAAGCCCATAACAATGGAACTTCTGAATCCGCTTCACTCTGTGTGGTCAAAACGACTATGCTAAGGAAAAATCGAGTTCAAGTCATCAGACTTGAACCGTTTGGTATTTATGTTATATTCTGGTGTATATTGGTTTAAGACATAAAACCCATTAATCAAAAAGGGGTGCTACCATATAATATTTCATTAATATCAAAAGAGCAAAACTTGTCTTTTATCAGAATGAAAAACATCCAAATTCTTACAAGAAAATGAAAGACATCTCTGCATAAAGCAGGTACATAGTAGCAATTACTTAATTCAAAAACCAAGCTTGAAAGGCTCCTACAAGTGGAGAATCTCTACGGCTTATGTAGAAACCATTGCTCCATACCAGACACGCAGTTCCACTTGTCCTTTCCTCAATGTTCTACTGTTGCTTAGGCCCTGCATATTTCCAAAATATCAGTACCACAACCAGTATCCAATACATACGTAGAACTTGAAGTAATAACACAATACTTGAAGAAGAAGTACCATACATCTCCTTCATCTCTTGTGAATCTTCCAAGAATTTAATGCAATCTCTCTTCCAATGCCCTGACTCATCACAGTAGAAGCACTTTCTAACACCAGATGGGTCGGACTTGGGCTTATAAGATGACACAGGCCTATCCTGATTTCAAATCTGGACGGCCCTGCCTCTACCCTTGTCAATACAAGATTTCTCAAATCTTTTACCCTTTATGATGTCTTGCTCTGCTGTTTTGAGCATCACATGCAGCTCAGTCAACGTCTTCATCAAGTTATTCTTGATATAGTTTTTGATAAACTTATCATAACTAGACGGCAGTGACTGCAAAATGATGTCTGTGGCCAACTCTAAGCTGACAGAACATTCCAGTTTCCCCAGGTTATCAATGTAACCCATCATTTTAATGACATGAGGAATCACTGGAGCATCCTCTGGTAGCTTGCACCCAATGAGAGACTTCACCATCTGGAATCTCTCAACTCGTGCCAGATCCTGAAACTTCAGTTTCAGGCTGGTGATCATCTCTATTGGCGACTCCATGTTCTCGTATTGACTCTTTAAGTCCGATTCCATGGTAGCCAACATCAGACCACGTACATCTACCACATCAATATAATGCTTATTCCAAGCATCATATACTGCATTCGAGCGATTGGTCCCAAGCCTTTCTGGAAGAGCTTTCTCAAGGACATAGACCTTACTCTCCTGCTTGAGGATTAATCTCAAATTGCGATACCAATCCAGGAAATTTGATCCATTTAACTTGTCCTTCTCAAGGACGGATCGTAACGAGAAAGTAGTTTTAGACATAGGCTGAAATTTTTAAGCAAAGAAAATTTTAGTTATGAAGTTCAGGAAATGAGAAATCTTATCTAATAAGAAAACTCGCATTATATTCAAACAATGTTTCCTCTATGAATATAATGATCCAAGACCCATACATCACTAAAATCTGAGTGGAAGACTCGTCATCATCCATAGTTTAGTTATCTAGGTAAGCAAACCATTGCTAATTGTACCCAGTACAACTCTTGGTCGCAGATAAGACAATCCATGTCTCATCCACTCTGATGTCTCTGGGCCCAGAACTTCTGATAGTCCAATCAAGTAAACCAATCTCTTCAGTTTTGTGATCATTGACAGTCGCACTGCAAGTCTATCAGTAATCACCTGCCTTACTCATGTAGTTGTGGATACCAAGGACTCCAAGACTATCCAACAACGAAATGAGTCTTGACAGTAGACAAGATTGGGCAAGACATCAAGGTCACTTGATATTTAGTTGAGGAAACGGAACATTTAAAAGGTTAGTAAATCAATCTCTTAGGTCATGTAATTGTTGATGTCAAGCACTGCAACACCATCAACACTACTACCTGCCTTACTCATGTAATTGTGGACACCAAGCTCTTGGCAAGAGTATCACAACAACGAAATGAGTCTTGACAGTTGACCATATTGAATACTAATCTTTGATCTAATACACATCCAATGTGCATTCGATAGGTTTAGAACACGTTTACTTCTAATTTTAATTAAGTTTTAATTATTCTAATTCAAGTGGGTTAGGTCATTTGGTTCGGTTTCTTAATCATTTGGTTCAAAACCAAGCGATTACGGTTCGCATCCAACCTTAACAAACCCGATAACCGGTCAATCCAATTGAGCCGGTAAATGACCAACTGAACCGGTTTTAGACCAATTTAGTGAAGGATGTTTTGGTTGTTAATCCTGATTCAATTCACAGATTCAACAGTTCCTAAACATGCGGATCTAGGTTCTCTTGAATAGAAACTTTTTGATCTCACCTTATACCTGTTTATGCAGCGGAAAGAGAAGGTATATCAGAGATCAGAGAGCCACCGAGTGATAACTCCTCCAGAGGTTCACACACGCACACCAAGCAGGAAGAGAGGCTGCTAGACCAAGGGAGAGGAGGCGCAGAGAGAGGCTGTGGGTGGCGCAAATGAGCTGAAGAATTAGAGAGCTTTTAGGTCAAGTTTTATTCATTAAAACTCCCTTTAGTTCTCATGGGCTTTTGGGCCCAATTCTCAGTTCTGATTAAATCCCTTGGATTTAATCAGGCCCTTTAGTCTCTCCAAGTACCGTAAATGCCTAGCACTTTTACCGTACCTCTGCTAAACCGTTCCTTCGTATTTTCCCGTTAGCTTAGGCGTGTGACCCATATGGGATCATATAATAAAGGCAATAAGTCCAAGACTTATAGATCATGAGCGGACTCTAGCAAGCCATCATGACCCCCAGCATTATATGACTTATGTCTGATCATTGACATACTCTTACTTTCTAGAGACAGTACCGAGATTACTGGACACAATTCCAACAATCTCCCACTTGTACTGGAATCTCTGTATTCATAATCCTTTTGTCACAATATCTCGATTAGTCATAAGGCAAGATTAGTGTCATCCTTATAAAGCCTAATCTTGTTCATCGGACTCTGATTCGATACTGACTATCCAAACGACTCGGGACAGTCCGTTTGAGCATGGCCATGCATTTTCCAGTATTCAAATCTCCGATTGGCCTAGAGATATTCACTCCATTTATATTGGAGGGACAAATCCCGTCTTGTTCCATCACTGTAAACTACTCATTTCATAATACACCCAAACAAGGTCCTTATAACTATCGCTTAACGACAGCATTAGACAATGATCAAAGCGCATTAGTTCATGTGTAGTCACATGCATGCGAACTCAGGTCTAAGGACTATACTCTATAGTCGTAGTAAGAATCTCTTATGACACAGATATAAATATCCTGAAGAGTTCTTATAATCGGGTCATGTCCGGTCGTATGTACCCAACATACACCTATATACTGACTTTGATGCCGCGCATCTATGACACACTGAGACTTTGTCATAAGTCACATACCAATCTAGTCTCACACGGTTGTTGGTGTTCCAATTTCAACAACCTTCGACTAGGGACAGGATGATATAAACCATCTATCAAATATAGGGTCTCATGATCAAGCTAAATGACTTTGATAACTCAAGATCAAGTCACTTACTTCGATGACCTATAAAATGGTTCATATCATTTTGGAACGATTATTTCATCACAGTTAAAATAATCTTGAAATAATAATTTCATTAAACATCTTGAATGTTTTACAAGAACATATCAAATAACTAAATAAAGCCCTTTAATAACTCCCACTGAAATTAAGACTGCATCTTAATTTCACTTATCCTACAGCAACAGTCCGCGACTCGTGCTTAGGCCTAAGGAGTGGCTTCGTTAATAGATTAGCAACGTTCTCATTCATTGAAACTTGCTGATCTACTTAACATCTCTGTCATTTATCTCACGGAATAGGTTATACCTACCCTCAAGGTGTTTGGACCTCTGATGTGCAGCTAGTCTCATCTATGCTGGGAATCACATCAAGTTCAGTGACGAACTCTTCTTTCCAAACAACCTCTTTCGCCGCTTTCCAAGCTGCGAAATGTTCAGCTTAAGTCATGGAGTCAGCAACAGTGCCTTGCACCGCCAGACAGACACAAGATATAACCGGACTGTGACCGGAAATCATCTTTGTCCGTTGGAAACTTGCCTTTCAGACTCTACCGACTCGTAGCACCTCACTTTCTCCGTAACTCAAGAATTTATCCTTAGTATTCCTCAAATACTTTAGGATATTCTTTACGGCAATCCAGTGATTCTTTGCTGGATTTGACTGGTCTTTACTTGTCTTGCTTAACATTAAAGCAACATCAAACAAGTACGTTTCATGGCATACATGATAGATCCAATTGCCGACGCATATGGAATCTTATCCATGCTTTTAAGCTCAGCAGTTATCGTAGGACACTGTGTCTTGCTTAACGTAATGACATGTGACATTGACATAAAACCCTTCTTGGAATGCTGAAAAGTGTAGGACTTTTGTCGGGATAAGAATCCTGACTTTGTCTTACCAGCTCTTTCGGATCTCTATCTTTAGATCCAAAATCCAAGAACATACGTGGCTTTACCCATGTCAATCATTAGAACCAACTCCCAAGCCAGTCCTTTACTGACTGCAGCATTGGGACGTCATTTTCGAGAATCAGTATGTCATCGACATACAATATGAGAAATGCAATATCGCTCCCACTAATCTATTAGTAAACACACAGTTCCGCTTCGTTCCTGTTCAAGTCAAAACCTTGACTACTTCAACAGAACGAAGATTCCAACTCCGATATGTTTGCTTCCATCCATGAATGGATCAATGAAGCTAACTTACACATAGTGTAATTTTCGGAGTCCGGGCTCACTTTCGCTTCTTTGAATTTCGCAGATTCGTCGCTCTCAATGATCATCAGATCATGCGAACTTTAAATGATTATCAGGTTCAACTAATGACGAGAAATCACTCTCTGATTAGAAACTGATTCATTCATATCTGCGAACTTCAGGCTCCACAGGTGTAGATTCTACAGAAATCTGTAAATCCATCCGTTGCTCTCCCTCAACAGGTTGAGCAGCCTCCTGTATTTCTCGAATTTCTTCGAGTTATACTTTTACTCCCACTGTTCTTCTTGGAAAATAAGTTATCTTCTTAGAAAACAGAATGGACGTAAAAGTAACAAGCCTTGGTTTCCTTCGGACAACCAGCGAAGTAGTACAACTACAAATACTCAGTAAAGACGAATTTGGATCGATTCCAATCCACATTTACGTGGTGTCTTTCAACTGATATTGGTGGAACTATTTTAGCGTAAACTTAGATATTTTAGAGCGTTATTCTTAAAGAATATCATGGAAGATTCGTGTGACTCATCTTTAATCATTTCTAATAAGATCTGATTCTTTCTCACAGAAACACCTTCAGGTTTTCAGGAGAAATGAGCTGTGAAACGATTTCACACTCATTCAGATGATCACACAATCAATGACTTAAGTATTCTCACTCGTGATCTGATCCAGAGTCTTAATACTTCTGTCATTCAGATCCTATACTTCATTCTGAAACTCTTTCGACCATGTCAAAGAATTCCGACTTGTGTCTCATCAAATGAACATAGTCTCACTCACTGAAGTAATCAGTAGAGACAATGAAGTACAGGAAATTTTCTCTGGCATTACTGCTCATTGGGCCACATACAAGAGTATGTTCCAGGTCCAATAAGCCTTTGGGCCTTTCTCTAGCTCGGCTAAGATAGGCCCTTTACCTTTTGGTCCAGTAAACAGAGTTCAAGTCTCATAAGATATCTTATCAAATGAGCCCAACAGTCCATAACTATGGGATTTCTGAATCCGACTTACTCTGTGCGACCAAGACTTTTATGCCAAGAAAAATCAGGTTTAATTCATCAGATTTAAACCAATTCGGTATTTATGTTACATTTAGGCACTCTTTGGTTTAAGATATAAAACCCATTCCATGAATAGGGTGCTACAATTAATATTTCATTAAGATCAAAAGAACAAAAACTTGTCTTTTATCAAAATGAAAAACATTCAAATTCTTACAAGAAAATGAAAGACAACTCTGCTTAAAGCAGGTACATTGTAGCAATTACTTAATACAAAACCAATCCTTGAAGGGATCTATAAGTGAAAACCCTACGGCTGAGGCAGCATCCATAGCTCCTTCCAGACATGTAGTTCCACTTGCCCTTCCTTCAACGTTCTACTGTTGCTTAGGCTCTGCATATTATCTTAAATATCAGTGCCACAACCAGTATCCAATACCTTTAAGGTAGAACTTGAAGTAATAACATGAATACCTGAGGAAGTAGTCGCATACATCAACTTCAACTCCTCATCATCTTCCATGAATTTAATGCAATCTCTCTTCCAATGCCTTGTCTCCTTACAGTAGCAGCACTTACCAACGTAAGAGGTATCTGACTCGGGCTCAGAAGACACACGCTTGCCATGATTCAGAATCTGGACAACTTTGCCTTCACCCTTGTCAGCATTAGGTTTATTAAACCTACCCTTCTCATTCATGAGATTATTCAGGGTACTCTTCACGTTTGGCTCAACTGTTTTGAGCATATCATGCAGTTCAGTCAGCGTCTTCGTTAAGCCTTTCTTGATATAGTTCCTTCTGAACTTATCATAGCTTGACGGCAGTGACTGCAGAATGATCTCAGTTGCCAATTCTTGGCTAACTGGATAATCCAGTTTCCTCAGGTTATCAATGTAACCCATCATTTTACTGACATGAGGACTCACTGGATGATCATTTGGTAGCTTGCAGCTAGTGAGAGACTTAACCAACCGGTATCTCTCCACTCTTATCTGCTCCTGAAATTTCAATTTCAGGCTGCTGATCATCTCTATTGGCGACTCCATGTTCTCATATTGCTTCCGCAAGTCTGAGTCCATGGTAGCCAATATCAGACCACGCACATCTACCGCATCATTATAATGCTTATTCCAAGCATCATATACTGCATGAGAAGCATTGGACCCGATCCTCACGGGGAGAGCTCTCTCAAGGACATAGTCCTTTCTCTCCTGTCTGAGAACTAGCCTCAGGTTCCGCAACCAAGTCAAGAAATTTGATCCGTTCAGCTTGTCCATCTCAAGGACAGACCGGATCGAGAAAGTGTTTTGATTGTTTGTGCTAGTCATAACTGAAAATTAAGATAAAAGGATTTTAGTTAATATGTTCAATATGATTAATCTTGTATTATACTTAATATGATTAATCACGCATTATATTCAATAACATAAGTTACCCTCAATAGAATATAATGATTCCAAGATCCACATATAACTAAGATCAAAGTGGGCCACTGGCCATCACCCAACCTTAGCTTATATCGGTAAGCCCTATGTCGGCTAATTATATCCGTGATATAACTCTTGGTTGTGAATCTGGGCCCGAGGCCCAATCCACTCTGATGTCTCAAGGCCCGGGACTCCCGATGGCCTAGTCAAGAAAACCAGACTATACAGTCATGTAATCATTAATGTCTGGGACTCCCAATGACATTTATGAATCACAAACCGTCTTATCCACGCAAAAGCAGACACCCTCACACTGTAAGGCCATGAATACAATTGAATGGGCTTCGACAGCTGACATAGCCTGGACAAGACATCCAACGCTTGATATTATTTGAGGTTCGTAGGTTTATTAAAATTTCATTCCCAAAATAGAAGATTACTATTTCGGGAAACTTTCTATTTTTGGAAACCTACTATTTTTGGAAACTTTCTAAAATTGGAAACTTTCTAAAACCGGAAACTTTCTAACTTTAGAAATTTCTTAAAATCCAAAACCCGCAAATCTAGAAACTTCTATTTTAAGAAACTTTCTAATTTCAAAATTTCTGAAACTTTAATTTAAAATCGATTTATAATTTTATAAAATAAATTTTAAATTAATCTGAAGAAAAAGACTCAAATAATTGGCCCAATTGTTTTAACTTCTTGGCCCGAGGCCCAAGAATTGGTCCATGTCCAAGACATGACCCAATTGTCCAATTAAATGACATAACCGGTCTGGTTCATTAAAATTGGTCTAACCAAATTTTAATTACTACGATGACCACAATTGTCAACCGGTTATTTACTAAACCGGATTTTCTCAATTTATTTGGTCCAACCAAATCAAATTAGAAAATCCTGGTTTAGGCACAAAATCCAATTTTTGACTTTGGATTTCTTATCCCGGTTTAACCAGAACTTAATAAAATTATTAAATCTGTTTATTAAACCGCGACGAATTAATTTTAATCAAGTTTTAAACCGAGCCTTGAACCGAACCGAACCGATTTGGTCACGAACCAATCATGGTCGTGACCTAGCTTCTCTTCCAAGAAACGATCGTCCAGCCGCAACTCACGCTCGGGACGAGACGCGATGCTGACGATCGATCGGGACGTGACGAGCTGTGATCGGGACGGGATGGTACAGCCGGGAGAGCCGCGATCGTCCCACGCCAAGCTTCAGCGATCGGGCGTGATCGTGCAAGCTGCAGGAACGATCGGGATTGCTCGGGTAGATTGCTTCCCACGATCGCCGAGCGATCGGGACGGCAACGCACGCGAGCGGGACGGGCAGGACGCGATCAGCTATGCGTCTTGCACCTCACGGTCGAGTGATCCAACCGGCCTTCAACCGATCACGGCTTGGCCGATCGGTGCATCATCTCGGCCGATCGCAAACAACAAGTCATATAGCTTGTTTTTGCGATTTCAGTAGGGTTTGTTTAGGTTTTTAATTCTTGTTTCTTAGGTGTTTTGCTCTTATCAGTAGATTGATTCAGAAAAACACCTCTTAAACAATCCTAAACAACCTAAACATGAATCTAAACAAGAAATCCTAAGAACCAATGGCTCTGATACCACTGAAGGATGTTTTGGTTGTTAATCCTGATTCAATTCACAGATTCAACAGTTCCTAAACATGCGGATCTAGGTTCTCTTGAATAGAAACTTTTTGATCTCACCTTACACATGTTTATGCAGCGGAAAGAGAAGGTATATCAGAGATCAGAGAGCCACCGAGTGATAACTCCTCCAGAGGTTCACACACGCACACCAAGCAGGAAGAGAGGCTGCTAGACCAAGGGAGAGGAGGCGCAGAGAGAGGCTGTGGGTGGCGCAAATGAGCTGAAGAATTAGAGAGCTTTTAGGTCAAGTTTTATTCATTAAAACTCCCTTTAGTTCTCATGGGCTTTTGGGCCCAATTCTCAGTTCTGATTAAATCCCTTGGATTTAATCAGGCCCTTTAGTCTCTCCAAGTACCGTAAATGCCTAGCACTTTTACCGTACCTCTGCTAAACCGTTCCTTCGTATTTTCCCGTTAGCTTAGGCGTGTGACCCATATGGGATCATATAATAAAGGCAATAAGTCCAAGACTTATAGATCATGAGCGGACTCTAGCAAGCCATCATGACCCCCAGCATTATATGACTTATGTCTGATCATTGACATACTCTTACTTTCTAGAGACAGTACCGAGATTACTGGACACAATTCCAACATTTAGATACCGGTCAAATCCAATTCAACCGGTCCATCCAATTGAACCGATTCAATCAGTTTTGACTAATCGCGATAACCGGTCCAATACAATTGAACCGACTTATCCAATCAAACTGATCTTTACCAATCAAATCGGTTTATTCTAATCGAGATAACCAATTCAATCCAATTGAATCAATTCATACAATTTAAACCAATCTGATCTACCTTAACCAAGCATGATAACCAGTTCAATCCTATTGAACCGATCAACCAGTCGCAAGGCCTGTGTCGACCGACACTTAACCTGTGTCGATCGACACAGTAGGGTATCAGGGAATTTTTTAATCGAATTAAACCGACATAACCACGCGAGATAACCGGTTCAATCCAATTGAACCGATTAACTATTCGCACAGCCTGTGTCGATCGATGCACCCAGTGTGTTGATCGACACAATGCGATTTCTAAATCGAAACCCAAATATTCAATAGGTGAATTCGCGATGCATCGACCGACACAAACTTGTGTCGATTGACGCTATGCGAAAACCCTAAAATTATTTTACGCGTTTTCGCTATGCATCGACCGACACAAACTTGTGTCGATCGACACAGTGCGAAAATACAGTTTCATTGTTTTTCAACAGAGAAATAATCCGAGATTCAATTCTCCAAAACACGATTTTTAAAGCATTAATCTATTCAAATACATCAGTTTTCGAATTAAATGCTTCAGATTCTATAGACTAAACCCTAATAGCTCTGATACCAGTCTCTGCTATCCAAGCGGAGAAGATGTTGGCTAAAGGATGTGAAGCATACTTGGCCACCATCACGATCAAGGAAGTCGGGCCAGAGGCTAAGATCGGGGAGATCCCAGTGGTTAAGGACTTTGAGGATGTGTTTAGACCATTAGAAGGCTTACCGCCTGACCGGTCTGATCCGTTCGTCATTGAACTTGAACCCGGAACTAAACCCTTGTCTAAGGTGCCTTATAGAATGGCCCCAGCCGAGATGGCTGAGTTGAAGAAGCAGTTGGAGGAACTGCTGGACAAGGGCTTTATTAGGCCGAGCAGTTCTCCTTGGGGGCGCCTGTCTTATTCATCAAGAAGAAGGACGGGAGCCTTCGCTTGTGCATAGACTACCGAGGCATCAACCGGGTCACTTTCAAGAACAGGTACCCATTGCCTCGGATAGACGAGTTGTTGGACCAACTCAAGGGTTCTACTGTATTCTCCAAGATCGACCTCGCTTCGGGATACCACCAAATCCCGATAGCACCAGAGGACGTGAGGAAGACTGCGTTTAGGACTCGGTATGGACACTACGAATTTTTAGTCATGCCGTTCGGTCTAACAAATGCACCGGCCGCGTTCATGAAGATGATGAACGGTGTTTTTCGGGAATGGTTAGACAGTTTTGTCATCATATTCATTGATGACATTCTTGTTTACTCCAAGAACCCTAAGGAACACCGGGAACATCTTAGGATCGTGTTGGAGAAGCTGCGGGAACAGAAGCTCTATGCTAAGCTAAGTAAATGTAGCTTCTGGCAAGAGCGGATTGGCTTCCTAGGACAATTAGTGTCGGCGGAAGGGGTGGCAGTTGATCCGGAGAAGATCCGGTCAATTTAGGAATGGCCAAGGCCAAGAAACGCGACTGAGGTCCGAAGCTTTCTGGGCCTGGCCGGCTATTACAGACGTTTTGTTCACGGGTTCGCAAGTATGGCCAAGGCCATGGCAAAGCTGACCGGGAAAAACGTGAAGTTTGAGTGGACCGAGGCCGCGGAGAAGAGTTTTACGGAACTCAAGGAGATGTTGACTAAGGCGCCAGTCCTGACTCAACCCCAAGATGATGTGCCTTACGTGGTATACACGGATGCGTCAATCAATGGGTTGGGATGTGTGTTGATGCAAGAAGGGAAAGTAATTGCATATGCTTCAAGGCAATTAAGGAAACATGAGGGGAACTATCCCACTCATGATCTTGAGACGGCCACAGTAGTTTTTGCACTTAAGATCTGGAGATCTTATCTCTACGGAGCAAAAGTGCAACTATTTACGGACCATAAGAGCCTGAAGTATGTGTTCACCCAACCTGAACTCAACCTTCGTCAAAGAAGATGGATGGAACTAGTGTCCAATTACGATCTGGACATTACTTACCATCCAGGGAAGGCCAACCTCGTGGCCAACGCCTTAAGTAGGAAGAGGACCGAGGTGGCTATTGGACGGGATGCAGAGACCTTGGTCGGAATGGTCCGTTCCTTGCGTCTCAATGCATTGGCCGTAGGAGAGGAGACAGTGGGCTTAGGGGCAGCGGACCAAGCAGATATTCTGACTAAAGTCCGGCTTGCTCAGAAGGATGATGAGGAGTTGGTGAAAGCCGCTGAGAACAACCATACGGAATACCAAATCTCCAACAATGCGACGATTGTGGTTAATGGCCGAGTCTGTGTGCCAAACGTGTGGGAACTGAAGGAAGTCATCTTACGAGAGGCTCATCAGTCTAAGTTCTCAATTCACCCCGGTCAAACCAATATGTACCATGACCTCAAACGGTACTATCATTGGGTCGGGATGAAGCGTGATGTATCTGACTGGGTGGCCAAGTGCCCAACCTGTCAGCTTATCAAGGCTGAACGCCAATTCCCGAGTGGATTGTTACAAACTCTTCCCATTCCGGAATGGAAATGGGATAACATAGCTATGGACTTTGTGACGGGTTTACCTACGTCCCGGAACAGGCGGGATGCCATCTGGGTTGTGGTAGATAGGCTCACGAAATCCGCCCACTTCTTGGCCATCAAGAAGACGGACGGAGTGGGGAAACTGGCTGAGTTATACATTGATGAGATCGTGAGACTTCATGGGATCCCATCAAGTATAGTTTCAGACAGGGACGGCCGGTTTACTTCTTATTTCTGGCAAGCCTTCCAGAAGGCTTTGGGAACAAGAGTGAACATGAGCACGGCTTACCATCCCCAGACGGACGGTCAATCAGAGAGGACCATACAAACCCTGGAAGACATGCTAAGGGCGTGTGTCCTTGAATGGGGCGACTCATGGGAAAATTTCTTGCCCTTGACCGAGTTTGCGTATAACAACAGTTATCACACAAGCATCGGAATGTCGCCTTACGAGGCTTTGTATGGACGACCGTGTCGAACTCCATTATGTTGGACCGAGGTTGGAGAGTCTAGCATAATTGGACCAGACATAATTGAGGAAACCACGGAACGAATCCGATTCCTTAAGGCCAAAATGAAGGAAGCTCAAGACCGTCAAAAGAGCTATGCAGACATGAGAAGAAAGGACCTTGAGTTCGAAGTAGGCGACCAAGTCTACTTGAAGATGATCACTTTCAAGGGTCGGGCTAGGGTTTCCAAGCGTGGTAAGCTTGATCCCAGATATTTGGGACCATTCCGAATCATTGAACGGGTTGGGGCGGTCGCCTAAAAGTTGGATTTGCCAAGTGAGATGGACGCATTTCACAACGTGTTCCATGTCTCACAGTTGCGCAAATGCTTAGGGGATCAAGACATAGTTGAACCTGAGATTCCAAGAGAACTTAGGCCAAACTTGACTATCGAAATCCGGCCACTCCGAATCCTAGATAGGATGGAAAAAGCAACCCGAAAGAAAGTGGTGCAAATGGTCAAAGTGGAATGGATCCACAATGGGATCAAGGAGATTACTTGGGAAACCGAGAATAGGATGAAGGCCGACTATCTAGAGTGGTACAAAAACCTTGATGCGGATTCAGGGACGAATCCATTTCAAGGGGGGAGACTTGTAGTATCCCCCAACCGGCCTAAGGAAGATGGGACGGGCTATGGGACCAGAAAACATGAACGGGAAGTCCGGAGAGACTAAACCAAGTGTCCCATAGGCGTTTTAAGGCTGAGACTCAGCTGGAAGGAGCTCAGCCAAGTGTGGAAGTAAGGAAGTCAGCTCAGCTGAGCTAAACAGTCCAGCTGGTCAGCTAGGTCAGCTGGCAACCAGCTCAACTCAGCTGGCCGGAGTGTTAAGCTCTTGGGCCAGCTGGTCAGCTAGTGACACTAGCTGACCAGCGGTTACCAAGCGAATGGGCACAAGGGAGAGTTGCACCCATTCGGTCACCAACTCACACCCTTTCTCCCATGGAAGTTGGCGCATGGAAGAGCCTATAAATAGGCCTTCCCTTGGTCATTTTTGCGCACGCCCACAAGGGAAAGAAACACTCAGAATTTTCCAAAGGCACAAGGCCATAAATCGAGAGTTTTAGAGAGAGAGAGAGAGAGAATCCGGAATCTCCAAGAGAAGGCCGGCGGTTTGAAGAGGAGTTTGGTGGTGGTTTAAAGCGCAAGGAAGGGAGGAAAGATGGCTGGAGAGGCATCAACCACCCATGGCAAGACCACGACCACATCCAAGGTTAGAGTCCGGTTCATGTCCTCTCGGTCTTGGCCAAAACCCTAGCGGCCACGGCCGGTTGTCTATGGCCGGAAAACTCTCTTCTTCTCTTGTTCTGAATAGTCGCTATATGCTTGTTACACGACCGGCCATAAGGCCTTGGTCGTGGGCGGTTGGCTAGACGGTTAGTCGCGTTCCTAAGCGCTAGGATGGTCCAAGGATCATGACTGCTTCGAACGGTTTAACGGCTCGTCAGGAAGACGGTAAGCCGAGAACCGAGAAGCCAAAGTATGATCAGCCAAAGGCGTGAAATCGGTCCGAGGGAAATGGCCGTGGGACGCTAGACTTAACCGCTCGTCAACATGCCGGCACATGATGCGCACGATTGCGGATAGCCCACGGGCTGTCGCAAGCGATCGCTGGCCGCGGTCACACGTACGGACCGAAGGAACGATCGTAACCGTCCGCGGTAATGATCGCGTCCGTTCGTACGATAAGTCGCGTCCGTTCACGGATACACGGCTGAACCGCAGACCGACCGTGCAACGTTCCGCGGATCGTTCCTCGTAGACGTAGCGCATAGCCGCGCGATCATGCGTCAAGCCGGACCGTACGCTTGTATTGATCAGTCCGCGCGACCGTAAGGTCAAGCACGCGATAGATTGGTATGTCCGTCCCGGTACGCGTATGACCGTAAGGCTACCCGCGCGCGCATACTCGGACGACCGTAAACAAAGCGCGACGATCGTAAGTCCACGCATCCGACCATGAGCCATTTGACGAGAACGCGCGGCCACACGCTCACGTCCGTGAGCCGAGTGCGGTTGCGGTTCCAGAAATGTGTGACGGGAATAAGCGACTTTGTTTGGAAACTTAGAATAACAATAAGAATTGCTTGTATAAAATAGTTCATGGGATCATATAGAAATATCGATTGCTAGGTTGCATGAAATTGAATATGAATTGATTATGGAAATCTCATGAACTTGTTGTGACTTTCAGGTGATCATGATGTTGATCAAACCTAGGCGCGGACAAGACTTGGGGCGAGTGGTGATTAGTTGGTACACATTGTATAGGACCGAATACTTTAGCATAATGCGATTGAAACTACATTTGTATTTGGTACCTTTTACTTATTAATAAAATGTCTATTTTGCCTTAGTCTATATTATGAATCGAAATGAATGAATAAATGAGATAGAATTGTTTAAGTATGAAAATAATGGGCTTGAGGTTCACAAACGAACCTCAAGTTGAAATGGTTAAGTAGTGGCAAACCTTACCGGCCCTATGGCCGGGATAGACCTTGTCAGTAAGGAATCCCTGCACGGAGTTCGCTACATGTACATTAGCACCACTATCAATCCACAAAGTTTTAAAAGAAACATTAGCAATAATAGATTCAAAAAAACTTACATAACCCGTAGGATTACCTTTCTTTTCGAACCATTCTCTTCTTTTAGTGTAATCTTTCTAAAAGTGACCAACCTTTTTACAAAAGTTTCATATGTCATCTTTCTTTTCCTTTTCCTTCTCATTATCATGATCATTCATCTTGAGTGGTGCTCTTTTCTGGCTCTGTTTATGCATTTTCCCAACTTTAGATCCAGCTCCATGGACATAATGGGCAACCTTAATTCCTTCAAGGAAAAGTCTAGACTCCTCTTGGACAAATTTAATAGCCAATTTTCACTACTCGTCCACCTTTCATCAATGGCATTATAATTGAGTTGGAAGGGTCCATACTGAGGAAGTAGAGAATTAACGGTAAATTCGACGAGAAATGAATCGTCCACTTTCATTCCTAAACTCTTCAACTTAGCCGCAAGGTTGGTCATTTCAATTAAATGTTCATGCATAGAACTTGTCCCATCATACTTCACTGTTGTAAGATCTGGCATAAGTTTCCACGCAAGGGATTTATCTGCAATCTTAAACCGTTCTTCTATGGCTGTCAGATAAGCCTTAGCTTTAGTTTAATATGGAAGGGAAGCTTTGATGTTACTGACTATTCTCATTCTTAAAAACATCATGCTCAATTTGCTAGCTTTCTCCCAAGCCTTATGGAAAACCTTTTCTTCCTTAGTACTATTTTCAGTCAGCAGATTTGGCTCTTTTTCTCGTAATGCCAAATCCAAATCTAGTACTCCTAATGTAAACTCAACTTTCTCTTTCCATTCTGAGAATTTAGTTCCAATGAGGATCGGACAGAAGAGGCCATATATGACAAATTTGAAGAAAACATGCTGCAATTTTAGAGATACGACAAGCTTTAATTAGACTTCAAAACAACACAATCAATTACTATTATTTGAATGCATACGACAAGAATCTATGATGCTCTTGTGAGCAGACACCATAATTCTATAAAATGTCATAGATTCATAAAACATTATTTAGTGATGTATCAAATTACCCAAACTAAGTTATCTGTGGATATCCTTAGTCTACATGATTACAAACACTATATAAGTTATTGGTCATGTTTTATGTGGATAGCCTACCTATGGTTAGCTAGTTATTACATAAACATATCAAACTTATTTAAAACATGGTTTTACTTTTGCAAATCATTACAGGATAAAGTCACTGTGGTGATATCAATATCCTTTATTCGCACATTATTAGAAACCATTTTCTATTCATATCCGTCCTATTAAGTACAAACAAAATTAAATCTACAAGGATCTTAATTTGTAGTATTAAACTTTAGCTTAAATAATATCATAAATCTATTATTCTTAATGGATAAACAAGATATTTTATAACCGTTAGCTCTGATACCACATGTTAACATTATGTCATGTAAGATTTATTTACATGCACCCTGAGATCTTTAAACATCTAAATTAATCACATAATAGAAACATAAGAATAGCAATAAGGGTACCTTCATTCATGGTAGTGGAATGAAGTGGAGTGAATCTTTCTTCAATGATTTCTTGAGTTGAAGAAGAAAGTGTGACATTTTCTTAGGATTTTAAGGTTTCTCTCCCCTTACCCACAAACGTTTTCTTAGGTATTGTATTTGTTTACGTAATTGGTATATCTTTGTGATGGAGCAAAGACATCTATTTATAGGCGGAGAGAGGATCTTATTCCTCATTAGATTAGATTCAATCTCAACCATCCATCAAAGGAGAGATTAATTCATAAGTGACAAGTGTGAGGGCAAGTGTCAAGCATTAGTTCTTTAATATGACATGTGTAATGCATTAGTGCATGACTAAGCTATTATGTGCCACCAATAAACCATTAAGTGACACATAAGTCCATGACTAATAAATTCATAACTTTAAGCATGACATGTGTCTTTAGTACCTGTCTTCTTTAAATCATTCCACTTGTCCTCTTAAATACATTAGGAATTTAACTCCTTAATATCCATTTAATTAGTTTTTTTGGTCAAACCATTTAATTGGTTTATCAAATATTATTAGAATATAGCAATCCCAATAATAAAGCAATTAACTAGAAGACCACATACATAGATAAATTTCTTACAAAATCTTCATAGGATGATTCCTGAAAAAGTGTGGCGGTTGTCCCTTCCTCCAAGCGGTGATTATTTTGGTTTTCCATCGGCTTCTTAGATGCCTCCGATATACTCCCAGCCGGTTTGGTCTCTGGTTTCCCATGCTAGATTCTCTGTTTAGTTAGTGTTTATTGTTTAGAAATATGTAGTAATTGTTTATGGTTACTAGAAGTAAACAAAGACCAGATAAGGTCACCTCTTCCTAGAATGGAAACAAGGCCTTGGAGCCTGTCAGTAAGAGGAAATCCACCGATAGAAGCTGCGAAGCAAAACAAACAAAAAAATCCAAAGCAAGTTAGTTCCCAAATTTTTCTGCCAATCTTTGTCTTTCCCCGAGGACGCCAATAGAACTCTCCGGCAAGGACGAGAAGAGGTGTAAAAAGTCCCCATTGTACCTCACATTCCTCTTCACCAAAATTAGGTTATGGAAATCGGATACCGTGAAATTACGGCCCATTTCCAATGATCTCACCTTCAGCCCGATGTGATATACCTCACTAGATTGGGGAACATTTGAGGAAAATCTATCTATAAACTAGCCACCACCTCCAACAGAAACTACATAATTGGGAAGGTGAGTTTGCATGAATCGAAGAAGATCGTGTAGGAATAACACCAACCCAGACGAACCAATTCATGGTTTCGTACTCAGAGGGGATATCAAGATCGATTCCCCCCCCCCCCCCGAACCCCTGTGTCCTCCATATGCCTTCAAGATCTTCACGGGTAGCACGAAATGGTCGGTACGAACCAAACATCAGTTCTCTCGTCGTATCAGAAGTACCTGCACCATCTTTTCTTTCTCAGTTTGAGGCCATGACAAAGTCAGTCAAAGAAACTAAACCGGTTCAAAAAGGGAAAACGAAGGAATAGATTGAGAAAGGAATGATTTTTTTGCAAGGCTTAACGCGAAATCTAAAACTTTTCGACGAAACTGTAAAGTTTGTTCTAAGATTTCTCGAAAGTAATTAATAAACGAGAAGGAAAATGAACATCAGTTAAGAAGTCACCTTGATGAGTAGGTGTGTGTGGTTGATTCATGGAGACACAACAATTCTTTTAAATCTAAAGATAGCGGAGGTTCTCGCCTCCATCACTCGTGACCGTCAAATTTAAAATCCACTCATGATTTTGGTTCACAACAACTCTCGAGATCACGGGATATCTCGACTCCCGTAATATCAACTGTTGGATTCAAAACCTTTAATAACTTCAAATCACGGTAGTTCTCAAAACCGCAGAGATTTCTCCCGAGAAAACTCAACCGTTGGAAGCGAAATATCATAATGATTTAAAATCTTGGCAATATTGATGTGACATTAGCGGATTAGACCTCCGCAGTCATAGGGCTGTTCCCATTTCTTCCCAAGAATTAAACATTAATTATTAATATTTAATGGGCTGGGGGGAAATTGTTGGTACCAAAATCCACCCATCGATTTGGCCCGATAATGCCCAAGGCCTTATTATTTAGTAGGTCATAAATAAAGTAAACATTCGTCGGCCCAGAAAGAAGCCTATCAAATCTCTGCCTAAAGAGTAAGAGAGCGACTACATTTTTAAGAGTACACGCAAGGTCAAGCGACGGGCTGACTTAGTCAAAACAACTTAGTTAGAAATCTTCTCAAATTTTTGAAAATCGCAATGATCGTTCCAACGAGTGTATTACAATATGTAATATGGGGACCTCGACAAACTCATTGTAAAACTTTCATTTTAGATCTCTTTGTAATATTCTTTCACTCAATATAAGATAATTATGAAACTCAATTCGTTTAGATAGTTATTTGAAGCATTGTGTGACTTTTGACGAGTTAGCCAACTGATTGTTTCGCTAACCCATATTAGAATTGTTAATATGATCTCTAAAACAAGATCATTCTGTAAATTTGTTGACTTTATCTCTGAAAAGATTTCGATTTTTGCTGGTTTTAGTTTGTAACCCTTGGTCTAAAGTTTCAGTTTCCGACAAAAAACATTGTTCTACTTAAATGAACATAACTAGGATAGTTCTCCTTAAATGAATAGGACTATTGATGAAATCTCAAGTCTTGGAATGACTCGAGACAATAGTTCTCTTTGTTCTCTCCCCTATTTCTCGCTCTAGACCTCCGTCGTTGTTTCCCACCTCCTCTCTGGCGCTCTTCCTTTACCGGAGAGGGCTCACCTTTTTACTTTTTTTCCTCTCTCAGGTCGTGCTTCATCCCGAATTTACAACTCCTCTCTCTCTCTCTCTTTAGTTCGGTGGCGGCGGGGCTTGGTTCCTAGATCTCGCGGCGGTCGGCGGCAGAGGAACTCTGGCGATGGCGCGTCATCACCCTCGATATGCGGGACCGGATATGGTGTTTGGCGTTCTCCCTTTCTCATCTACGGTTGTTGATAGGTTCTAAGTTTTAATCCCTATACTAACTGCAAGTGCACAGTGATGTAGTTGTAGTACTTAGGGTATCGAATCCACAGGAACTCCGGTCAACGATAGATAAGAACAGAAAAGATTAAACTAGGAGAAAGCAAAGGTGATTAAACTAAAAGCAGAGCAGAAAAGTAAATCAGTAGCAGGCGAGTTTGTGAGCAAAGAAGCGAAGCGTTAAGTCTAGGGAGTTCTCAGGAAATCAGGAACTCAAGCAATCAATCAGTCGAAATCCAATCCGAAACTGTTCTAGAACTCAAACACAGATATAGAATTAACCAAATTCCTTTGCGAGAATTCTCTAAGTCTAAGTGCAGCAAACCAAACTTTCGTTTGCGAGAACTAACAGATTAAACCAGCTTTAATTCCAAGTTTGATATGTTCACAATCTAATTAAACCAAACTTTCGTTTGCGAGAAGTTAAATTGCTTATCTAGGTTCTTTCTAGCTAAATTAACCAACTTCCGCTGCATTAATCAGCCTAACATCATAATCTAAGTGGCCAGTTCAGATTAAGCATTAAGAACAACCTAAAAAAAGAACTAGCAGATATAAATCCCTACTGATTAATTAAACTATAACTCCATGAAATCCCCAATGAGAATCCCTAAACTTAACAGGTAAACTACTCAGACATGTTCAGCGAAACAGAAAACATCTTGAATAGAAAACCAAATATCATAAAACAAAGTAAAGATATGGGGTTCAAAATCCTCTCTCTTTCGAGAGCAGGATCAGCTCCTAACTCTCTCTGAAATAAAATAAGACTTAATGAAAGCGTAGCCTAAACAATGGCTTAAAAACCCTTATATAATAGCTAAAACACGTTTTGGGCTTCTGTGTAAATATCTGGACTTTTCTGCAAAATCAGCATTCTTCATTAAATCGGCAAGTCTGGCCCATTCGCATATGCAACGATCGATGCAGGTGTGCAACGATCGACGCAGTCTCCAAAACTGGACAGTGAACTCTGTCTCTCGGACCAAATCTCCAAAATACACCAAACAGCTCCAAAATCTCCACTTCTGCTCCAAATGTGTCTAAACCTGAAAACATACTAAAAAGAACACAAAAGACACTAAAACACATCTATATCATGGCATAAAATGGGTAAAAACCATGATATATCAACTCCCCCACACTTAGCCTTTGCTTGTCCTCAAGCAAGTAAAGAACCAAAGCATAAGAAAAGAAGTTTGAAAACACAGAAACTCATTTCGTCCTAGGAACTTTCACAATCACATTCACTTAGTAAGCCACTGAAAACTTTCCTACAGAACTCAAGACCACAATGTACTTCCCCCACACTTAGCAACTGTCCTAAGTAAACTCCACAATCACATTCAAGCATTCAAATTCTCCCTACTGACTTCTGCAAGTATTTAAGTGCGGTCTCACCTAAGGAGTATCGATCAAAGGGCACATGGATTCTTACCTAGTCAGCTCTAGACCACCATACTATCTTTCTCTAGTCCCTTTCTTCTCTTTCCCTTCTTTAACAACTGATTTTTCCCCATTGGGTATCATTTTATTTTTTTTATCAGTGTTCTTCCCGTTATGGGGTGTACTTTGGACACATTCCATGGATACACAGGAGATAATAGGGGTCTCTACCGCTCCCATGACCACTTCGGAGTTACTAACTCATCCTCAGTTTATTATTATTATTATTTTTTTTTTTACTTTATAGAAGGGGAGAAGGGAACTAAATAGGACAGGTTTACAGGCTGTGTCAGAACTAACAGGGAATCCAACACAAAGTATACCAAGCCCTTAGGTGAGAAATCTAAGTCAGTATTAAATTGAAGTCAGTAAAAGGATCCTCTGATACCTGAAGTGATATGGGTGTTCCCAGTAGGTTGATCTGTGTCTGAGTTTTCTAACAGTCATAGAGGCTCTGCAAGTCTGTCTAATGGTCACTTAGTTCCTGTTCAAGCGAAATTTTTCCTCGAAAAATCATAGTTTCATACAAATTTTGACTCAATAAAACAATGTTTTTGAAAAACCAAAGACTGACTCATAAGAAAACAAAAGCGTGCGTCAAAAGCTTCCTCCCCCACACTTAAACTACACTGTCCCCAGTGTAATCAAAGCATGAGCTTGGTGGGAGAATAATCAAATTGAAGAACAAACCGAAAAGTTGCAGAATACTTACCTGTCGTCGCCCTGCGTCGATCGATGCCACAAGGGTGTCGATCGATGCAAGGCGAATATGCTCGCGGTTATGTAGATAACCGATGTCTGAACCGCAATCAATTCGGCTAACCGTGAATCGCGACTGCATCGACCGATGCACAATGTGTGTCGATCGATGCAAGGCGATTATTCATGTTTCCCTCAGCTCTGAACACACTTAAACAGAAAAATTAAAAATACCAAATCAAAACGAAAAAAAAAAAACAAAAACAAAAACGAACCTAACAGTGGGTTGCCTCCCACTCAGCGCTTGTTTTTAGTCATTAGCTTGACTATTGGAAGAGATTTGACTCAAGGCGGTTTCAACAGAGACTTTGAGTGTCTCTGTGAATATCTCTTCATCCATGGCGGTGTATAGGCATTATGATCATGAGGCTTCCCAAGGAAAGAGAAATCAGAATCAGGGCGGGAATGAAGCTTGGGCGGTCTACTGCGTTTCCCTGCATTCAAAACAATGCGGTCAGGAGGTTTAAGCTTAGGTGATTTATATCTTACTTTTGGTGCAGATCTGATGTCTGGAGCTTTCTGCTTATGAGCAGTTGCAGGTACTGAAGATGTTAGAGCAGGTTCAAGAGGAACTGCCATCTTCTTCTTTCCACTATCAGATACTGTAGTTCCACCAATCTGAACTTCTTCTTCCAGATGACCATCAGTGGAGATCATCTTCTTTGCATGAACTCGCGAAGCTTCAACTGGTGGTGTTTTATTCACCTTCTTATCCATCACTTTTATGCAGTTAGCCACTTCTAGCTCTTGTTTGGAAGGTTTAGGAACCTTAGGATATGGCACCGGGGGCTTGTAAGCTCGTTCTGGTACTGTTGCAGGTTTCTGGACATGTGTGCGTTCTGTGTCGATCGTTGCATAATGTGTGTCGATCGATGCAAGGCGATTCTGTTTCTCGAAAGAACTCGAAATTGCCATCAGAATGGCGTGTCGATCGTCACTAAGGGGGTGTCTATCGATGCATGTATCAGGCAGACAATATTCATCCAGAAAATCCGAGATTATGCTCTCTTCTTCACCTAGCAACTCAATCTCATCCTTTAAGGTCACAGCTTTGATGGATCTACACTGTTCAGCTTTCCTAGCTTCATTATGCCTTTGTATTGCTCCTTCCGTCTGCTGAACTTGGATATCTAGCTTCTTCAAATGTGTGCTCAAGTATTCAAGCTTCCCATTCAGACTTTCATGCATAGCTTCCAGGTTCCTGTCGAAGTTTGCAGCAGTCTTAGCCTGATCCTCTAGCAACTGCTCCATCATGGCTTCTATCTTGCACTCATAAGCTCTGTTTTCTTGGAATCCATAATCTCTGGTGAATGAATAGGAGCCATAGCCTCTGCAGAACGAGTTATTCTGCTGATTTTCCGACATCCGTCCCATCATTCCCATCATTCTTTCGCGATGTGTCGATCGATGCAGAGTAGCGTCGATCGATGCAAGCTCGAGAATGCAACGATCGACACAAAGGACCGTGTCGATCGATGCAGGGCGATTCTAGGCGTACCTGAAACGCAAAAACAGAAAAAGAAAAAAAAAATTAGTAGCAAAAAAATTAAAAACGAAAATCTTAGTCTAAACCCTAAGTTCAAATCTATCGAGGACTAAAAAGAGTCCCCGGAAACGGCGCCAAAAACTTGATAGGTTCTAAGTTTTAATCCCTATACTAACTGCAAGTGCACAGTGATGTAGTTGTAGTACTTAGGCTATCGACTCCGGTCAACGATAGATAAGAACAGAAAAGATTAAACTAGGAGAAAGCAAAGGTGATTAAACTAAAAGCAGAGCAGAAAAGTAAATCAGTAGCAGGCGAGTTTGTGAGCAAAGAAGCGAAGCGTTAAGTCTAGGGAGTTCTCAGGAAAATAGGAACTCAAGCAATCAATCAGTCGAAATCCAATCCGAAACTGTTCTAGAACTCAAACACAGATATAGAATTAACCAAATTCCTTTGCGAGAATTCTCTAAGTCTAAGTGCAGCAAACCAAACTTTCGTTTGCGAGAACTAACAGATTAAACCAGCTTTAATTCCAAGTTTGATATGTTCACAATCTAATTAAACCAAACTTTCGTTTGCGAGAAGTTAAATTGCTTATCTAGGTTCTTTCTAGCTAAATTAACCAACTTCCGCTGCATTAATCAGCCTAACATCATAATCTAAGTGGCCAGTTCAGATTAAGCATTAAGAACAACCTAAACAAAGAACTAGCAGATATAAATCCCTATTGATTAATTAAACTATAACTCCATGAAATCCCCAATGAGAATCCCTAAACTTAACAGGTAAACTACTCAGACATGTTCATCGAAACAGAAAACATCTTGAATAGAAAACCAAATATCATAAAACAAAGTAAAGATATGGGGTTCAAAATCCTCTCTCTTTCGAGAGCAGGATCAGCTCCTAACTCTCTCTGAAATAAAATAAGACTTAATGAAAGCGTAGCCTAAACAATGGCTTAAAAACCCTTATATAATAGCTAAAACACGTTTTGGGCTTCTGTGTAAATATCTGGGCTTTTCTGCAAAATCAGCATTCTTCATTAAATCGGCGAGTCTGGCCCATTCGCATATGCAACGATCGATGCAGGTGTGCAACGATCGACGCAGTCTCCAAAACTGGACAGTGAACTCTGTCTCTCGGACCAAATCTCCAAAATACACCAAACAGCTCCAAAATCTCCACTTCTGCTCCAAATGTGTCTAAACCTGAAAACATACTAAAAAGAACACAAAAGACACTAAAAACACATCTATATCATGGCATAAAATGGGTAAAAACCATGATATATCAGTTGTTTTCTCTGTCGCTCTCCGGTTTTTTGGTCTCTTGCGTGTGTTTCTCTAAGGCTGCAACTGGATTACCATTTTTTGGAATGGAATGATGAGGAATGGTTAATTCCATAAAAATTTTACCATTTGCTTGGAATTTTAATTTTTGGAATGGAATGGAATGGGATGATCATTCCATCAATTCCACATAAAAATGCAAAGAAAAACATTCCTTTACAAATTTGATGAGGAATGAATGGAATAAATTTATCCCATTTTTCTCTAGATCCCATTCATCTTATCCCATTCCATATTATTCCAATAATTCCATATAATGTAATCCATTTACAACCTAAGTATTGCAGTTTGCATGTTTTCTTTGGGTTTGCTTCGCCACCTTTATGCTCATTAGAGGGCAGTGGTAGTGGGTGGTATGGCTCTCTCGGCGGTGGTGGTGGACCAATCATAGTCGAGAAGCCTTTCGTTAGCCTAGGCATCACATCCGGCGGTGGATGGACAATGACGGCGGCAGGTGGGCTCCTCTCCCTTCCATTTATTAGGAATCGCTTCACATGCTCTGTGGTTTATGTGGTTTCTTCTCCCGGTGTTCTCGGTGGTTCTGCTCTTTTCTTCACAGAGGATTATTCTGTAAATTTGTTGACTTTATCTCTGAAAAGATTTCGATCTTTGCTGGTTTTAGTTTGTAACTCTTGGTCTAAAGTTTCAATCATTCTGACCAAAAAAACAGTGTTCTCCTTAAATGAACATAACTAGGATTGTTCTCTTTAAATTAATAGGACTATTGATAAAATCTCAAGTCTTTGAATGACTCGAGACAATTGTTCTCTTGTTCTCTCCCTTCTTTCTCGATCTAGATATTCATCGATGTTTCCTACCGCCTTTCTGGCGATCTTTCTTCGCCAGAGAGGGTGACCTTTTTACTTTTTACCTCTCTCATGTCGTTCTTCATCCGCGAATTTATCACTCCTCTTTCTCTTGTTTGGTGGTGGTGGGTCTTGGTTCCTAGATCTCGCGGCGGTCGGCGGCAGAGGATCTTTGGTGACAGTGCGTCTACCCTCGATCCGCTGGGACCGGATATGGTGTATCGCGTCCCTCCCCCCCCCTTTGTTGTCTCCAGTTGTTTTCTCTGTCGCTCTCTGAATTTGTACTAGTCTGTGGCTTTCCGGCACCATTTATTCTTGCGGTGGGTTTTTGGTCTCTGGCGGGTGTTTCTCTCAGGTTTTCGGTTTACATGTTTTCTTTGGGTCGCCATCTTTCTGCTCACTAGAGGACAGTGGTAGTGGGTGATGCGGGTCTCGCATCGGTGGTGGTGAACCAATCATAGTCAGGAAGCCTTTCGTTCGCCTAAGCATCGCATCCGGCAGTGGACGGACAATGACGGTGGCGGGTGGGCTCCTCTCCCTTCCCTTAGTTAGGCATTGCTTCACATGCTCTGTGGTCTATGTGATTTCTTGTCTCTTGTGTTCTCGGCGGTTCTTCTCTTGTCTTCACGGAGGTCTGGTGCTTCTCTCTCTCGGTGGCGGTTTATCTTGGCGACTTTGTCTTTTGGCTCGACCATGGTTTCTCGACGGTGGTTGTTTATCCAAAACTTAGGGGTTCCTATGATTTGGACCTTTTTGGGTGAATTAGATTTAGGGTTTAGGTATTTTCGAGCCCATTAAAGATTGTGTTTCGTGTTTGGACGTAGGCTTTTTAATCATTTTATGTATTTTCTTTTTTTATATGCACCCCCTTTGTAAAAAAAAGAACCAAAAATATTTCAATATTAAAGCCTTTAAAAAAATAAAGACTATAATACATAATTTCCCTTTAAATTGTCTTGGATTAAAAGCCAATGAAATTGCAAATTAAGATTATTCAGTATTATTTATAAATATATTATGGTAATGTAAATTGTAATAATAAAAGATCAAACACACGTCCGTATATGCCCTAATAACTTCGGTATTCTCTTGATCGAAAGCTTAATATATTTGATCATATTCCTTCGAAGACTCTTACTCATGACTTCTCGTCCTCCTCTCTTTGCCGTTTCACCTGCCGTCGTAGCAGCAGATTTTCCTGAACTAACCATCGCTAGTTTCTTGAAATCATCAGATGCGTTTCCACTCTACCTCCTAATCCTGATGATCGTTTATTTCCTTCAATTCCGGTACTGCAACCGTAGGGTTAAGCAGAAACTAAAACCATTAAAGAAGAAGATTTTGAAGTCTCTCCCCAAACTGATATTATCGCCGGAATTATGTGCTATTATGAAGTCATGTAGATGCATGATATGTCTTGAGGGTTACATGGCAGGTGATGTGGTGCGTGTGTTGCCACAGTGCGGACATGAGTTCCACGCTTTTTGCATCGACAAGTGGTTTCGGTTAGGATCTACTTGCCCTTCCTGCCGCATCATCCCAGTCCCACATCAGACTCGCACACTTTAAATTGGTTATTCCATGAATATGATTTTTTTTTGGGGTCAAGCAGCAGTCCAATTTGGTTTGTATTGCCCCACTTACATTACATATATATAACATAATCCCCACATCAACTTTATTTTAATTAGTTCAAAGTCCAAAAGTGGACACATAAGATGTCCATGTCAATACACAAACTCCAAGTTTAGAGAAGTACCTCCAAAGAAGAAATCAACATATGATAACGCACAAGTGTTGTGGGAGCGGAAACAAGCCAAACCAACAAATAAATATAAGAGAGCTTTCTACGGCTCACGAGACCATTTTGTATAAGAGAGATTGTTGTTATATACATCCCGCAAGCCAACCGCCATCAGGAAACTTTCACATCAACACCTAGCTGAACCAACCCTGTATTCACATTTTCTTTGTCACGCCACTATATATCACAAAACTCAAAAGAGAGATACATAATTGCAAATTCATCAAACCTTGATAACAATGGCCTCGACTTGTCATTGGCCTTAGTTATACCAATTATTTTCACCGTGGTGGTTCCCTCTGTGACATTGCCTTCAAGCAGTTCTTTGGCAAAGTTTTTCAGCCCCTGCAACAGATTGGACGATATGTTGTAAATTAGCAAAAGAAGTTTCCTTGTTAAATCGTTGGGAAAATGCGAAGAAGCACACAGTAATTTAAAGCTGACAGGACTTCTCAAATGAGAACGACCACCTTGGTTTCAACATCTGCAAGCAAATTACGAGCTTTCTTGTTCACAGGAAGTTGAAGTTGCTCCTGTACGATTGAAGTTTACATCAAGAAGTTAAATAAAAAGATAAAAGGAATATCAAATTACCGCAGCTAAAAAGAAAACTAGGGATATTAAAACAGAGAAATAGGGGGATCAAATCGATTTAAGTGAACCCCTACCATGTCAGGCAGTTTTGTGCTCTTGCCTCCAAAATAGTTATACAAGTGTAGCATGCAAACATTCGTGACATCCTGCCACAACAAACGGAAACAGAATCAGCTCTGAGTCAACAATTTGTGGGTGGTTCAATAATTAAAGAAACCATGATTACGAATTGAACATAAAAGATAAACATACCTGCTTGTATTCCAGCGTGTCCAGCTTCCCATCCTTCAAAATAGGTTACATGCCAAAATGATTAGGAGAGATATTAAAAGGAATGAAATGCTCGAAAGGAGAATTCTGAATCCTGATCTGATCTCAAAGACTAAATAATTGACGGCTGCAATCGTTTTAGATCACGATGATGCAGTAAGCACATGCCAATGAGCGTGGAAGAGAACCAACTAGTGCTCTTCAGCATTGCTCATATATGCCTTAAACAAAATGAAACTCAAGACTCACCAGTCCAGTAATAAAATTTTGCAATTCTCCCAAATCAATCTTCAGTGAGTTGATATCCTCACGAGCCAAGGTGACCTGTTTAGCAAACCATATTTCGTTAGTCCAACACTGTTCAGCATACTACAGATACATCACAATGAAAGGCTATCACTCTATGGAACAATTCATACCTTGTTATTGATTTCCTTGGAGAGATCAGTCTGCTTTTCTACCTTATCATCCATATTCTGAATCTTTTGCGTTAAATGCCTTTTTGCAGCCTGAAAATCAAACGATTAAGATCCAACGTTATCCCTGCAGCTTAATATATCACCAGAAACACCATAAGTAAAAGCAAAAGAAAAACTCACAGCGAGGCTCGCTGAAACTTGCTCCAGATTCTTTGTCAAGTTAGCCACGGCATTAGCCATGTTGGCTTTTGTCACATACATAAGGTCAGTGAAGGAGAGTCCCTAACCAGTAAACAAGTATAAACATTTTTTTAGTTCCTTTAAATTGCTTACAAGAATGAAATCTACCTTGAGAAAACCAGTATAAATCACATTAAGAACTTCATATCTCACCTTCCACCACATATAGCCATATCCTAATGCTCCCAATGCCGCAGCAGGAACGACAAGAGATTGTAAGTTTGCTGACACACACACACAAATAAAAACAAGAGAGACTGATGAACAAAAGGATTCTCCAAACACTTGGATACAAGAATTACTTGAGAACTTTACATACCACCAGAAACTCCATTCATGACCGTTATCTGCCGCCCTGAAGCTAGCTGGCGAACCTCCATGGCCAACCGACGAACCTTCAAATCGTCACCAATCGAAAACAAATCAATAAGAATCTCTCACTAACATTCCTAAAAATAAAAAACGGAAATTAGCAAGTACCTGGGAAGCTACGGCATCATAATCTCCCTCAGATCCATCTCCAGATTTCTCCATACCCTCCACTAGAGACTATAGAAAGAACAAATCATGCCCAACAAATAAGTCAAAATTTTCAAGGAGATCAAAAAGAAAAAAGCACAATTGATGTAAATACCTGCAATTCACCCAACAAATCCGATAATTTGCCGTTCTTCATCATGATCGTACCAGTATAACCTTTAATTCAACAAAGGAAGAGTATCAGGATACACAGATCCCATTTAGTAGTCGCGAATAACGTAACAGTGAAGCAAAAACGAGCGAGTGAAATACCTGCTCCGGCTAAGAGCAGGATCCTGGATAAGCCAACTCCGGTCTGCATCGCCATAGCTCCGACTGTTTACTCCGCCGCCGACTTGTCCAGCTTTCCGTCTGAAATCGAATTTAATTTAGGTGTTAAGAGGAGAAAACTGATATGTTTCTTTTTTTTCTTTCTTATTGCTTGCTTTACATTTTTGTGTGAGAGAGAGACGTGCTGCTCACAGTTTACTTGTGAACGACGTCGTGTCGAGCTCAAATTCAACTACCTTAACTCGCGGCGTAATAAAAACCGTATTATCGTGGTCGCCTCGAAAAATACCTAATAACCTAATGGTGTATCGCCACGTGACACGATTTTTGTGTTGTGATAACCAGGGAAAAAAATTCGAACCAAAACCAACCAAAAACTTAAATCGAAATTCTAGTGTAAAATATAACTGAAGTGAATGTCACAATTAAGTCAAAAGTGGTGCGGTTTAGATTTTTTTTTTTCCATGTTTTGTCCATTCCAATATAGTTGTGGATTTCAAATTTCAATGTATAATATATAGTCAAAACATGTAGAGCGATTGAATCGTAAAACGAAAAAGAAATCAATACTATTAAAAAATTAGAGTCTTTAGAAAACTAACCTTTGGGTCATGTGTTATTTACAATTTGTACCATTAAAGATTTAAAAGTGTTTTTAATATTCATTAAAAGTAATTAAGGAATATAACAATTTCTATATTATCCATGTTTCCAAAAAAGACAATTACTAAACATGTATCCAAACAAGCTAATTATAATGGGTTTTACTTTTCTAATTAATTAATATATATATATATATATAAACATGAAACTATTAAATCAATTGATAAATATAACTAAATAATTTAAACATCAACTATTTTATATATATAAGATAATATTCTTTAATTATGATTATATTCAAAATTCAAATATAATATATTTTAATATCTTCTTTATTTTTTATTTCAAATATAAATATTTATGTTTATATTATAATAAATTTTTAAAATTATATTAAATTAATTTATTTCGTAAGAATTTGTTTTTACGATTACATTTTTAGCGGGTTGTTACATCATATTGCAAAATATTTAAAGTATTATAAGAGTGGGTTGAAAAATAAATTAACCAATTTTGAATCTAAAAATGAACTTTGCACGAGTTTAAAACAAATATATATATATATATATATATATATTAATTCAAAATCATATATTTTAATTTAATAAAAATAACAAAATTATTCAATATTAAAACTTATAATGCAAAATCGCTATTTCAATCTCTTTATTTTCACGATATATCTCTTCTCAAATAACACACAATTTTTTTTTTAAACCTAAATTATTAATTTATTTTTATAATACGGATTAAACAATTATAAACAAAATTAGATTGCATAATTAAAATTTTTAATTACTAATAACAAAATAAATATAAATTAAATTTGTAAAGAAAAATAAATCCGCGCTTTCTAAGCGCGGGTCAAAATCTAGTATACGTTAAATCTATTATTTATCACCACATATATTATCATCTATTACGTATACACTATGGTTACCACTTCAACGCCAGAATGTACCATAAAACCAGTGCAACAGTCACCACTTCAACGCCAGAATGGCACCAAGAGTCCCCCCAAACACTTCAGTGTTGTATACAAAAATCGATCAAACATTTCAGAAAGTAATATATGATTTGAGTATTGACAATGAAGCGTTAAAGGGAACTCATGGGAACATTTGACTCTCTTCGTCTAGGTTTGTCCTTATAAAAAATATACTAACTGCATATGCCTATTTATAAATCACTGCAATCCGCAAAGGGTCTCCAATTCTTCTCTTTCTCCAATAAGAATTTTCATAATGGGACCAATAATCATATATTCGAATCAGAAAAATAAAGAACGTGTGGAAATTTGATTATGTGAAAGATGAATCGAGTCGAAATGTTCGGCCTCGTTAACCGAATATTAGTATTTTGTCCCTCCATTTGTTTGAAATATATTGAAACGACAGAAGTATTCTTTGAATGGACTTTTCCACCGATATGTCTTTTCTCCTTTTTTTTTAACTTAAAATTTGAAGTATTGCTTGAAGTATTCTTTGTTTATTGCCACTCATCAAAGTAATGTTTTTAACTTGCAAATTGCATGTTTCAACTTCAAATTGAAAATATATAAAAATGCATGATATACAGACTTGATTGCTTGTTTTGTGTGTTTGCTTTTATATTTCCATGTTTGTTAGGATATTGTGTTTATATAAAAAAATAATAACAAAAAAACTAAAGTTTACTTTACCAAACATATTTGTAAAAACTGTAGATACAAACGCAGAACGTAAATGAAATAAACTTTGTTATATTGATTTTTTTTTTGTTTCAACAAAAATAATTCCATTTAATATGATTTTTTATTTGCACTTACAATATAAAATAAAAATAAATCGAATGTTGTGTTTCTTTTTTAGTTCTAACCATTAAAACACATAACCTTTGACCATTGCAAATATCTTACGTATTATATATGTATCATGAATATAAATTCGGTGAATCGTTTCTAACATCATCCATTTGACTTTGAACTTTTCAATACATATGCAATATATATTTAATACATATCATACGATGTGCTACATCTGTGGCAAGCTAAGTTAGTTTCTTTTTGTTAGCTACTTAGTTTATAAAGAACATTAATTTTCGATCTTCAATTATAAAAACAACATTTGGTTTTTCATCATTCTTTAATCAGCGCATGAACAAAATGTTCACTAACGCTTTAATAAAAAAACAAAAATTTGAAAAGTTCTATTTTTTTTTTTTTTAAGAATGTAACCAGAACCGGTATGGGCACTATAATCACATAAAATATAGAACAGAATCTCAACGTGTTTCTATCCTTTCTATCTTGTGAAAAGCCGTAAGGACATTTTTTTCTTCCAAAATTCGTATTCCCCTTACTCTTTCCTTTAACCCCAATTTGCGTCTACATTCAAAATGCTTTCCTTGGCCATGACAATTCTATCATCTATGATCTTGCTGTATCTCTTGTCTCGCAGAACATTGGATTTTAACTATAAATAGAAACGTAATTACTTCCATCTTCTCAAACCTCATATCAAGCTCTTGTACTCATATAATCACCCATATGTACATGCAATGCTAATGTGTATATATAAAACAAGCATTTAGATTCTTGGTCGGATGTCTCCTAGAGTTCCTCTGAACACTTCATTGGGAATACAGTTTTGTATGATTATCCACTGAAGTGTTTGGGGGAACTCCCGGACCCATTCTACAGATTTCAACATGTTAAAGGCGAGATTTCATAAGGTTTATTTCTGTCTTAATTTGTTTTGTTTAAATAGAGAAAGGTATACAGGTCTATGCATATTAAAAAACACATTTGCTACGAGTATGAGTTATTTATGTTAGTACACCCGCGGGTCCATTGGGAATAAAACAAATGTAGCCGGTTGGGGTAACTCCCGGACCATTTAACGGATTACAATTTATCAATATGAGGTTTCATATGGTGTACATTTGAGTTTTTTTTTCTCCAACTTATCATTTTAGATGTTTAAGTTTTAAGTGTTGTTTGGATGGCTTAAAGGTAGATACGTCGATGCATATAAAAACATTTCTGCTATTTTTTTTTTAATAGTGTGGAAATTTCTGATCTTACACTCATAATTTCCCAATAATTCGGAATCAGTCTAAAGATAATTCTATGCTCTGCTACTATTTGGGTGCATTTTATTCTTTTGTTGACTTTTGACCACATTTCTTCGATTCCTTCGTTGCAAATTTGTTGTTTATCTGCGTAACTAAGTGTACTCAACTGATTTCTCCATGTAACAATTACGAATTAACTAGAATTAAAAAACAGTTAGGAATTACCTAGAATTGTGAACCGCTTCGCTGGTTTTTGACATGTGGTTAGTCTATTTTCCGGAAAGGACATTTTGTCAGTCTCCAATCGTAGGGATCACACGTATAAGAGCATTGGCATTCATATCATTAGACGTAATTTTATTAACCCCCCAAAAAAAACTTGAGGCTTAGTTTAGGCATCCAACAATGACTCAAACTAGAGTCGAAAAGGTTAAGTTTTGAAACTGTGTATCAGATGCTCTCCCATTTTTAGAGTGAACACTTCAATCATCAGCATTTTCCTTTAACCCTTTGCTTCACTCACTCACGTTAACTTCTTTTAAACAAGTTGTTAACCACTTTCAGGTCCATTTGCGTACTTTTTTGACATACATTTATTAATTGATTAAACAAATACATTTTCCATATCACTAAACCTATGAAAACATGCCCGCTTTTATAGTCTTGTGGATTGTTCATCTTATTTCCATGAGATAACTCTTTCATCAACATGCCGCGTCTTTAGGGGCATAAAAGAGAGAGAGAGAGAGAGAGAGAGAGAGAGATATAACTCACTTTATTTTTCTGATTTTGGATGCTCATGACGTGAGAGAAATGAGGTATATATCAGATATAATAAACATATACTGACTTGGATATTGTTACAGAAATCCGACCTAGTCAATATTACGGGTTACGATCTGGAGTGTCTGAACTACGAGATGAAATGTAAATATAATACGAGGACGAAGTGATTCTTTATTGATCTTAAGGCCGGAGCCGAGCAATGAACAAGATGGTACGAGGTGTGAGTCCGTCGAATGACGTGCTCACTAAACAATGCTCGAGGTCGGAGCTTTATAAAAGTAGCTCGGCCTCTCGTAAGTTACAACCTAGCTAAAATGAAGAGTGGAGGGTCCTATTTATAGCACTTGGATGCTGACTCTTCCTTGGGCTGTTGACTCCTTAGCGGGCCTGTCTTCTTGGGCCGAGATGACATAGTTGATTTAATTAGATTTCCAATGGGCTTATGAATGGGTGCTAAACCCATATCCAATAATTAGTCCCTCCCCCAGTTCGTCGAGTCGTGGTGCTGAGCTCGGCGAATTTCTTTTGAGTATTTAAGTCGGGAAGAAATCTGGTTAAATCAACCGGTCTTGATTCGCGAGTGCTCTTCTTCTGGCTTAACCCATGATTTTCTGAAAAAGACGTGGGCCGTTGGCGTTACGACTTCTTATATTTCCCGAGGAATCGCTTCAAATTGATTTTGCTTTGGGGTTATGTTGTCATCATAAGGTTTGTTCGTCACTCTTATGTCTCTTCGACTTCCGTAGCCTTTCTTCTTTACTTCTCGATTATTGGTGCTTTGTTTTTCATCAGATTCCTTGAATTAGCATGCGAGTAGGGGCGACCTTTTATTTATCTTCTAGTAGTAGTGATTCTGATTCCTCTAGTTCGTCAGGTGTGAGTTCTGTGCGATTCAGGCTTTCCCGTGACGACGAGAAGTTTTTTCTTTTTCGTGGTGGTTGGACTCTTCGTCCGTTTTAGGGCAGTCCGGTGATTAAGAAGCCTATTGCTTGTCAGCCGTTTTCTGATTTTTCGCTTCCTCTGCTTTCGGAAGAGGAGGAATTAGGTTTTTCCCCTGGTGTTGAGCGAGATGAAGAACGTGGTTCCGGTGAGAATTCACCGGAGCGTGATATCGACAATCTGGTTGAACCGGGAGACAATACCCCTGGAGCTAGTACTTCTGCCTCTGTCGGTCGTTCTCAGTCGGCGGCCCCGAAGGCCAAGAAGAAAAGGAGAATGAAGAGGGAAACAGTCGCTGTTGCTGAGGGAGATTCCCGAAAGACAGTAGTTGCTCGGCCAATTCCTTCATCCATATGCGAGCGGGAATCCTTGGATGCTCTTTTGCGAGATCGTATTCGCGTTCCTTGTCTTGATTATCGATTGCCGTCCCCGTCAGAGAAACCTTGGAATGCTTCTTCTGGATGGGTTTGCCTGAACGAGAGTATGTTTTCGGAGTGTCATTTGCTCTTCCCTCTTCCGAGGCTCTTGGTTGAATACTGTGAAGCGAGGAAGATAGCTATTTCTCAGCTTTGTCCTGGTGCCATCCGCAACATGGTGGGTGCTTTGATTATGGCGGCTGACGAGGGTTTTGATATTTCTACCGACTTTTTCTGTAAACTTACGTTGATAGCGGTTAATCGAGGCACCGCTGGTACTTTTTACACAAAGGTCCAAGCATTGTCTGAAGATTGTGTCTGATCCTCCAGATAAAACGGACCGTTGGCAGGATGGTTATTTCTTTGTACGAATTAACAGCTCATTGACGTTTGATGTAAATAGGGTCTTCTATTCAGCTTGGAATACCAATCCCGGTAGTTATCTTTCTTGCTTGTTTTTGTTTCGAGTATTTATGTTGTTGCTTCTGTGGCTTATGTGCTTACTTGTTTCGTAGAATGTTCTCCTTCCGGTTTCTGGACTATGGAATTTTCTGAGAGTTTGGAGAAGATGAAGGCTCATCTTCCAGTACCTTGGCCTTCTAAAAAGAATGAAGGGGAGAAGGTTCGTTTTGATATGAAGGTCCGAGCTTGTTTTTAGAAAATTGATTCAGGTATGGATCCTTCTTCCCTCCCTTTAATTGATTTAAGCTGGATCCTGGGGCGATGTAGTATATGTCTTCTGACCCTGGGATTATCTTGTCAGAATTCCTGGGGCCGGTGTCTTCTAGTCTTCCGACCAGTGTGCCGCTATCCTCTCATCGTTCTGGAAAACGTTGTAAGGTGTCAAGTAGGGGCCGTGATCGCCCCGTCGCGAGTTGTTCCTCTGGGGAGCATGTCTCTCTTCCAGGTGGTCCGCCCGTGGTTGATCTGGAAGTAAATTCTGGTGATGTTGGGCGAGCTGTCGCGCAGTTTTTTGTGGACGCAGAGGACCGGAGTGGAGGGGTTGATCTCGGCCTTGGACGGGGTCGGGATGTCGATCCTGCTTACGTTACCATTCCTGATCTTGTTTCTCGAGGGACGGTGTCCTCGTGTCCCGAAGGAGAACGTGTCAGTCCTGGGGCTCCTGATGTTCTGCGCCCTGAGGTGACGGAGGTCGGTCTTTCGAAGAGAGATTTTGATGGTCGGGAGCCTGACCCAATGGACTTTTCTTGGTCGTATCGCCATACGGGGGCGGGTCCTTTGCTAGAGGATAAACGGTCCTGTGCAAAACTTCTTCAACTTATCTCTGTGAAGCCTCCGCGGAAACTGATTCCTGTTGACGAGATGCTTAGGCCTGATCTTCAGGATGACTTTAGTCATCGTGTTATGAATGTGAGTTTATTTGTTGATATTTTATCTGGCCGTGTCTTAGGCTGATCGTTCCTTGTGTTTCTTTGTTTCAGACGGCTGACGTTTTCAACCAGCTCAAAGACTGCTATGAGCAGGACCTGGGAGATTCCAGGGTAACGGTCGGCGCTCTCAGAGAGAAAATTGACGAGTTGCGTGACGCGGCTCGTGATTTGGAAGATGCTCGTGGATTGCTTAAGGAAACTGAGGCGTCTGTGGCTGATCTAACGCTTGCCGAGCGGGGTGTAGTGGACCTTGAAAAGAAGGTTGCAGACTTCGTGGCTACGAATGATGACGAATGTTTCGAGGTCGACCGCTTGAGATCGGAGTCTGATCGTCTGACTTCTCGTTGCGACGAGCTGCAAGTCTTGTTTGACGAGCGTCGTATACTTGAGCAGGAGGTTCGTCACAAAGTGTTTGCCGACCATTTTGCGAAGTTGAAGTCGGAGAGGGAGCGAGAAGAGCTTTATGTTGAGAAACTTCTTCTTCTTAATCAGGTGGTTTCTGTTCTTAGTGCGTACCGACGGTTGGCTGAAAAGGGGATCTCTATCCCTTCTGTGTTGACTGCTCAGCTTGAGCTAGACGAGCCCTTGCTTCGCCAACAGGTTGATGCACTAAAATCTGTCGCACCTTGTTCTGATGATTTGTTTGCTTTGCCATTTTCTTCTGATAATGCCATTGTTGATGGCGTGGAGGGTACTGGTAGGGTTGGCACCTCGTCTGCTAAGGACACGACCATTCCTGAGGGGGTGGGTTCTTTGGGCTGATTACGGTGTGCGGCTTAGCTCGTGGTCCCCTCTCCTTACTTTCCCCCTTTTTTTTTTAACATATTGGCCTTTGGCGGTTGTGTTCCGCGTATAAAACGTTTCCCTGTTGTATGTGTGCTCACTTATTACCCTTTGGGGTTCGTTGTTTTTAAGGTTGTGTTAGTAAACACTGTGCTATTTTGGGAATTACTCTTTTTTTTTTTTTTTTTCGGACGACTTCGATGTGTTATTGAGCCGGAATCGGGCCGGCCCCCCTCTCTTCTTTTTTTTTTTTTGAGTGAGAATAATATTCGAAGGAAAAGGAGATGTGTTGTTATCTGCTTCGTATAATTTTGTCTTTTGCGAGTCGTTTCTCGGCTTTGGGCAAGATCAAATTTTAGGTGCGAGTACGTGCTCGGCTTGTCATGTTTTTGGTTTTCCTGAATAGAAATGGTGCTTGCCCATCTACATACGGATGTTTGGGAGTGCGAGCTTAGGCTCGGTTTATCTCGTCATCCGTTAAATCGTTTAGGTGCGAGTACGTGCTCGGCTTATCCTGTGGGGTCCCTGGACATAGTTGTGCGAAGGAGGTTCGGCTTACAAAACTTTTCCTAGAGGCCCGTGCGGGATCTGGGCCCGGCTTAAAAAAAATGCGACGCAATATGTCGCTGTGTATGGGACACGTGTTTGATCGATCATTTGGCCATAATGTCGATTGTTAGTTGTTTGTAGGTTAGTTTGTATGACATTGTACGAAAATTTTAATATTGAAGACTATAAAAGTGGCTGCACCCTACATGGGTTGCCTACGTATTCTCCGAAGAGAGATCAAGCCGAGCGTAGTTGTTTTTGGTCATTACATTCGTATGAAAGGGGAGAAAGTCTATCTTCACCTTAGCTGGTCGGGGTCTGTTGGTTCCTCTTCTAGAGGGTGCTGGAGTGTTCCGAGCTGACTGCTGCATCTCCTTTGCTCGTCGTTTGATCCTCCCTTACTTTGCCTGCTGTTGCTTCCTGTTCGATGCGTCTGGGCGACTCGAAAGTCCTAATCGCGTTGTTACTATGGTCGTTCGAAAATCTTGCCGGTTCCGATGCTTGCGGAGTTCTCCGAAGAGTGAGGTTAACAGAATTGTTTGGTTCTAGCATGATTCTGATGGTTCCCTGCCCGCTGGGGCCGAATTCGATGACGAGCGAGCCACCGTTCTCCGTCCCGAGGCTTGCTCGGTCTTTTGTGGTAGTAGTAATTCTTCTACCGCTTCCGGACTTCGTTGTGAGAGATGTGTTTGCTTGTCCTCCTGCGTTCATGTTTTGATTGTACCCTCGCGATGATTGTTCTGAACTGTTTGGAGTATGTTCGTTTGTTGCGCCGATTTCGTCGTGGTCTCTGCGGCGAGCTCGTTTTGGCCGTATCTCGGTCGCTGCCTCCTGTTTTTTCCAGTGTTGATCAGGTCGCTCTAATTGCCCTTCCTTATATGCGGGTTGCTCCTTCATCTCTAATCCCTCATGGGCTGCTGCTGGCGCGTTTTGGCTGGCTGGAGTCACTGCTTCGTTCTGATACTTGCTGAGTAGGAGGCTTCTCAGGTGCCGACACTCAGCGGTGTTATGTCCGGATCGCTGATGGAAACTCTAGAATAGCCTATCCTGATCGTCGGCCCGCGGGGGTTTGATCTGTGTTCGGTGCTGCGGAATAAGGCTGTGGTAGGTTCCCGACCTTCTTCTTTTCTCACCAAGAGATTTTTGTGCGTGTTCCTTTAGATTTCCAGTTAGGGGGAATTTTTTCATTAGCAAATCTTTTTTCTCTTCCAGTGCGACGAGGACTGATGCTCGGTGGAGGGCGTCTTCGAGGGTCCGTGCCTTATTCATTGCTAGCTCGCATCGGAGAGGTGATCCGTGCCAGAGCCCGTGTTGAAACGCTGAGAGCCCTTCCTCGTCTGTCGCTTGGGCTTCGGGGATGGCAGCTTCGAATCTGTTAATATACGACTTGAGGGATTCTTTCGGATTTTGTATTATGGTCCAGATATCGTTATCTGGGGTATCTTCTTGGTTGATCGCGGAGTGGTGCTCGAGAAAAGCGTTCGTTAGTTGCTGGTAACTGTCGATGGAATGCGCTTCTAGAGATAGGAACCAATCAAGTGCCGCGCCACCTAGCCTTTCGATGAAGAGTCGGCAGTAGCCGGCGTCGCGCTCTTCTGGGGGGAGTCGTGTCTGCATTAGCGCGGTGTTGAAGGTCTTCAGGTATTGGCGCGGATCCGAGGTTCCTTCGTAGATTGGCAGCTTGATCCACTCGAGAGGTCCGACTGGCGTGCTGGTTATCCGTATTGTGAGTGGAGTACTTTGTCCTTCTTCGCGGGGCTGGTTGGGGTGGAGGTTGTTGCTTCGAGCATTGTCGGGAAGGGCTGGCGGTGTCTCATCTAGCGAGCTTAGCGAGTTCGGGTTCTAGGAGGGCGGACTTAGAGAAGGAGGGCTCAGAGCTTTTTCATATTGGTTCGGGTAAGATCTTGTCATCTCGGCTTCGTCTTAGATCGTAAAGAAGCCTACCGTCTCCCCACAGACGACGCCAATTATTGTTACAGAAATCCGACCTAGTCAATATTACGGGCTACGATCTGGAGTGTCTGAACTACGAGGTGAAATATAAATATAATACGAGGACGAAGTGATTATTTATTGATCTTAAGGCCGGAGCCGAGCAATGAACAGGATGGTACGATGTGTGAGTCCGTCGAATGACGTGCTCACTAAAAAGTGCTTGAGGTCGGATCTTTATAGAAGTAGCTCGGCCTCTCGTAAGTTACAACCTGGCTAAAATGAAGAGTGGAGGGTCCTATTTATAGCGCTTGGATGCTGACTCTTCCTTGAGCTGTTGACTCCTTAGCGGGCCTGTCTTCTTGGGCCGAGATGACATAGTTGATTTAATTAGATTTCCAATGGGCTTATGAATGGGTGCTAAACCCATATCCAACATTGGATATATTAGGTTACAACATTAACTACCGATCACTTTAGTCTAACTTCTTGCATTTTCCCTCATTTTAGAGTCTTAGGTTGTACATCTTGAATTTTGCGTAGTTTTAGTCTTTTCAGGTGATTTTCGGAGTTATGGGTGTTTGATGTGAGGAGCTAAAAATGGATGTGTTGTTTTAAGTGACTTAAAATCTAAAGGTACTGAAAATATGGCTTTTCGTCTCACACTATAGGCGGTTAAGAATTCCTTATAGAGAGTGGATTAAAAAATCTCGTTTGGTTTTCTATTCCATATTGTATCGGCTTTTGGGGTTTATATAAAGGGGTCTAAAGTTCTCTAATTGATACACTCACATTAGTACATAAACCCTAGAACAAATTATATTTGCCTCTCAATATTGTTTTCTCTCTAAGTTCTTCGCAAATTTGTTTCTTCTTTTAGGGTTTATTCGAATATTTACAATAGAATGAGATGAAAAAGAGGCCAAAGAGATGAGTTACAGCGGCAGAGGCGACCGCTCGGACTAGTAGTGTGGGCTTCCATACCGCTCGGGAAAACTGCTACTCATCATAGCGGTGACTTCAGGTGCATGTGACTGCTACCCTGCACTCATAAGGAAGACGAAGAACAATCGATATGTGGATGTTCAAAAATAAAAAGAAAGACATGTGGATGTTCATACCGGGCTAAGGACCGTCACAATGAACTGCTGCAAAGTCTATTTAAGAGAGAGACAAGCGATCACCATATTCACCACCGTTGAGACAAACCATTATCAAATCCGCTTTGAACAGTTATGATTTTGTTATTATTTCCAAGAGATCAGTCACCACATGCTTGTGGTTTTTAGAGGCATGATAGAGATAATTTGTATGATATATCCATTCAGATGGTTCATCTAAATGATCCATCCAAATGATCCATCTGAATGATGTTCGTTTATTTTTCAATATTCATTTGGATGGATTATTTAGATGAACATGTGTTTGTTTGCTTTTTTTTTTTTTTGTAAACTTATTTCCATCTAATGAGTTTAATGAAAAAATGACTAAATTACCCTACGTTGATCTAATTTTATTTTTACTATTTATATCTCAACTATATTAACTTTAACTATTAATCTAAAATATATTTACAACTATTTAATTTTAAAATTATTATTATTATATTTATAATTCAATTTTAATCATAGAAATCTATAAAATTTTATAAATTAAGATTAAAATTTGCATTATAATTCATTAAAATTCGATATCGAACCAATTCTTTTTTAAAATTTAAAAATAGCAAAAAATATTATGGTTTTGATTTTATAATTTTGGCGGGAAAACGTGATTTTGCGATTTTGACAGGAAAATACGATTTTACGGTTTTGGCGGGACACTTGATTTACGGCTTTGGCGGGAAAATGCGATTTTACGGTTTTGGCAGGAAAACGTTATTTTACGATTTTGGCGGGAAAACACGATTTTGCGATTTTAACGGAAAACACGTTTTTGCAGTCTTGGCGGAAAAAACGATTTTACAGTTTTGGCAAGAAACATAATTTTACGGTTTTGGCGGGAAAACGCGATTTTACGGTTTTGGCGGGAAAACGCGATTTTACGGTTTTGGCAGGAAAACATAATTTTACGGTTTTGGCAGGAAAATACGATTTTACGATTTTGACGAAAAACATGATTTTATGGTTTTGACTAAAAAACGTGATTTTGTAGTTTTGGTAGAAAATGCGATTTTACGGTTTTGCCAAAACTGTAATCGTTTTTCCCGCCAAAACTGCAAAAACGCCTTTTTCGTTAAAACCGCAAAACATAATTTTACGGTTTTGGCGGAAAAACGCGATTTTAAGATTTTGGCGGGAAAATGTGATTTTTTATTTTGGCAGGAAAACATAATTTTACGATTTTGGTGGAAAAACGCGATTTTACGGTTTTGGCGGAAAAACACGATTTTACGTTTTTGGCGGGAAAACACGATTTTACTGTTTTGGTAAGAAAACACGATTTTACGGTTTTGACGAAAATATGATTTTATGGTTTTGACTAAAAAACATGATTTTGTAGTTTTGGTAGAAAAATGTGATTTTACGGTTTTGACGGGAAAATGTGATTTTAATGTTTTGGCGGGAAAACATGATTTTGCGGTTTTGGTGGAAAAACATGATTTTATGGTTTTGGCGGAAAAATGTTATTTCTCAATTTTAGTGGAAAATGCGATTTTGCAGTTTTGAGGGGAAAATATAATTTTCGATTTTTTTGCAAAATAATTTTAATATATTATAACGGTTATTTTTTTGTTCATTTAAATTTTTTATCTAAATAATCCATTTGAATAATTAGGATATATTGATCATTTGTTATTTTTGAATGAATCATCTCCATCCAAATGATCCAATTTGGTTCATCTAGATGGATCATCCAAATGATCCAAGTTTTGCCTAAGTTTTTAAAACTCATTCAGATGATTCATCTGGATGGATGTCGTTTTGTTACTAAACGAACATCAATTCTCATCTCCATCCAGATGAATCATCTGAATGGAAAAACGAACAACCCCATATTAGCAAGAATATGAATACCGTCTGGATTGTAAATTTTGTAAGCATCCGCGCTATCAGGATACAAGGGGAAAAGCTAAGGTTCCGTTCAAACGAATGTGGTATTTTCCGTTAACCGATAGACTGAAGCGCTTATACCAATCAGAACGAACTGTGGGGGAAATGAGATGGCATGCTGAACATAGAAGAGGAAAAGTGATTGCACATTCGTCAGATGCTGAAGCCTGGCGACATTTTCAGAGAGTATATCCAGATTTTGCGTACGAGCCACGTAACGTGTACCTCGGATTATGCACCGATGGTTTCAAACCATTCGGGAGGCATGAGAGATAATATTCGTTGTGGCCTGTGATTTTAACTCCTTATTATAACCTACCGCCATCTATGTGCATGCATTGAGAGTTTTTTTCCTCTTGGTACTCGTTCTCGGTCCAGAGCATCCAAGAAGATCACTTGACGTATTCTGGCAGCCACTAATATATGATTTGCAAATGTTATGCGTGCCCGGTGTTGAAGCCTATAATGTCTCCTGCAAGGAAAATTTTCTGATGAGGGTTGTACTAATGTGGACCATTAGTGATTTTCCGGCTTATGGTATTTTATCCGGATGGACAACGCATGGGAGGTTAGCATGTCTGTATTGTCCAGAAAAGACCGATGCATTCTAGTTGAAGAATGGACGCAAATCGTGTTGGTTTGACTGTCATAGAATATTTATACCGTATGATCATTCATATCGGAGAAACACTAAACTTTTTACGAAGAAGAGAAAATGTTTGATGATCTTATTCTCCAAGATAGCGGGTCGGTTAGTTTGGGGCTCTTAGAAAGCTTTGGTGCACTGAACTTGTGAATGTTGTGGGAATGGGCATGATAATGTATACATAGCTGGTTTATCCTACAACTGGCACAAGCAAAGCATCTTCTGGGATTTACCATATTAGAAGGACCAACTACTAAGGCATAATCTTGATGTCATGCACATTGAGAAAAAATTCTTCGGTAACATCATGAACACTGTTCTAAACGTGCAAGGGAAGACGGAAGATAATATGAAGTCTAGGCTTGATTTGCCGAAAATTTGTGCTCAGCCTGAACTTCATCTTCAGAAGAACGGAAAACCTCGAATTACAGCATATTGGATAGACCCGCAGTTGAAGGAAGAGTTCTTTGAGTGGATTATGCGACGAGTTAAATTCCCTAACGATTACGCATCAAACTTGCGTAATTGTGTGGACACTGATGGAGAAAAGTTTATCGAAATGAAGAGTCATGATTGTAATGTGATGATGCAAAGACTCCTACCATTTTCATTTTCTCATCTCCTCCCTAAAGTCGTCCACAAAGCAATCACAGCGGCTGGAGCCTTTTTCAGGTATATATGCACGAGGTCACTTACTGTTGATGGCATCAGAAATTCGGTGCAAAACATTCCTAAGATCTTATGCAATCTAGAGAAGATATTTTCACCGTCTTTCTTTGATGTTATGGAGCATCTGCCCATTCATCTCCCTGGAGAAGCTAGACATGGTGGTCCGGTACAATATCGGTGGATGTATCCTTTCGAGCGCTATATGTTCCACCTTAACAAGAAGGTGAATTGTGGCTCAATATAACAACAAAGAGAATGTGACCTTTTCCAGCTATTACTTCCCTTCGCAAGTACGCAAAAAGAGCCGGTGCCCATCTAGAAACGATGATAGGGGAGAGAGGCAAATGTATCCATCACCGGTTCCTAGCATTTTTCAATAAGTTGGGCGGTTAAGTGGAAAATCAGGAAAGTGGCAACTAACAACTGATGAGCATGCACATCTGCACAAGTATATTCTGACCAACTGCGAGGAAGTATTTCAGTATGAGAGGTATATATAGTTTAATTTATGTTTGTTATTGCACTTGGTATTAAAGTATCATAATAATTGTTTTACTGAAATATATATTTTCACTTTTTGTAGGTTATACATGGAAGCTCTCCAACATCATCATCCATAATTGACCGAGGCCAATCGTGAGGACCAGAAACAAATAGACTTCTGCGTTTGGTTAAATTTTTATGTAAGATTTGTTTTTGAAATCTTACAAAACCCTGTGAAATTGGGTATTTTTATTATCTCTATCGTGTTATATTTTTAGGTTGACAGTGAACTCAAAAGCGGACGCACCCCCGATGATTGATTAATAGACATAGCCAAGGTCCTCCACTACAACACAAAGTCTTATATAAGATATTGCACAAGGGGGGTACGCGTTTAAGGTGCATGTAGAAGGCTCTTCAAGGATAATCGCCGATGACGGTGTTTCATCTGCATCCGGCGAAGTTGTGTACTATGGTGTTTTAAAAGAAATACTAGAAGTAAAGTACATAGGGAAGCTTGACATGAGATGTGTGGTCTTTCTGTGTGATTGGTATAACCCGATCTTTGGGCAAGGTGTAACCATCGATGAGTTTAGTGTGACATCTATTCATTCAAGTAAGAAGCTTAAACAATATGATCCATTCATTATTGCTTCACAAGCAGATCAGGTTAGTTATCGACTTTATGTATTTATTAATTAATGTAAAAATCTGAATTTCTTCTAATAACATATAAATATTTAATCTATTTCATGCATGTGTGTTATATTCCTTACCCTCGGAACACATACAAGAACGATCCATGGATCACACTTACGAAAATAAACTCGCGAGGAAGGGTCTATGGAGATGAAGAACAAGAGCCATTGCAAGCAAGAGGAAGTGGTTATATAGCTCCTGTTGAAGAATTCCTTGATGTTAATCTAGTCGTTGATTTTAGTCAATTTGAAGATATTGTTCTTCGTTCAGATTCAGAAGAAGAGAGGGGGGAATTCGACAACGAAACTGATTCAATTTCAACCGACTATGACTCAGAAATTATAGTCCTTCGGGTATCCGTCAGAAAATCCCGACGGAATACCGATGGATTAGTGTTTAGGGTTTCGAAAATGAAAACGGATCATCGAAAAACTTCCGATGAAATAATGTAAGGATCTTTTGTATTAGATATCAACCATCACAGTATCAAATAACCTTTTTTGTACGGTTTAAAGAAAATCAAGCATGTCGGACGAAAACACATCTTAGTAAGCAATTGTGATTAAGAATAGTTTATAGTGAATTGTTGTTTGATTTACCGTTTATAAATTTTCTGTAATCAAGTTGAAAGGATTATACAATTTCTATGTTTAATGTATCATATAAATGTAGAACTTGCAATACCCCAAAAACCATACCCTAAAAACCACAAACCCAGTTCGTCGGATTTTTGTCCGTAATTTGCGACGGATTTCCGACGACTAGACTTTTTCCGACGGAATACCGTCAGAAAACGTGAATCAAACGCTCATTAACTACCATTAGTTGCCGTTTGTTCCCAAAAGACGTTTCAGAAAAGGCTTTTCGAATTTTGAACATGGAACCGAGGACAATTCGTTGGTTTTTCTGTCCTTTTTTTTTTTTTATAAAACGATGTCCGGTTTCCACGGTTTTACCATCTTCAAACCTTCTCTAAAAACCTCTTCTAAAACTTAAGTTGCGATCAGTATGGACACCGTTCGATTATCTGCCCAGAACCAAACCGCCATTCAACATGTTATCGCCGCCCTGGGACGAGAACGTCTTCCAATGCTCCACCCGTCACACGAAGACCGGACCATTTGGTTTGGTTTTAATGCTTCAATCATGTCCGTCATCAGCGATGTCATGCAATGTCGCTGGTCCGAGCATTTTATGACTTACCGGCATAATACCAGATGTAATATCCTCTTCCAAGAAATAGTCAACGGGCAGCAGAGAAGTCAACGTAGGGCATTTTTGTAATTTTCAGAAGATGAAGGGCATTTTGGTAATTTTACCAAAATGTGAGCCGGAAGAGGAGACGGGACAAATGTTCTTATTTTTGGTCATAAAGAACATTTAGAAGACCATATATGGGAGAGACGGAGATTAAACTAGTTTTTCGGACTATTGAGAAAGGAAACCGATAAAACTTGTAAAAATCATTACGGGAGCTACGGGAGTCCGATTGAGGTGAAACGACTTGATAAATCCTTCTAAAAGAGTCTAGTATTTTAAAAAGAAGCTTGGAAGATTTATTTCAGAAGCTACGAAGTTTTAAAGATTTTTAACGAACTGTCGAGAATGGAAACCGATAAAACCGAGAAAAAGACGGAAACACCTCTAAACGTGCTCCATAAATTATACAAATTTGACCACAACTCCATTAGTTTATGGAGAGGCTACGGTTAAAAGGATTGATAAATATGTGATCCCTGGATCAAGTTATAATTTTTAGACCATTAAGAGGTAATTAGTGGCTAAAAATCCAAAATAAATTCATAGGATTGGGGCTGATTACTAAGGTTATTTTGAACCTAAATCCAGCCCAGTATGAAGAATGGGCCACGAAATCTGATCCAAGAGATTTAGAAGCTTCTTAGTATTTTAGGTGCATGAATCTAAGGTGGTGTGTTGTCATCAATCCAAGGGCTGCATGGAGGAGGCTACAAGTGGATGGTGGTTCATCAAATGCATTGTTTTTGGATGGATTTTGGGGAGGAGGTCGTGGCATAAGATGGAGAAGAAGAGGAGACAAGTGGAAGGTGGAGATCACACCACTTTGACTATAAAAGAAAGCCTCCACCCCTCACTTTTCTTCACACCAAAAAAGAAAAGAGAAAGAGAGAAGAAAAAAGAGAGAAAGAGAGGAAGAGGAGGAGAAGAAGAAGAAGGAGAGAGAGAAGAGAGAGAAGAAGCGTGAGAGAAGAAGAGAAGAAGGAGAAGAGCGTGAGAGAAGAGAGAGGAGAAGAAGAAGATGGAGAGAGAAAGAGAGAGGCATGAAGCTTTAAGAAGAAGAAAATGGAGAGAAGAGAAGCTTGAAGCTTGAAGAAGAAGAAGATGGAGAGAGAAAGAGAGAGGCGTGAAGCTTTAAGAAGAAGAAGATGGAGAGAGGAGAAGCATGAAGCTTGAAGAAGAAGAAGATGGAGAGAGGAGAAATGTGAAGGAGAAAGAAAGAAGATGAAGCATGAAGAAGGAGAAGAAAGAGAGAAGAAGAGAAGCGTGAGAGATAAGAAGAAGAAGCATGAAGAAGAGGAAGAGAGAGAGAGAGAGATGGAGGAAGACCGGAGTGGAGAAAGCAAAGGAGGAGAGAACCGAAGGAGAAGAAGAGGGAGAGAAGAAAAAGACCGGAGGAGGAAGAAGAAGAGAGAGGAGAGGAAGAAGAAGAGAGAGAGAGAGGCGTGAAGAATAAGAAGAGAGGGAGAACCGTAGAAGAGAGAGAACCGGAAGAGGAGAAAGAGAGAACCAGAGGAGAGAAGAGAATCGAAGGAGAGAGAGAAAGAGAACCGGAGAGAAAGAGAATCGGAGGAAAGAGAGAACCGGAGGAGAGAGAGAAAGAGAAGATGGTCCGGAGGTTCATTGGAATCACCAAGGTCAAGGTTGGTTAAAGCGAGTCAACGGTTCAGGAAGGGTTTGGGGGATTAGCGGGTTTAGTTCGGGTCTCGGGAGTTCCGTCAATCCATCCATCCGTCATCATAAAAACACTGTGAGTCGGCTAAATTGTGTGATGCATTTAGTTAGAATCATATAGATCTGGAACTAATGGACCGTAGTTTATGTTGCATACCCGATTGATTGAATTGGTTAGAACGGTTAGGTTGATTAATAACTCGGTTAATTGATTAAACGGTTAAGTTAAGAGATGCATGCTAATCGTAGATAGTTCGTTGATTGCTTGATTGGGTGTTGCATTGATTGATTGATAGTTCGTTGATTGCTTGATTGGGTGATGCATACATATAGAATGGCATGCTAGGATGTATATGCATATATATAAGTATTTAAAAACATATCTAAATGAATCTATATATGGGATATTATGAGTTGATTAAAATACAGATAAATGACATAACACACTTAGAATATAATAACGGGGTGGATTAATGAATGAAAGTTAATGAATAATGAGATGTCGGGGAGTTAGTACTCTTACTAACTCTAAACCGACAGATCGAGGACGTATTAAAAGATACTTAGGGAGTGATAAGTAGAGAAGTGGTGTGATTGATGAGCCGTCTACCGGAGGAAATATTAAAAGGCGAAACCTAGTTAATTGTTTGTGTGGTGTTGTGATTGATTGATTGTGTGATTGTTTATCTACTTTGGTGTTGGGCCGAATAGACTGTTGATTGTTTGTGTGATTGCTTGCTTGTTTATCTACTTCGGTGTTGGGCCGAGTAGACTGTTGATTGTTTGTGTGATTGCTTGCTTGTTTATCTACTTCGGTGTTGGGCCGAGTAAACTGTACTGTAGATACTTACTCTGGTGCGGGACCGAGTAAGTTTGGATGATGTGGAGGTTGGTGATAGGACTTGCGGGATGGATTGGGGATTAAGATAGTGTTTCTGTTTGACCTTGTTGGTATTGCGTGATAGAGTCCCAGTAAGTCTGCTTGTGATCAGCTATTATACTTGATTGTTATTTTGGGTTTGGGGGGGGGGGATCATTAGATTATTAGCAGCCTTTAGTTGGGAGCCGTCTCACTGGGTAATCTTAGATTACTCATTAGACTCTTTTGTGTGTTTTCAGGTTTGGCGTAGCTCGGCGGACGCATAGGACACTCGGAGTAGTCTCGGGTTGGCATTGGGTATCGTTTATTACGCATTTTGACTGTTACTTTCGGTTTTGGATTTTGTTGGGATATCCCGCTAAATGTTTGTATTAGACCGTATATTACTATGAATAAGATTTATATTTTTCAACTAATAAAAACGGAATAATTCCATGATATACAGTTTTGTCCGAACCGAACACAACTCGTGGAAGCGGTACAGGTTGCGAAGCCTTGTATCGTGGAAACGAGGTAAACGAAGTCAAAGATAGTTTGGTTCGAGCCTTTGTCTCAAACGAGATTATCTCTGGCTTTCGTATTGTGACAAACTCCTCTCGTATGACTGCTCGGGTTCGATCGGTCATGTTCTTGTTTGATTGTTGGCCGGTCAGCTCGTCGGTCAGCGGAAAACAGGAAGGGGGCGTTACAAATAGGTGGTATCAGAGCATGGTTCGTCATGGGTTCGAATATTCCGGTTTTTCAAAGTTTTCAATGTTTTATCGAGTCAAAATGTGTTGCCAATACAACCATTAGGAATCCGAGTCGCGTCCGTCTACGGGGAAATGGGTATTTGATTAGGATTGTGCTAATCATTTTGCTTTTGTTGCAGTCACGCAGCAGAGTTGTCCTAGGAGGATTGGTGTGTGTGTGCGGTTGCAACGACAGTAGAAGCGACATCCGTATTGACGATCTAGGCAGCCATGATGGTGGACTGTTTCTTCAAGCTAACGGAGACTCAGAAGTTCGGGGTCACTCACCAGCAGCCATCACCACCAGATGTTATTCCATTATTTCCGCCGTTGTTGCCCGGAAGTAGCAGTTGTCGTCACCACCAGCACAGATCCTGTCGGCCGAGAAGTACATTACACTCCTTTCCTGTCATGATCGAGCAGCATCGCTCCGACACCACCACCACCACACTCATTCCATCCTCCTGGCGCACCTGTCGATTAGGATCCACATGAGTTGTACCGCTCATGTTCGAGATTAGGAAGTAGATTAGGCCCACGTAAGTAAGGGCTCTAACCCGCTTTTTGATGTGTGTATATCGGTTGTGTGTAGCGGTGTTTCTTTTGGGACAGATTGGGAACCGCTAGTATGTAGACTCCGACGGACCTACGTATCTAAAACTCTATGCGGTGAATAGGTGTTTTATTTACGTAATGGATGTGGAGTATTTCGGTTGTCGTTTTGAGTAGCGAAGTGGTTATATTGCATACTCATGATGGTTGTGAATACAATGTAGTTACGATGTGAAAACAAATGATGGTCCGAATAGACGGTTTCCATCAGAACCTCGAGAGACGACTGCAATCGCCAATTTCCTTGATTGATTGTGTGTGATTGATTGCCTTGCTAGATTGTTAGAATTGTGAATTGCTGTGATTGCTCGCTAGGTTGGTAGTTGTTGATTTTGAATCTCTGCATTTCGTTTACTTGCTAGGTTGCTAGAAAGTGTTTTTTGATTTTAATTAACGAGATCGTTTGGTTTGCTTGGGTAGAATTATTTTTGGTAACCTCAGAATTGATAAAGCGGTTTTTAGAAAACTTATTTGAGATTAAGCGGAATTATAGGATATTGTTATTTAGCCATGTGTGACAATAAGGTACGTGACTAAGTAACCATATTTCTATGAGGAAGTGATATCGGGATTAAGTTAAAAGAGGTCTAACCGTTCCAGTGTTGTTGAGGTTGTTGATGTAGGACGTGATGGACGATTTGACGAGGACACGAGACCGAACCCGAACCCTAGAGACAAGATTGTGTTACAAGAAGCGGTTTAACCTGAGCCTGCAAGTGAGTCAGTGGAGTTTCATCACCAGAGTGGGTATCAGTGATAGGAGGAACCAAGATAGATGGGTATGATAAGTTAGCGAAGGAATTCGAAAGCATCAGTAACAGTTTTGGATCAGCTCGAGGTTGTCAAAGGAAAGACAGTTTGATATCCATGAAGCGCGGAGTTCAGTGATCGAGAAAATTCGAGGCGTGCATAAGTATCGCGGTTTAGTTTGGAAGGAGGAACATCAATATTACCATAATGCCGATAGGGAGCGAGCAGCAGTAAAGATGAAACAAGTGTCGAGAATGGAGGGAGAGTCGGTGTTGTGCCATTCGCGGAGGTCGAAGCAAAGTGGGGAAGTCAAAAGTGTGGATTCAAGACGATCATCAGTTGGTGCAAATTGTTTGAGGAATTAGTATGGATCCTTCCGAAGAAATCAGTGGTTGTGGGATCAGAGTTGGATCGGAAGTTCGGTGAAAAAAATCAAGGATGGAGAATCAAGAAGTGATAGTGATTCAATTTCTTAGTGTGATGAGTCCAAGGCATCAGCATGTAGAGAAGTTTTGTGCAAGACGGTGTTTTAGAAGTCAATGAGCATCGGAAGTACAGTTCAGTTGGTTCATCGTTCGAGCACCGGAGCAGTGGAATCAGTTCCAGAGTGGCGACTTACGGGGTTCAGTTCCGATTCGAAATTGTTAGTAACGGAGAATTCGGGGACCGAATTCCTGTAAGTGGGGAAGAATGTAATATCCTCTTCCAAGAAATAGTCAACGGGCAGCAGAGAAGTCAACGGAGGGCATTTTCGTAATTTTCAGAAGATGAAGGGCATTTTGGTAATTTTACCAAAATATGAGCCGAAAGAGGAGACAGGACAAATGTTCTTATTTTGGTCATAAAGAACATTTAGAAGACCAGATATGGGAGAGACGGAGATTAAACTAGTTTTTCGGACTATCGGGAAAGGAAACCGATAAAATTTGTAAAAATCATTACGGGAGCTATGGGAGTCCGATTGAGGTGAAACGACTTGATAAATCCTTCTAAAAGTGTCTAATATTTTAAAAAGAAGATTGGAAGATTTATTTCAGAAGCTACGAAGTTTTAAAGATTTTTAACGAACTGTCGGGAATGGAAACCGATAAAGCCAAGAAAAAGACGGAAACACCTCTAAACGTGCTCCATAAATTATAAAAATTTGACCACAACTCCATTCGTTTATGAAGAGGCTACGGTTAAAAGGATTGAGCAATATTTGATCCCTTGAGCAATATTTGATCCCTGGATCAAGTTATAAATTTTAGACCATAAAGAGGTAATTAGTGGCTAAAAATTCAAAATAAATTCATAGGAGCTTGGGCTTGGACCAGGGGGATTGGGGCTGATTACTAAGGTTATTTTGAACCTAAATCCAGCCCAGTATGAAGAATGGGCCACGAAATCTGATCCAAGAGATTTAGAAGCTTCTTAGTATTTTAGGTGCATGAATCTAAGGTGGTGTGTTGTCATCAATCCAAGGGCTGCATGGAGGAGGCTACAAGTGGATGGTGGTTGATCAAATGCATTTTTTTGATGGATTTTGGGGAGGAGGTCGTGGCATAAGATGGAGAAGAAGAGGAGACAAGTGGAAGGTGGAGATCACACCACTTTGACTATAAAAGAAAGCCTCCACCCCTCACGTTTCTTCACACCAAAAAAAAAAGAGAAAGAGAGAAGAAAAAAGAGAGAAAGAGAGGAAGACGAGGAGAAGAAGAAGAAGGGGAGAGAGAAGAGAGAGAAGAAGCGTGAGAGAATAAGAGAAGAAGGAGAAGAGTGTGAGAGAAGAGAGAGGAGAAGAAGAAGATGGAGAGAGAAAGAGAGATGCGTGAAGTTTTAAGAAGAAGAAGATGGAGAGAGGAGAAGCGTGAAGCTTGAAGAAGAAGAAGATGGAGAGAGAAAGAGAGAGGCGTGAAGCTTTAAGAAGAAGAAGAAGATGGAGAGAGGAGAAGCGTGAAGCTTGAAGAAGAAGAAGATGGAGAGAGGAGAAATGTGAAGGAGAAAGAAAGAAGATGAAGCGTGAAGAAGGAGAAGAAAGAGAGAAGAAGAGAAGCGTGAGAGATAAGAAGAAGAAGCATGAAGAAGAGGAAGAGAGAGAGAGAGATGGAGGAAGACCGGAGAGGAGAAAGCAAAGGAGGAGAGAACCGGAGGAGAAGAAGAGGGAGAGAAGAAGAAGACCGGAGGAGGAAGAAGAAGAGAGAGGAGAGAAAGAAGAAGAGAGAGAGGCGTGAAGAAGAAGAAGAGAGGGAGAACCAGAGAAGAGAGAGAACCGGAAGAGGAGAAAGAGAGAACCAGAGGAGAGAAGAGAACCGGAGGAGAGAGAGAGAACCAGAGGAGAGAGAAAATGAGGAAAGAGAAGATGGTCCGGAGGTTCATTGGAATCACCAAGGTCAAGGTTGGGTTAAAGCGAGTCAACGGTTCAGGAAGGGTTCGAGGGATCAACGGGTTTAGTTCGGGTCTCGGGAGTTCCGTCAATCCATCCATCCGTCATCATAAAAACACTGTGAGTCGGCTAAATTGTGTGATGCATTTAGTTAGAATCATATAGATCCGGAATTAATGAACCGTAGTTTAGGTTACATATAGAATGGCATGCTAGGATGTATATGCATATATATAAGTATTTAAGAACGTATCTAAATGAATCTATATATGTATGAGTTGATTAAAATACGGTTAAATGACATAACACACTTATAATATAATAACGGGTGGATTAATGAATGAAAGTTAATGAATAATGAGATGTCGGGGAGTTAGTAATCTTACTAACTCTAAACCGACATATCGAGGACGTATTAAAAGATACTTAGGGAGTGATTAGTAGAGAAGTGGTGTGATTGATGAACCGTCTAAGGGATTAGTAATCAACTAATCCCAAGGTAGCGGACTGAATGAGTAAAGGTTAAGGAAATATTAAAAGGCGAAACCTAGTTAATTGTTTGTGTGGTGTTGTGATTGATTGATTGTGTGATTGTTTATCTACTTAGGTGTTGGGCCGAGTAGACTGTTGATTGTTTTTGTGATTGCTTGCTTGTTTATCTACTTCGGTGTTGGGCCGAGTAGACTGTTGATTGTTTGTGTGATTTCTTGCTTGTTTATCTACTTCGGTGTTGGGCCGAGTAGACTGTACTGTAGATACTTACTCTTGTGCGGGACCGAGTAAGTTTGGATGATATGGAGGTTGGTGATAGGACTTGCGGGATGGATTGGGGATTAAGATAGTGTTTCTGTTTGACCTTGTTGGTATTGCGTGATAGAGTCCCAGTGAGTCTGCTTGTTTACATTTCTGTTATTAGGACTCTATAGGGCGCGTTAGAACCCGCAAGTCTAGAGATGGCATTCCGATACTTCCGACCCGATTGGATCCTCGGGTGGTTACCTGATCAGGAATGTACCTTCGGTAGTGGTTCTGGCAGGTGTTAACCTAAGGAGTGACGTCTGTAGGTGTGTGGTCCGGAGAATACGGGGTCACGTTCTAGGCCCGGACTATATGGAAAATTGGGTTATTTAGGGGTAGCCTGAGTCACCGCGTATCGATGGACGGAGAACGGTGTCCTAGCCATAGGACTTCGTGTTATCGCCTTGGAGTCGTGGGAGGTTTTAGCTAAGTCTAGGGAGTTCTCAGGAAATCAGACAAGCAGATAAATCATTAAGTCGGGATCAAATTAAGTACAATTCTAGAACTCAAACACAGATATAGAATTAACCAACTTTCGTTGTGAGAACTCTCTAAGCCTAATTGCAGAAATCCAAATGTCTTTGTAATTCCTAACAGATTAAACCAGCTTTAAGATTAAGTTCGACATGTTCACAATTCAATTAAACCAAATTTATTTGCGAGTAATTCAATTGCTCAACCTAAATAGTTCAGATTCTAAACCACACTTTCGTGTCAACCTAGCAACCTAAGATCTAGATTCTAAGTGATCAAGTTAGAACTAGCATTAAACACAATTTAGCTTGAAGAACATCTATTGATATGAATCCTTAACTGAATTAATTATATCTAGCAAGTCATAAAATCCTTAATGAGAATCCCTAAACCTAACTATGAATCTACTCAGACATAGAATATGAAAACATAATCAATGAATTAAAAGAATGCATAAAAGAGAATAATAAAGTAAAGGGGTCCGAAATCTTCTCCAAAATAAGCAGAAAGCAGTACAGGAATCAGATCAGCCCCAAGCTCTAAAAAATCTATGCTCTAAGTATGAAAGCGTATCTCAAAACTGATGTAAAAACCTAATTATATAAGCTAATCACGTCTTGGGGCTTTTTTGTAATTATCAGGAACTTCTGGGCACAATTGCAATTTCTTCTTTCTTCATAAACCGCCGAGTTTGGCCCATCTCGCTGGTGTGTCGATCGATGCACATAGTGTGTCGATCGATGCATTACTCTGTTTCGGACAGTGAGCTATATCTCTCGGGTCAAAACACCAAAATGCTCCAAAAAGCTCCAATAACTCCAAATCCACTCCAAACGTGCTAGTACCTAATAACACCTGTAAAAGAATCTAAAGAAACACCAGAAGACTCTAAAACATACTTATATCATGGTCTAAAACCGGAAAAAACCATGATATATCAACTCCCCCACACTTAGCCTTTGCTTGCCCTCAAGCAAAACATATAACTAAAACATGGTGAAGAGGTTTGAAAACTTTCAGAAACTCTTTTTGTCCTAGAAGCAACAACACTCAGATTCCCCTTAATTAGTAAGCCACTGAAAGAATCACCTGCAAGACATCAAGACCAACATGTACTTCCCCCACACTTAGCAATTGTCCTAAGTAAACTCCACAATCAATCCAAGCAATTCAAATTCACTCTACTGACTTCTATAAGCTATTAAGTGCGGTCTCACCTAAGGATTATCGATCAAAGGGCACATGGATTCTTACTTTGTCAGCTCTAGACCACCATACTATCTTTTTCTGGTTCCTTTTTTTCTCTTTTCCCTTCCTTAGCATTCTGATTTTTTCCCATTGGGTATCATTTTTTTTTTATCAGTGCTCTTTCCGTTAAGGGGTGTACTTTGGACACATTCCATGGATCGCACAGGTGGTAATAGTGTTTGCTACTACTCCCGTGACCACTTCGGAGCTACTAGCTCATCCTCAGTTTATTATTCTTTTTTTTTTATAGAAGGGGAGAAGGGAATCATACTCGGACAGGTTTACAAGCTGTGTCAGAACTAACAAAGGAGTCCGACTCAAGGTATACCAAGCCCTTAGGTGAGAAATTTTAAGTCAAATTAAGGGTGAAGCCAGTAAAGGATCCTCTGAATACCTGAATTGATATGGGTTTCCTCAGTAGGTTGAACCGTGTTGGGTTTTATAATAGTCATAGATAGTTCCTGCAACTTCATCCCAATGGTTACTTAAGTTCCTGCTAGATGTTGTTAACTTCTCAAAAATTCACTGTTTCTTACTTAAACTTGTTTTGACTCAATAAAACAAAAGTTTTTGAAAAACGGACTGACTCTAAGAAAACAGAAAGATAGTAGTCAGTACCACCTCCCCCACACTTGAAACACACTGTCCCCATTAGTGTCAAGCTAAGGATTGGTAAAAAGAAAGAAAAATGTTAAGGATGTGTTAGTTCTGTCTGATTTTTACCTCTGTCGCTCATGCATCGATCGATACATAAATGTAACGACCGTTGCAAGGCGATTTGCGTCATGTGTCGATCATTGCTCAGGATCGCAACGATCACTGCAATGCGATTTTCGTATTGTGACGATCGACACACAGGACCATGTCGATCGTTGCATTGCAATATCCGAGAACAGTCAGCAAGTTAGCAAGTTAGTCCGTGAGAAATCATCAAATTTCAAACCTACAAGCTGAAAATCACTGCAAACAAGTATAATCAAAGCAACAGATAGTCTCATAATGAAAATATCATCCAAACATAAGAATCCTAAGAAAATCAAAAGAAAAATGCAAAAGAAAAGATGAAAATGAAAATACAGAACCGATGTCTAGAGAAGTCACTACTCTCACTCGTCATCTATGCCATCATAGCGATCAGTACCACTCGAAGAACCAGGGGTCGGAGATCGCTGTCAACGTCGACAAGAAGGTCCTGGGTGATGAATCTGCGGCTGTCTCCTGCAAGTGCAGGTACGCATGTAGTTCCAGATGCTCCGCAGAATACCATCCTCACGCTCTCTCCACTCTCCCTCAGACATCTCAGCAAAAGGTACCGAAGGCTCGGATAAGGACCAATATCATCAATAGGAGCAGCAGGTGAAGGCGCAAATGAGGAAGAAGGGTGTGTAGAAGGCTCTCCCTGCGGATGAGCCATCGTAGGCACACTGCGCTGATCTCGCGTAGGAGGCTGGAATCTCAAGGCATCCAGCGTATCAATCTGTGTCAGACCAGCAGCAGGAAGATCTATACCCCGCTTCGTAGCAGAGTCATAATAGACTCAAATACGTCCCTCCTTCAGCCATGTAGCACTTTGCATGTGGGTAAAATCAAGGAGCTCCTTGCTGTCGTCACACTCCGTACCCTCTAAGGAAATCCTGTAATGCCTGAAAATGGGAGTTAGCAGACTCCCTACTGTCTCAGTTCCCTTCCCATCGAATGGCTTCTTCTGCAGACTGCACAAGTGATGAGCAAAGATAGCTCCCAAGTTGAGTCCTCTTGTGGGATCTCTCAAATCTGTCTCAGAAAACTGCTCCCTTAACCCTAAGAATTGCATCTCAAGCTCGTTCTTACGCATCTTGTTGGCTTCAGATTTGCACAACAGAGTACATCCCAAGATGCGCAAGACATATCTGAGAACAGGATGCCTAACCTGTATCAGCTTCGTCGTCCTCGTGCAATATCGACCGTTGCCAACACAGTCCCAGAAATACTGAGCTTCTGGCACATCCCACTCAAGAGAAATACTAATACGCGCAGGCTCAATGCTGAATCCATAAATCCGACAGATATCAAGAAGGGAAATCCGATACCTGGCTCCTAAGCACATGAAGGTAAAGAAACCTCCTGAAGCCTTCCTGCTCTCTGGATCAGGGTAAATCACTCTGCAGGTGGCCAGCAGCTGTCTCACCAGATTAGGATACAACTCGTAATGCTGCATAGGCATTGTCCCCAGACCAATGCCCTTACACAATGTCAGCACCTGCTCATCGATGCCTAGAATCCTACAAGTCGAATAGTCCGCAAACTTGGTCGGCTTAAGCGTCATGCCACACCAACCATTGTAGAGTAATGTACCAAACTCGTCCCAATGGTCAAGTAGTGGCCTCTCTGTAAAAGTGTCGGTCTTGAGCAACTGATCAATCTCCATACCCCAGACCTTATTTGTCGGAATCAACTCCTTATCCGCCCTAGGCCATGGCAGCTGTATAGCTTCCTGATTTCTCTGATAAGGCTCAGGATATGGCGAGTCTCGAGGAAACCACTCAATTGGCGGAGGATGATGAGCTGTAGCTGCAGCTGCTGTGGTAGCTCTACGTTTACGAGCTTGTCGAGGAGGCATCTGCAAGAAAATAAATCATATAAGTCACGGCAGAAACTCCCTGTGGAATCGCAATGCAACGATCGTTGCACAAGTGCGTCGATCGTTGCAGGGAGATTTCACAGCCGACAAACAATCTCAAAAACGTTTCTAAATTCGTTCCAAAATCTCACAAACAGCCTAATACCATCACCAATCAACCCTAATCAAGTCTAAACAGTACGGAATCGTCAATTTCAAGCCAAAAATCCCTAATTTCTAAACCCTAGAACCGAATCTGAAAATGACGAATTTAAGAGCTTTTACCTTGGAATCGCTTCAAATAGGTTAGAGAAATAGATTGGGGGGGGGTGTGAAAACAAGTAGAATCAAGCTTTGAATCAAATAAAACTATGAAGATTTGAGAGATTTAGGGTAGGGGAGTCGCGGTTGTACGGACGGCGAAATGGGGAAGAAGAGAAGAGAGAAAGGGCTTAAGGCACTTACCTGGATCGTATGTGCAATGCAACGATCGACGCTGTTGAACCAAATTGATTCCGGTTTAGCACGCGTACCTTAATTTTGCAATTGAACCACATGCAACGACCGTTGCACAGGACCGCAACGATCATCACAAGGCGATCCCATCTCTTCGTTATTTCTCCCTGCAACGACCGTTGCACATATATCAACGATCTTCACACAACTCCAGACAGTGTTCTGTATTAAAAACTTAGAAAAAACAAAATAAAAACGTGAAATCCTAAGAAAAAAACCAAAAATAAATAAGAAAAATACTAAAACCTAACAGTGGGTTGCCTCCCACTCAGCGCTTGTTTAAGGTCATTAGCTTGACCGGACGAACAAGATCAGGTTGCTGGAGATCCCGACAGAGACTGTGATTGCCTCTGTGCAAGTATCCTCATCCAAGGTGGAGAGTAAGCTTCATCAGTGTTAGCTCGTCCAAGAAAAGAAGGAGTGAAATGTTCTCCAGGATCCAAAACCAAAGTGTTACTTGTCTGCGCTTAATATCCATCCTCAATAGTGAAGGTTTGCCCATCAATCAGCGGCTTGCGCAGCATGTCCATCTCAAAGTGTAGAGGCTCATCTCCCAGATGGAGATCAATCAAACTGTGCCTCACATCAATCACTGCTCCAGCTGTGGCTAAGAATGGTCTTCCCAGTATCAAAGCATCATCCTGCTCGCTGTCGTACTTAAGCACCAAGAAGTCTGTCGGAACCAAGTAGTTTCCAACTCTTACAGGGACGTCCTCAAGAACTCCTTCCGAAATCCTTATCGACTGATCAGCTAGGACAAGAGAGGTCCTAGTGGGTGAAAAATCCATCATCCCCAGCTTCTCTGCCACAGAGTATGGCATGAGACTTCCAGCAGCTCCTAAGTCACACAGAGAGCGCTTGAAACCATCCTCAAAAATAGAACAACTTAGCACAAATATCCCAGGATCATGTAGCTTCTTAGGAATCCGAGTTAATTTCACATCACTTATCTGTTGAGGAACCACTATAACCCAATCCTTCAGCATCTCGTCCATTGGCAGCATCTTCTCCAAGTACCTTTGCACACAAGGGTGATAAGGTGGATCATCAGACTGCGGAATTTCTTCCAACTTCTCTTCCATCTCTCCTAACTGTCTGACCTCATCAATCTCATGTTGAGTCATCTCAGACACTCCAGGGAATAAACGATTAAGCTCTTGATCTGTCTCTGCATCAATGCCATAAAAGTCATGTGAATCTGTCTGTCCACGACATGCAACGATCGAGGCTAGAGGTGCATCGATCGATGCAGATGATTTTTCACAGATTCCACCCGAGAGATTTTCTTCAAATTCAGAATTTTCAGCCTCTTCCACTAGTTCAGCTGTATTTAGCTCAAATCTTTCACCTTGGTGTGATCCATCATCAATGTACACTGACCATGCCTTAATGTGGGTGTCTACGACACTCTTTCCCTTGACAGAGTTTGAAATTTGGCTCACCTGAGTGTCCAATTGCTTCACATGAGTACTTAGAGACTCAAACTTCCCATTGAGATCCTCATAAACAACATCTAACTTCCTGTTGCAGTCCACATCAATCTTAGTCTGTCCTTCCAGCAGCTGCTCCATCATACTCTCCATTTTGCTCTCATGAATATTAGCAATAGGAGGTGCTTGGTAAGAGGAAGATACATAAGTCCTCTGACTACCTGGTTGAAAAGGCTTCTGGAAACCAGCATTCTGTCCAAAGCCAGAAGAGTTTTGATTGCATGTGAAAGCACTCTTCTGTCCACTGAAGAATCTATTACCTTGCTATCCTCCAAACCTGTTTCCTTGGAAACAAGATCCTCCAATGTAATTCACATTCTCTTCCTGACCATCTTCTTCAGCATTGATCACTTCAACATCTTGAGCAAAATGGACAGCTTTCTTCCCAGTTAGAAGATTGCAAGTAGTGTCCAACTTACTCCTAATATCAGCAATCTCCAGGTTCTCTATCTTCCCACCAGCCTCTTTCCTTCTCCTATCAGTAGTCTTGCAGCTATTACTACTTACTAAGTTATCTATCAGTTGCTTAGCTTGCTCAGGAGTTCTGGTGTTCAAATTTGTATTGCTGGAATTATCCAACGCGGTCTGGTATGGGAGATCTATACCTCTAAAGAAAATGCCCAACAATGTTACCTCAGTGAATCCATGATGCGGGCAGTCACGTTGGTACTTCTTAAACCTCATCCAGGCAGTCTTAAGAGGCTCTATAGGACGTTGGGAGAAAGTGAGAATGTCCTGTCTCGACTGATCAGAGCGAGCATCATCATAGAAGTGTCTCAGAAACTCACTCTTAACAGCATCCCAAGTAGTAAACTTCCCAGGTGGAAGTTGTTTCAGCCAGGCAGCAGCATCTCCAGCGAGAGAGTATGGGAAGAGTTTTAGAAACAGATAGTCATAGTTCACTCCATCATAATTCATCCCAGTGACTATGTCCTCAAACTCATCTATATGATCCATTGGCTGCTCATTAGGGAAACCATGGAAGGCATTCTGCCTCAGAAGAGAGTAGTAGATGGTCTTGATCTCGAAATCATTCCTATCAAAACCAGGAGGTACAAGAGCTGACCGGTTAGCATGAAACTCATCCGAACGGTTATAGTCAGCTAAGGTCCTCTCATGAACAACCATCTGTCTATCTTGACCTTGTCCTTGGTTTTGTGGCGGTTCAGGCTCAAGGATAGGATCAGGGATAACATTCCTTTCAGCATCAATCCGTTGTCCAGCAACATTGTACAGATTGTTTTGTCGGTCCCTCAGGGTACCTTGAGCATCAGGCATTATAATCACACGTTCAACAACCATCCTTGCTCTTCGAACCTTCCTGTTAGTCCTCTCTAGTCTAGCAAGCTCTTCAAGTTAGAGGTTAACGAGATTAGTATTCGGATTACTTCTGGTATCACGCGTCTGCATAAACCGTATGTAATCGCAGTGCAACGATCAATGCTAAGAGTGCAACGATCGACTCAACTCCAGTCGCTTAGTGGCGATCGACACAAAAGGATGCAACGATCGATGCTATGCGATTGTCAAACCTGCGACCGAGAAGAAACAGAAAAATCAGTAACCAAAAAAAAAAAATCCTAGTAAAAACCCTGAGTTCGAATCTATCGAAGACTCCAAAGAGTCCCCGGCAACGGCGCCAAAAACTTGATAGGTCGTAAGTTTTAATCCCTATACTAACTGCAAGTGCACAGTAATATCAATGTAGTACTTAGGGTATCGAATCCACAAGGACTCAGGGCAACGATATATTTAGAACAGAAAAGATTAAACTAGGAGAAAGCAAATGTGATTAAAAAACTAAAAGAAAAACAAGAAAGTAAATCGAGAGCAGGATTGGTTTGAAAGCAATTAACTAAAAGCGCTAAGTCTAGGGAGTTCTCAGGAAATCAGACAAGCAGATAAATCATTAAGTCGGGATCAAATTAAGTACAATTCTAGAACTCAAACACATATATAGAATTAACCAACTTTCGTTGTGAGAACTCTCTAAGCCTAATTGCAGAAATCCAAATGTCTTTGTAATTCCTAACAGATTAAACCAGCTTTAAGATTAAGTTCGACATGTTCACAATTCAATTAAACCAAATTTCTTTGCGAGTAATTCAATTGCTCAACCTAAATAGTTCAGATTCTAAACCACACTTTTGTGTCAACCTAGCAACCTAAGATCTAGATTCTAAGTGATCAAGTTAGAACTAGCATTAAACACAATTTAGCTTGAAGAACATCTATTGATATGAATCCTTAACTGAATTAATTATATCTAACAAGTCATAAAATCCTTAATGAGAATCCCTAAACCTAACTATGAATCTACTCAGACATAGAATATGAAAACATTATCAATGAATTAAAAGATTGCATAAAATAGAATAATAAAGTAAAGGGGTTCGAAATCTTCTCCAAAATAAGCAGAAAGCAGTACAAGAATCAGATCAGCCCCAAGCTCTAAAAACTCTATGCTCTAAGTATGAAAGCGTATCTCAAAACTGATGTAAAAACCTAATTATATAAGCTAATCACGTCTTGGGGCTTCTTTGCAATTATCAGGAACTTCTGAGCACAATTGCAATTTCTTCATTCTTCATAAACCGCCGAGTTTGGCCCATCTCACTGGTGTGTCGATCGATGCACATAGTGTGTCGATCGATGCATTACTCTGTTTCGGACAGTGAGCTATATCTCTCAGGTCAAAACACCAAAATGCTCCAAAAAGCTCCAATAACTCCAAATCCACTCCAAACGTGCTAGTACCTAATAACACATGTAAAAGACTTTAAAGAAACACCAAAAGACTCTAAAACATACTTAAATCATGGTCAAAAACCAGTGAAAACCATGATATATAAGTTATATTGCATACTCATGATGGTTTTGAATGCAATGTAGTTACGATGTGAAAACAAAAGATGGTCCGAATAGACGGTTTCCATCAGAACCTCGAGAGACGACTGCAATCGCCGATTTCCTTGATTGATTGTGTGTGATTGATTGCCTTGCTAGGTTGTTAGAATTGTGAATTGCTGTGATTGCTCGCTAAGTTGGTAGTTGTTGATTTTGAATCTCTGCATTTCGTTTACTTGCTAGGTTGCTAGAAAGTGATTTTTGATTTTAATTAACGAGATCGTTTGGTTTGCTTGGGTAGAATTATTTTTGGTAACCTCAGAATTGATAAAGCGGTTTTTAGAAAACTTATTTGAGATTAAGCGGAATTATAGGATATTGTTATTTAGCCATGTGTGACAATAAGGTACGTGACTAAGTAACCATATTTCTATGAGGAAGTGATATCGAGATTAAGTTAAAAGAGGTCTAACCGTTCCAGTGTTGTTGAGGTTGTTGATGTAGGACGTGATGGACGATTTGACGAGGACACGAGACCGAACCCGAACCCTAGAGACAAGATTGTGTTACAAGAAGTGGTTTAACCTGAGCCTGCAAGTGAGTCAGTGGAGTTTCATCACCAGAGTGGGTATCAGTGATAGGAGGAACCAAGATAGATGGGTATGATAAGTTAGCGAAGGAATTCGAAAGCATCAGTAACAGTTTTGGATCAGCTCGAGGTTGTCAAAGGAAAGGCAGTTTGATATCCATGAAGCGCGGAGTTCAGTGATCGAGAAAGTTCGAGGCGTGCATAAGTATCGCGGTTTAGTTTGGAAGGAGGAACATCAATATTACCATAATGCCGATAGGGAGCGAGCAGCAGTAAAGATGAAACAAGTGTCGAGAATGGAGGGAGAGTCGGTGTTGTGCCATTCGCGGAGGTCGAAGCAAAGTGGGGAAGTCAAAAGTGTCGATTCAAGACGATCATCAGTTGCCGCAAATTTTTTGAGGAATTAGTATGGATCCTTCCGAAGAAATCAGTGGTTGTGGGATCAGAGTTGGATCGGAAGTTCGGTGAAAACAATCAAGGATGGAGAATCAAGAAGTGATAGTGATTCAAGTTCTTAGTGTAAGGAGTCCAAGGCATCAGCATGTAGAAAAGTTTTGTGCAAGACGGTGTTTTAGAAATCAGTGAGCATCGGAAGTACAGTTCAGTTGGTTCATCGTTCGAGCATCGGAGCAGTGGAATCAGCTCCAGAGTGGCGACTTACGGGGTTCAGTTCCTATTCGAAGTTATTAGTAACGGGGAATTTGGGGACCGAATTCCTGTAAGTGGGGAAGAATGTAATATCCTCTTCCAAGAAATAGTCAACTGGCAGCAGAGAAGTCAACGGAGGGCATTTTCGTAATTTTCAGAATGTGAAGGGCATTTTGGTAATTTTACCAAAATGTGAGCCGGAAGAGGAGACGGGACAAATGTTCTTATTTTTGGTCATAAAGAACATTTAGAAGACCAGATATGGGAGAGACGGAGATTAAACTAGTTTTTCGGACTATCGGGAAAGGAAACCGATAAAACTTGTAAAAATCATTACGGGAGCTATGGGAGTCCGATTGAGGTGAAACGACTTGATAAATCCTTCTAAAAGAGTCTAGTATTTTAAAAAGAAGATTGGAAGATTTATTTCAGAAGCTACGAAGTTTTAAAGATTTTTAACGAACTGTCAGGAATGGAAACCGATAAAACCGAGAAAAAGACGGAAACACTTCTAAACGTGCTCCATAAATTATTAAAATTTGACTACAACTCCATTCGTTTATGGAGAGGCTACGGTTAAAAGGATTGAGCAAAATTTGATCTCTGGATCAAGTTATAAGTTTTAGACCACTAAGAGGTAATTAGTGGCTAAAAATCCAAAATAAATTCATAGGAGCTTGGGCTTGGACCATGGGGATTTGGGCTGATTACTAAGGTTATTTTGAACCTAAATCCATCCCAGTATGAAGAATGGGCCACGAAATCTGATCCAAGAGATTTAGAAGCTTCTTAGTATTTTAGGTGCATTAATCTAAGGTGGTGTGTTGTCATCAATCCAAGGGTTGCATGGAGGAGGCTACAAGTGGATGGTGGAGATCACACCACTTTGACTATAAAAGAAAGCCTCCACCCCTCACTTTTCTTCACACCAAAAAAAAAGAGAAAGAGAGAAGAAAAAAGAGAGAAAGAGAGGAAGAGGAGGAGGAGAATAAGAAGAAGGAGAGAGAGAAGAAGCGTGAGAGAAGAAGAGAAGAAGGAGAAGAGCGTGAGAGAAGAGAGAGGAGAAGAAGAAGATGGAGAGAGAAAGAGAGAGGCGTGAAGTTTTAAGAAGAAGAAGATGGAGAGAGGAGAAGCGTGAAGCTTGAAGAAGAAGAAGATGGAGAGAGAAAGAGAGAGGCGTGAAGCTTTAAGAAGAAGAAGATGGAGAGAGGAGAAGCGTGAAGCTTGAAGAAGAAGAAGATGGAGAGAGGAGAAATGTAAAGTAGAAAGAAAGAAGATGAAGCGTAAAGAAGGAGAAGAAAGAGAGAAGAAGAGAAGCGTGAGAGATAAGAAGAAGAAGCATGAAGAAGAGGAAGAGAGAGAGAGAGATGGAGGAAGACCGGAGAGGAGAAAGCAAAAGAGGAGAGAACCGGAGGAGAAGAAGAGGGAGAGAAGAAGAAGACCGGAGGAGGAAGAAGAAGAGAGAGGAGAGGAAGAATAAGAGAGAGAGAGGCGTGAAGAAGAAGAAGAGAGGGAGAACCGGAGAAGAGAGAGAACCGGAAGAGGAGAAAGAGTGAACCGGAAGAGGAGAAAGAGAGAACCGGAGGAGAGAAGACAACCTGAGGAGAGAGAGAGAAAGAGAACCGGAGAGAAAGAGAACCGGATGAGAGAGAGAACCAGAGGAGAGAGAAAATGAGGAAAGAGAAGATGGTCCGGAGGTTCATCGGAATCACCAAGGTCAAGGTTGGGTTAAAGCGAGTCAACGGTTCATGAAGGGTTCGGGGGATCAGCGGGTTTAGTTCGGGTCTCGGGAGTTCCGTCAATCCATCTTTCCGTCATCATAAAAATACTGTGAGTCGGCTAAATTGTGTGATGCATTTAGTTAGAATCATATAGATCCAGAATTAATGAACCGTAGTTTAGGTTGCATACCCGATTGATTGAATTGGTTAGAACGGTTAGGTTGATTAATAACTCAGTTAATTGATTAAACGGTTAGGTTAAGAGATGCATGCTAATCGTAGATAGTTCGTTGATTGCTTGATTGGGTGTTGCATTGATTGATTGATAGTTCGTTGATTGCTTGATTGGGTGATGCATACATATAGAATGGCATGCTAGGATGTATATGCATATATATAAGTATTTAAGAACGTATCTAAATGAATCTATATATGGGAAATTATGAGTTGATTAAAATATGGTTAAATGACATAACACACTTAGAATATAATAACGGGATGGATTAATGAATGAAAGTTAATGAATAATGAGATGTCGGGGAGTTAGTAATCTTACTAACTCTAAACCGACAGATCGAGGACGTATTAAAAGATACTTAGGGAGTGATAAGTAGAGAAGGGGTGTGATTGATGAGCCGTCTACGGGATTAGTAATCCACTAATCCCAAGGTAGCGGACTGAATGAGTAAAGGTTAAGGAAATGTTAAAAGGCAAAACCTAGTTAATTGTTTGTGTGGTGTTGTGATTGATTGATTGTGTGATTGTTTGTCTACTTCGGTATTAGGCCGAGTAGGCTGTTGATTGTTTGTGTGATTGCTTGCTTGTTTATCTACTTCGGTGTTGGGCCGAGTAGACTGTTGATTGTTTGTGTGATTGCTGGCTTGCTTATCTACTTCGGTGTTGGGCCGAGTAAACTGTACTGTAGATACTTACTCTGGTGCGGGACCGAGTAAGTTTGGATGATGTGGAGGTTGGTGATAGGACTTGCGGGATGGATTGGGGATTAAGATAGTGTTTCTGTTTGACCTTGTTGGTATTGCGTGATAGAGTCCCAGTGAGTCTGCTTGTTTACATTACTATTATTAGGACTTTATAGGGCGCGTTAGATCCCGCAAGTCTAGAGATGGCGTTCTGGTACTTCTGACCCGATTGGATCCTCGGGTGGTTACCTGATCAGGCACGTACCTTCGGTAGTGGTTCTGGCAGGTGTTAACCTATGGAGTGACGTCTGTAGGTGTGTGGTCCGGAGAATACGGGGTCGCATCCTAGGGCCGGACTGCATGGAAACTTGGGTTATCTAGGGGTAGTCTGAGTCACCGCGTATCGATGGACGGAGAACGGTGTCCTAGCCGTAGGACTTCGTGTTATCGCCCTGGAGTCGTGGGAGATTTTATCTACCGTGGCGGCAGCTAAGTGTTCCCGTGGAAGTCACCGAGTTCGCAAAAGGGGCCCAGATGGTGTGGAGATATCATTAGAGATGCGATAGATAGATCAAGTCTAATCAAGAACATGTACCGCAGTGTTCTCGATTCCCTTCGTTGATGATTGTGTTGTTATTTGAATGCTTGTGTGTGTTGTGAAGCTCATCACGTCTTGGTAGCACGTGATCAGCTATTATACTTGATTGTTATTTTGGGTTTGGGGGGGATCATTAGATTATTAGCAGCCTTTAGTTTGGAGCCGTCTCACTGGATAATCTTAGATTACTCATTAGACTCTTTTGTCTTTTTCAGGTTTGGCGTAGCTCGGCGGACGCATAGGACACTCGGAGTAGTCTCGGGTTGGCATTGGGTATCGTTTATTACGCATTTTGACTTTTACTTTCGGTTTCGGATTTTGTTGGGATATCCCGCTAAATGTTTGTATTAGACCGTATATTACTATGAATAAGATTTATATTTTTCAACTAATAAAAACGGAATAATTCCCTGATATACAGTTTCGTCCGAACCGAACACAACTCGTGGAAACGGTACAGGTTGCGAAGCCTTGTATCGTGGAAATGAGGTAAACGGAGTCAAAGATAGTTTGGTTCGAGCCTTTGTCTTAAACCAGATTATCTCTGGCTTTCGTATTGTGACAAACTCTTCTCGTATGACTGCTCGGGTTCGATCGGTCATGTTCTTGTTTGATTGTTGGCCGGTCAGCTCATCGGTCAGCGGAAAACGGGAAGGGGGCGTTACACCAGAGGTCTTGAACTCATTTGGTTCTTCGACTTTCTGGTGATTTCCTAATTTTATATTACGTTATTTAGTGATATTTTCTAATTTTATTTTTTAATGGATTATTTCAACTTCAGTCCTGATATTATCGGACAAGTGTGGCGGGAATTCCACTAGATGGCCCGACGGGTTTTTCAAACAAAATTGCGTCATTTGAAACTACGATGGAAAAGAGGGGAAGAGAGACCAACATGGATTGAAGCTCCTGACTGGAACCGGATGACCGAGAATTAGATGGAGACGGATGAAAGGGATTGGTTCGGGAACCAAAATCAATAAACTATGCTATATTTTCTTGAAAACTATGAATAATTATATTTATGTGAATTTTATAAATTATATAAATAATTTATGTTAATAATTAAATCTTTTATAATTCATTTTGTATTATTTATTGATATTTTAATATATAAATATCAATATAAACAAAGAAATGTAATATTTTCTGTAAATATAAAAATTAAACAATGCATATAATATTTTGTGTAGACTATTAACAACTTTCATACATAGGTTACTGGTTACCGAGCATAACTGATAAACAAAGGATCCAGGTTCGAGTCATGCCGAACCTGGTTTTTTATTATTTTATTACCGACGGATTTCCGACGGTGAGATCGCAACCGTCAGAAATCCATCGGTTAATTTCAGTAAACGGTCAAAACCCGGAATAACTCTACCTCTCTTCCCCATGCAATTTTTCAGTAAATGTATTTTCGGGAATTAAATTATGAACCGACGGATTTCCGTCAGAAAATTTTGTATAAATAGGGTACGGATATCTCTATGTTTTTCATCTTCTCATCAAACACTTCAATATATACTTAAAAAACCCGAAATGAATGGATTTCGTTATTCTGTCCCCTTCAAACTGCTCCACTTCATTCGGAAAATCAGCCAACCGGGTCGGGAACGTCTTCCTGTTCTTGACCCGTCCCGCCAAAACTGGACCATTTGGTTCGGCTACAACACTGTTTTCCATCTGTTATTAGCGACATCATCGAGACTCCCTTTTGGAGGGGAAATCACCTCCTATGCCCCTCCGTACACAGAGAGTAATCTCCCATGACCCCGTTATAAGATCAATTTCGTTTTCATTTAAATTAAATCTGGAAAATGGTAAATTACTTATAAACCGAGTGAAGGGCATGAAATTACAACTTATACCTGGGTGAGGTCCGGTCTCCTTCAACCCAGCCCCATGTAATCGGATTCTACCCGGGTAAAAAAATTTCAAAATCGGATAAAAATCGATTCGTTAAAATCGGGAAAAAACCCAGAAGAAAGAAAAGAGAAAGCGTGAAATCGAAGAACAAACCCTAGCGAAATTCCGAGTCTCAGCAGATGGGAAATCAATCCGACAATTGATTGAAGAATAGCAAGAACAAAACCCATATCTCAGAGTCATCTCAATCCGTAAGTTCTATTTTGTTCATCCCGAAAACAGACTCAAAATACGATTATGAATGTTGTTTGTTTGGATGAATTTTATAAACAACAATGATTAATTGTGTAGTTGAATGTCTTTGAGTAATGTAGGAGGAAATCACTTCTAACTCATTTTACTATGGATTCAATGGTAGAAGAGGTTTTCCCAAAAATTGTGTGTGTGGAAGCGAACTTGCGATTTACACATCAAAATCGAAAGAAAATCCCGGACGTCCTTATTTCCGTTGTACTTTTAGCCGAGAGGAAACATTGTTTACATAGGCCTAGTATTGATTTGTGATTTTGTTAGCTTCATAGTGATTATTGTAAGTGAAATGTAGGATGGTCACTTGTTCAAATGGGTAGAGGATGGGATGTATGAAGAGGTTCAAGACATGATGATTGACAGAAGAGAATTTATGGTGGAAGTTAATGATCTTAAAGACATTGTCGAAAACTTGAAAGAGGAGGTGGTGGTGTGCAAATCCGAGATACGTAAGACCAATTTGAAGTTCATGGTGACTGTTGTTTTGTGTATTTGTTTGACTTTCTTGATCATCTATCATTTTCTCTTTGGTAAAAGTAAGGAATTTGTAATCACTATGTGAGTTTGGTTGTAGTTTGAAGACTTTGTTATGGTATTGTAAGACTTTGATGAACTATTATAAGACTATTTTGTGTTTTTGTTCTAGCATAAATAAGTGTAACAAAAATTAACAAACAAGAACACAAGTCTTAAGAGGATAACTAGCTAAGTAATACTAGGATAACTAGGATACTAGGATAACTAGGTAAGTAATACTAGGATAACTAGGTAAGTAATACTAGGATAACTAGCTAAGTAATACTAGGATAACTAGGATTACTAGGATAACTGGGTAAGTAATACTAGGATAACTAGCTAAGTAATATTAGGATAACTAGGATAACTAGGATAATTAATACTAGGATAACTAGCTAAGTAATACTAGGATAACTGGATAACTAGCTAAGTAATACTAGGATAACTAGGATAACTAGGATAACTAGGATAACTAGATAATTAATACTAGGATAACTAGCTAAGTAATACTAGGATAACTGGATAACTAGCTAAGTAATACTAGGATAACTGGATAACTAGCTAAGTAATACTAGGATAACTAGGATAACTGTTTGAATTGTTTTGTATTTGGAACTTTATTTGCAAGTTGTATTTTTTGGTAAAAACTAAAAACTAATGGTATAACTAGGGCATGTGTGAGTGGGCATGTAAACTTTTTATGTTTTTCTGCATTTTAATTTGAAAACCTTATTCAAAAAAAAAATCTGCATTTAGGATCAAGGCTGAGATTCTCCATTATGGCGTGAAAGAGAAAGGGGGAAAGAGAGAGAAAGAGAAAGAGAGGGAGAGGTTTAAAAAAAATTATTTTCGGCGCCAAAATAAATTGTTTATTGTAATTAGTTTTTTAAAAGTCGACGATTTCGGCGCCAAAATATCACAGATAGTTGTACCTAGTTACTAGTTATACCATATATTCAAATGCATAGTTCACAATTGAAGTAGTATTACACCAACTGGAAAATATTTTTCCTAGTGTCACATTATATTTTATTGATCTACCATATGTATCTCAGTTCCCAGTGCATTTTTTAGTTTGAAAATTATGTTTCAATATCATTCACTTCCCAAGTGTGTTCTCTATTAGAAAGTATGTCTTAAAATGCAAGGAAACGTTTGACGAATATGATTAATAGAGTCCCATTTTGTCTTTTAAAGCGTGGTAATATCAATAGTCGCGTTCTGTCTTATCTCAAAATATAAACTTCTTTCCTCCATAAATCAACTTCTTTCCTCCAAAAACTTTTCATCACCATCTCTCAGTCGTGTCCGATCTTTTCATCTCTCCTTTTCATCCCTAAAACAGTTTCAAACTTTTCATTTCCATCACCATCTTTGGAATAATGACTTACTCTCACCGTAATCCCGCCTGGGTATGGCCTCCTTACAAACAACCGCGGTACGAAACAAGGTCGGTGACAAGGAGTCGGAGGGAGCAGAAACCGTTCGACCTGCTCGGGTTGCCGGAGGAAATCATCAGGAAGATTATGGTCCGTGTGTGCGAAGAAAACATGCAGGATCTCCGTCACTCCAGAATTACATGCACTCGCCTCAACGCTTTGACTTCCTCCCCCGAGTTCTTCATCTATGTTAATCTAATGGAGATGAACTATTTTGTTGAGTGTCCACGATTTGACTGGACACAGTTCAACAAAAGTTGCTACGACGCAGGGAACATCTCCGCCGTCACCCTCAAAGGCATCTTGAATCTGTTTTTCGAGAACAACCGGGTTGAAGGTCTCGGGCAAATCAAGGCGGCTGCAGATAGAGGAAGCATCGTCAGCGAGTACATCTTCGGGATGATGAGCAAGATCTTCAGGGAAGATTGGGAGGAAGGTATGTTCGGTAATCATCACCTTACTCGCCAACGTGCAACTCATCTTAGAATTAAACTACCAGAGTTGCCTGGACCGGGGTGGGGAGAATCGAGAAGGCCGACTCCTGATTGGATAATTGTCAAACGGGACCAAACTGATACACATTTGATCTTGAAATGCAACTGTTCAACTCGGTGGAGGTTGGGGACGCCAAGAGGGGACGACAGAGCGGATGACCTGTGCGATAAGTGTTACTGGATCCTGGAGGTAACGTTTTTCTGCAACATGGTTGATGAGCACTTCATGGTTTTTAAGTGCAACCGTTGATTGTCCCCTGTTTTTTAATTTTTAAGACCCTCTGTTTTTATGTTTTTTTTTTGAACTTAATCCTTCGGATTGTTTATGACTAATGGTATTATGTTACTCATCTCGTATTATTGGTATTCTGTTTGACAATAGAACCTGATAGAACCTAAAACAAAGAAACAATAGAACCTGATAAAACATAGAACAGAGAAACAAAAAGTTTTAAAATTGTTCTGGATTAAAATCGTATTAAGAGTATTTAAAATTGTAGTGGATTCTGGATAATCTTTGACGAGATAAACGATGCTGCTAAGTTGGGAAACTAAATGTCATGATTACACATTTCAGAGTATATTACCAATGCAACACGCAGAAGACAAGATTTGACATACGCCGCTTAAACAGTTCATAATCTTGGGTTTATGGAGGGTTTATGTGCACGTTCGATATTTCGATTTGGGTCAATGATTTGAATCGGTTTGATACAACCCAGTAAAACCCAACCCGGTTAAAACGATTTGAATCGGTTTCATTCAACCCAGAAACCCAACCCGATTTCGATTTTTTCTTTTTAATATTCATTTTTTATACAATCATTAAGGGTAGAAGAGTAAAAACACACCCTATTTTTAATGAGAGGGGTATTGTAGATTAATGAGGGGCATTGTGGATTTTCTTTGGCAACATAGGGGTAAGAGAGCCAAAACCCCATTTTCCGGAGGTTACCTCCTACTACAATGTTTCTGACAACCTAAAATCTGCATGGTTTGAGGATTTCCTGGTAAGTTAAAAATTCCATATTCATAAGTCTTTTTAAACTGTTAAAATTTCTAATATGTATTTTTATATTTAATTTCAAATCTACTTTAATTTTAGACCGACATAATCTTCACTCTCTGGCGGAAATTCCACATGATCACTAGGCGTGTTTTCCAGACCAAAATGCGGCGGATGAATCTGCTCTGGCAAAGAGGAGACCCAAGACCGTCCTTGATGCCAGTGAGGGAATGGAAACAGTTCCCGAATTATGACTGATCCGTTTGTTGTTTTGAAAAAATAATTATGTAATCTTTTGAAATATTAAGTTTATAAATTTCAATAATTAAATAATAATGTTAGTTTTTTTTTAAAATAACAAATAATTGTATCAACATATTAACATTTACTTTCACTAACTTAACGAATATAAAAACTTAGCACATTGGTTTCACACCTTACTACCATTCCCTTCACTCTCGGGTCCGAGTGACGCTGTAACGTGTTTTAATCCGTTTAACGGATATAAACATACAAATATATAGTTATATAATCTACCGACGAATACAACCTAGAAAAATGGTTTCAGTGATTTGTTCCCTTTCAATAGACCCGGGTTCGACTCGAGCCGAACCCTTTTTTATATTTATAACCGACGACTTTCTGACAGAAATTGAATTTGTCGTATGTTTTCCGTCGGTTTTCATACCGCCAATTTTTTACCAAAATTTTGGAGAAATGATAGCGAGGTTTTTTCGGTTCTAAGCTACTATCAATTCCTCAAACCTGTACACATGTCGATGTAGCATTTGAGGTATCAATTCAGGGAGACAAGAAGAACAACACATCAAGAATACAAGATACTATTCAATCTAAGCAAATAGATAAAAGATAAGATTATCTAATAACCTAAATACTAGAAAGCAAATAAAGCAAGCAAGACACTAAACAAACACTAAACAAGAAGACAAAGATAAAATAAGGATCTTGGGATGAGGCTATGGAGACTAGATGGTCTTGAGACAATCAAGGAAGCTTCAATCAATTAAACTATGCTAAACAAGGCTAATAATCATTAATTAAGCTAATCCCATTCTCATGTTCATAACTCATATGCTAATCATGCAATCATTCAATTCTCATTTTTAAATTACAAGACAAACATGCATGAATATCCATCAAATACCTTTTAGCAAAGCTAATCCTTTATCTAAGAACACTAATCATTAGACTAATCCAATTTCTTGGCACTAATCCTTTTTTCTAATCCCTAATCAAGATCAAATTCTCATTTGTGATTAAGAGATAAACAAGCATGCAAATCAAGTTCTCAATTCCAATAATCACCTTATACAACTAATCTCTTAGGCTAAGAGTGAAAATCCTCTAAATTGTTCATTCAAGCATTTCATCAAACGCCTTGTGATCATGAGAAAGCCTAACATCTGGATTCAACAATTACTTACAATTTAGCATAGAGCACACCAAATTAGAGAATGATCATTAATAATCAAGTCCTAAGCATCACTAATCATCACTTAAACCACCTAAATCAACCTCATCCACAAGACCCAAAACTCTACTCTCTAATCTCCATTGTTCCCACAAAACCCATAGAGATAGTGTAAGATAACAAGATTAGAGAGAGATTAAGAGAAACAAGATAAATACTTAATTAAAACTCAAAATCCAAAGTTTACAAACCCAAAAGCTTAAACAAAAGCTTAAGAGAAAGCAAAACTAAGGCTTAGGTAGCTTAGGGTTTTAGAAACCCATAAAAGAGTATTTATACAAGGGAGCCTCGTAGGGGCATTTTGGTAATTAAATGAGAGTCGGGTTGGATTCCATTGGACATGAGCTACCCGATGGATCACGTCCGATATTTCTTCATTGGGTTGAGTAGTCCGATGTTGCGGTCCGATAAAACCGCATTGGACTGATACCGTCCGATGAAATCGTCCGAGGAAGTTACGGCTTTTTGACGTCTTGAGGCATGAATTCATCGGACTGATGATGTCCGATGTTGCCGTCCGATAAAGTTCTATCGGACTGATGTTGTCCGATGTTTCCGTCCGATAAAACCACATTGGTCTGATGCTGTCCGATGTTTCCGTCCGACAAAACCACATTGGACTTATGATGTCCGATGGTACTGTTCCGTGATCCTCTTGGTGCTTTTCTCCTCCTTAGCCTAATTTGAGCTTCCAAATTACACTCTCCTTACTCCATAAACTCCAATAACCTACAAAACACAAGAAACACTCCCAAAAACAATAAAAGATGCAATTCCTAACTCTAAATGCACCTAAGGTTCTAAATGCAAGAAAGTCCAAGAAACTAACATGAATGGATGAAATTTGTAATAAAAACATGAGATAAAAGGAAGCTAGAAATGAGTAAAATGTGATAACTTTAATTCCCCCAAACCTATCTTTTGCTTGTCCGCAAGCAAACAATCAAAGACAAGGAGGAAAAAATTGATGTTATCACATTTTAGGCCTTTTAGGCTTACCTTATGTTCATATTTTGGTTACAAATTTCATTCATTCATGCTTATTACTTGAGTTTTGTTGCATTTAGAAGCCTTAGTGAATCTAGAACTAGGATCATGCATTGTTGTGTCTTTTGGAGTGTTTTCTTTACTCTTTTCAGATTGTTGGAGTTATGGAGCTTTGAGGAACAGGTTTGGATTTTCAAAAGGAGCTTATTGGAGCTAAGGAGGATTAAAAGGGATCGGATGAATTTCTTCGGGGTGGAATACCGAGCTAGTCATGTTCGGTATCGTTCTATCGAAGTCAAAATACCGACTATAGGAGCTCGTTATGATTCTACCGGGAGCATTCTACCAGCCATCTCCACTCGATATTCTCCTTCTTATATTAGCAGAAAATGACCACATCTACCGCCGGATGAGTGAGCCAAAATAACAGACGCATACGACTCGATGGGCTCCTACCGGACGTACTCTATCCCACACACCACGTTCGACGTCATTCCATTGAGTGCATTCTACCGACCAACCCATGCTCGATATTTTTCTCCATTTGCAAGGGATCATTTCACCGTACGTACCACCGATCAAGCCAAGGCTTTGTATCGACTTGGTATGTTCGATATTGCTATACCGACCCCAAATATCGAGCATACCAAGGTCGGTATTTCACCATTAGAACCCATTAAACCGGGTCAACACCCGGTTTGTCCCGAGTTAACCCGGTTCCGAACACTGTTCATATATAAGCTAAAAACCCTCTTTTATGACTCTAAGTTTTTTTTTTCTCTCTAAGTAGTTTGTTCTTGGTATTATTGTAAACAAGATTCAATCATTCCTTAATCTAGGCTATTTTTATCTCTGATTTCTTCTCTCCTTCCTTTTATCTTTCATTAATCATGGAACTTAACATGATTTACATGATTTTGTTGGGTTTTACATGATTAGTGAGTAGTCTTTTTGAGGCTTATGGGTTAGGTAGATTAGAGTGATTTAGGTAATTCATGGATGCTTAGGGATAGATTATGATTGATCCTACTTATTTAGATGTACTTAAGGCTAGGTTAACCTTAATCAAGTTAGTCTAGATCATTTGGTTTTTATTGCACACCATGTGTTTGATGAAATGCTAGATATGATATTTATGAGAATTTACATGTTTTAGCTCATGAAAGTGAATGTCTAAAGTGTTTATTAGCTTAAGAGAACTTGAGATTAATTCTTTCTTAGCCTTTATTCACAAATGAGAATTTGATCTTGACTAAGGATTAGGAAAAGTAATAAGTACCAAGAGATTGAATTAATTGATTGATTAGTGTTCTCTGCTTAGGATTATCTGTGATGATTGTTTAAGCATCTTTGATAGCCCTAGATCACCCAACTCATTGACCTATACCCATTGGCCTTGCTTTTTATCATTGAATTTGAGTGTTTAGTCTTTGCTTGCTTGCTTAATTAACTTGTTTGTTTCATTTGATTGCACTTAGGAGTTTAGAATCACAACTTGAACATTGTTTCTTGACTTGTTTGGTTTAGTGCATTCTCCGTGGTTAGTCCCATCCCGAATTGGATTGATACCTCATGCTACACGATAAGCACTTGAGGAATTGATACACTTCAAGGACTTAAAAATCTTAGTATCAAAAAGGTTTGAAAATGGGAGATGAAATCCGAGAATATCAACAAAGGAATTCAATTCAATGCCCTTCGAAGTAGTTGTAAATGCACAAACAATCTCTACTCCAAAAGAATTAGCCATGATCATCAAACATTTCGCTCTAATAATCAAACCATCAAAGCAATAACAAGCAACCAAAGCAACACAACTCTTTAACATTCATCTAGGTGTTTGGTGGACTCTCTACTTGAAAACATAAACTACAATCCAAAGGGCTAGGTGTCAAAGAGGTTTAGTATGCAATTTTGGTAAGGGTTACAAGTGTTTGGTGGCTTATCTCAATAAAAAGGAACACAAGACTTTATGCAAAAATAGGAAGAAAGGGAACAATTCTTGCATACAAGCATCCACTTCCATGTTCTACCCTTTCCTTAGCTTTAATCCCACAATCCAAAGCATAAACCCAATTCCAAACCCACTCTTGAATATTTAAACTCACACCCCACTCTTTTTCACTCTTTTACAACTTAGGAAGTTTATCTTTCAACACTTAGCTCTTTTCTTTTCTCTTTACTATCCTCTTTTCTTTTCATTTTCTTTTCTCTTTGCTTTCATCTTCTTAGAGGACTCATTTACATTATAAACTTAGCGCTTTTACTTTATTTCTACTTCCTAAGCTTTTCCTTTGAACACTCATGCCTCATGACTTTTTCTTTACTTTCTTGCTCCCAAATAGCTCTTTTCTTTTCAACTCACTCAAGAAATGATCTCTCACAATCAAACCCATAAAATGAAAAAAAAAACTCATTCCAAGTCCGATCCTAGATCTAGCCAATCAATGCAATTTGCGCATGGAAGTGAGTTCTTGTCGTTCTCCTATCGATTAAAATTTTTGCACAAGTTTGCATTATCAATAAGAGGCCTAACTCAACAATCAACAAAGGGGAAAAGAACAATGGGCTAAGGTTCAAGGTGAGGGTACCATTAAGTGATGCAAATGACCAATCAATGCTTGTAAGAATGTCAAAAGGAATAAGCAAGCATGGTTGTTTCTAGAGTTACAATTGGTGAGCAATCTAAGTTCCAGGAGAGAGTAATTGATAGTTAAAATTAATTCCAAGTTCATTAGAGTTGTGTTACAAGGGGTGACATGTATCAACAATGATATCTAACTTTCAAGCTAGTGAGATCCAAACATGGTGCATCCTTAACTTCAAATTCACTCAAATGCATTATACAACTCCTAAAAATGGCATTAATCCAAGCTCATGAGTTGACACTCAAATGAAAGTTTCATAAAAGCACTTTATTCAAAATTAAATACAATGCTATGATGTACTAGACTCAATCCTAAAAGTGCTAATGCATGCTTATTTTTGTGAATTTAAAAAAAAAAATCAAAATTTTAGGGATTTTCTATGGCTTAAATGAATGCATGAGCCTCAAGAGATGCAAAAGAGAAAATAAGATCACAAAACACATCATTAGCAACTAGCCTCTTCTCCCTAACTTAAACCACACAGTCCCTTGTGTGAGAGAAACAAGATAAAGAGACCAAAGACTAAATAAAAAAATGCAAAAACAAAAAGACAAAAGTTGGAGTGTTACTTGGAGAGTGGAATGGAATGTAGGAATGGGAGGTGGAGACATCTTTGATTTGGCACAAGATTTTCCCCAACCTTAGACCATGACATGAGATTCATCATACTTGATTTGAAATTGAAGTCCCTTTGCTCAATCCCAACTCTTTTCCTTCTTCTTTGCATTGACCCCAAGGCTCCCCAAAAGTGTAGACATTGGATTTCCTACCAAATGAGCTTGTTTAGAGTCACTAAGCTTGACTATCCCTTCACTTTTTTTTGTTAGGGATGTGGCATGAGTTTGTATCACCGGGATCATACTCATCATAGAATCACCCCCTAAACTCTTTCATCCTTAACTCTTCAAAAGGGATCTTCTTTGGATCATGAAAGCTCAATGGTGTGGTAGAGACTATAATAAGAAGCTTGTGAAAGGGTTGTGCCATTGGAGATCCATCTTCTTCATCCTCCTTGAAGGATTCTTCTTTGAGGTCATCTTGCTTCTCCATAAGATTTCCTCCAATTGGCTCTTTCTTGGGATTAGGTTGCTTTGGCTCTTCTTCCATGATTGAGGGCTCATATTGTGTGCTCTTTTCCTTGATGTCCTTGCACTCAACAGCCAACTTATGTTCATAAGTCTCCTTCACATATCTCACAACTTTTTCTACTCCTTCATTGTTGCTATTGGTTGAATGACCCATGATTGTCCCTTCATCATCATCTTCTTCATACCTAATCACAAGGTCTTCACCAACAGTGCAACCAAGAAGCATTTCAAATTCCTTGATAGTCTCTTCAGCTTCTTTCAAGAACTCATCTTGGACTTGAGCATTCTCCTCATGTGTTGGCTCAACAATGCTTGCATCTTAAGGCAATTGAGCAAGATCAGTGTTGATACTCCTTATTCTCTCATTGTACCTCTCTTTTCCTTCCAATGCCAACCTTGCCATGTTGAGAAGTTCTTCATCGTATGAGATTTGAAAAGAGTAAGTAGCTTCATGCTCATGCTCCATGTTCCAAGATTGGTATCCATCACCATATCCATATTGGTATTCATGAGAAGGGTACTGTGTCTATTGCAAGTGGCTCGTTTGGTAATAGAGCATGGGTCAGTGCTCCTATTGACCAGCGAACGAGCACACGCACACACTCACACACCAAACAAAAAGAGAAGAGTACTCATTTGGAAGATAACCTTGATAAGTGGATGTGCTTTCAAATCTATGATGACTTTTAGGCTCTCAAGCCATCTCTCTTTCTGGAGCTTCTAGCATAGCCCTCAACATTGAAGCTATCTCTAAAACCATTCTCTCTTCCTTGTGATTGTGCCTTGCAAAAAGAACAAACACTTGAAAGAAAGTTACTAACAACACAAGTAAAAACAAAATAAAAGCTTAGTCTAAAGTAGAATCTAAATCCTAATGGCTATTGCTACACCTCCCCGGCAACGGCGCTAAATTGATAGCTAGGTTTTTTTGGTTCTAAGCTACTATCAATTTTTCAAACCTCTATACATGTCGATGTAGCATTTGAGGTATTAATCCATGGAGGCAAGAAGAAAAACACACTAGAAATACAAGATACTACTCAAGCTAAGCCAAATATATAAAAAGGAATTTTATCTAACAACCTAAACAAACTAGAAAGTAAATAAAGCAAGCAAGACACTAAGCAGACACTAAACGAGAAGACAAACAATATAAAAGAATGATCTTGGGATGAGGCTATGGAGACTATATGGTCTAGAAACAATCAAGGAAGCTTCAATCAATCAAACAATGCTAAACAAGGCTAATGATCATTAATTAAGCTAATCTCACTCTCATGTTCATAACTCCTATGCTAATCATGCAATCATTCAATTCTCATTTGGAAATTACAAGACAAGTATGCATGAATGTCCATCAAATATCTTTAGCAAAGTTAATCCTTAGGCTAAGAACACTAATCATTAGACTAATCCAATCTCTTGGCATTAACCCCTTTATCTAATCTCTAATCAAGATCAAATTTTCATTGAAATTCTCATTTGTGATTAAGAGACAAACAATCATGCAAATCAAGCTTTCAATTCTAATAATCACCTTAGACAACTAATCTCTTAGGCTAAGAGTGAAAATCTTCTAAATTGTTCATTCAAGCATTTCATCAAACACCTTGTGAGCATGAGAAAGCCTAACATCTAGATTCAACAATTACTTGCAATCTAGCATAGATCACACCAAATTAGAGAAGGATCATCTATAATTAAGTCCTAATCATCACTTAAACCACCAAAATCAACCTCATCCACAAGACCCAAAACTCTATTCTCTAATCTCAATTGTTCCCAAAAAACCCATAAAGATAGTGTAAGATAACAAGATTAGAGAGAGATTAAGAGAAACAAGATAAATACTTAATTAAAACTCAAAATCCAAAGTTTACAAACCCAAAATCATAAACAAAAGCTTAAGAGAAAGCAAAACTAAGGCTTAGGTAGCTTAGGGTTTTAGAAACCCATAAAAGAGTATTTATACAAGGGAGCCTCGTAGGGGCATTTTGGTAATTAAATGAGAGTCGGGTTGGATTCCATTGGACATGAGTTACCCGATGGATCACGTCCGATATTTCTTCATTGGGTTAAGCAGTCCGATGTTACGGTCCGATAAAACCACATTGGACTGATACCGCCCGACGAAATCATCCGAGGAATTTACGGCTTTTTGACGTCTTGAAGCATGAATTCATCGGACTGGTGATGTTCGATGTTGCCATCCGATAAAGTTCCATAGGACTGATGTTGTCCGATGTTGCCGTTCGATAAAACCACATTGGACTGATGCTGTCCGATGTTGCCGTCCGATAAAACAACATTGGACTGATGCTGTCCGATGTTGCCATCCGATAAAACCACATTGGATTGATGCTGTCCGATGGTACTGTTCCGTGATCCTCTTGGTGCTCTTCTCCTCCTTAGCCTAATTTGAGCTTACAAATTCCACTCTCCTTACTCCATAAACTCCAATAACCTGCAAACACACAAAAACACTCCAAAAAACAATAAAAAGTGCAATTCCTAACTCTAAATGCAAGAAAGTCCATTCATGTTAGTCGGTAAACCGTCGGTAAACTTCCATCGGTAAACCGTCGGAAGTCCGTCGATTATTTATGCGTCGATGATTCGTCGGCTTTTACCCGTCGATAATCCGTAGATAATACCGACGAAAAACCGACGGATATCTTTTTCCGACGAAATAAAACCGACTGATTTTTTTGGTTGGAAATCCGTTGATTTCTTCCGTCGGTAATTGCGTGTTTTCTTGTAGTGCTCGTACCAAATTATGTAGACCCAGAAAAACTCTAAGAGCGTAACTCTATATATTTACATGTGAATTAGGGAACAAAAATATTAGAAAATAAGAAGAAAATGAGAGGCACGGCCGAAGTCTACAAGACAAGACCGAAGACTTCTACTTTGGTGGTGCTTTGGTGTTGCTAAGTAAAGGCCCAAGATGGAATTCTCACTTAGGAGTACTAAGGAGGAAGACATCAAGAACGTCAGTGATCCATTTGTGAGGCTTGTAACCATATATGAAAGAGTTAAGTGCTCCTTGAGCTTCTTCCCCTTTTGTATTTCGTGGCTAATAGCATAGAATGGAGTTTGGTTTATCTTATTCTTCATATGAGAGACAACTCCATATGAGCTTGATCTTCTCTTCTTCATTATTCACCAAACACCTAAACACAAAAGATTCTCATTCCTCTCTTTAGGAACAAGTTCTTATTCTCTTGTTCTAATCTCTTTTTTATTAATCTAGCTAATGATTCTGATCCTATTCTAGAGTACACAAACTCTTATTATGTTGTGTTATTCTCAATATTAGATTCAGTTTTAAATAGATCTGATTGTTCATCTTCCCTTACAAAATCTCTTTTCTCTCTTTATCTAAACGCAAGAAACAACAAGTTCATAGCTATGTTGTATCATTTTGATCTCTTTAATTTCTGCGGTTCTGTTTAGGTTCATATTCTCTTGATTATGAGTGTTGTCTCTGAAATCCAACATCTCATTCTTAAGATTCAGAGCTACCTAAAATCTTCATGTAATAAAACTCTAGAATATCTTCCAAAAACTCTAGAATATCTTCCTAAATTCCAATATAGTGTCGGAGTTCTAATTTTTGATTTTCCAACTCACAATTCAGATGTTCATGCCTGAGTGTGATAATTCTAACAAAAAGAACAAAGTGCAAAGGAAGGCTTCAGGGGAGAAAACGACGAAAAACGTAAAGAAGACGAATTATCAGAGTTTGAGTCAATGAGAAGGGATTAATGAACGTTAAACGATCTCATAATCAATTAATTAAAACTTGGAAAACTGATCAGTGTGCAGTGTCTAACCAAACCAAACCTAACAAAAACCAAACAAAATAATAATAATGGTAACCAAATGAGTTTATAGATGTAACGGAATCACCTAAACCTGGTTTGAGTCGTTTCAGTATTTTCATGTAAAGTTATTTCGTCCACTTTCAGTTGTGGATTATGTGTATATACTAACCATAGTTAAGATAATATTGAAGAACAATAAATGGTAAAAATAAAAGGAAGTAATATAAAGTAAATATATACATTATGGTTAAATTCCACACCATTCGAAATATAGAACCTATATAACATTTGGAATACTAGGAGAACTTAGTAATTTAAAAACAAAACTATAAAACCTGTGCAACAGTCACCACTTCAACGCCAGAATGGCACCAAGAGTCCCCCCAAACACTTCAGTGTTGTATACAAAAATCGACCAAACATTTAAGTAAATAAATGTGGTTTTTGAGTATTAACAATGAAGCGTTAAAGGGAACTCATGGGGACATTTGACTCTCTTTTTCTAGCTCTGTCCCTAATAAGCAACACTAGATGCATGCCTTACTTATATATCTGTGCAAAGGGTCTCCAATTCTTTCTTTTCCAATAATAATCATATATTCGAATCATACAATTAAAGAACGTGTGAAATTTTGATTATGTGAAAAATGAATCGAGTCGAAATGTTGGGCCTCGTTAGATAATTGACCGAATAATTTTATTTTGTCCCTCACTGGCTTGAAACATTTTGAAACGACACAAGTATTTTTTGCATGGATTCTTCTACTGATATGAATTTTCTCCTTCTTTGATTTATTGCCACCGTTTCTCAGATTAATGCTACTAACAAATATTCTCCATTTAATTTCCCATACAAAATGCGGCTAAACAATGTAGTGAGGACAAGCAAGACCGGTATGGAAACTATAAGCATATAATGTCTAAAACAGAATCTCTACGTCTATGCATCCTTTATATCTTGTGAAAAGCCGTAAGGACCTTTCTTAAAAATGCTGATTCGATTTACTCTTTCCTTTAACCCTAATTTGCGTCTACATTCAAAATGCTTTTCTTGGCCATCATCTACTATTTGTCACTACAAGAAAACATGGTGATAACCGAAAGAGTTACCGACGATAATAAATCGGTCGGAATTTCCGTTGGTTGACCGACGGATTATCGGCGGAATAAACATCGTTGGAATTTCGTCGGTAGATTCCGATGGCTAGACTTCCCGTCGGGATTTTCCGACGGATTATCGACGAAACCCGGTTACCGTCGGGATTCCGTCAGAAATTTTTCGGTTCAATGTTACCGTTAATAAATACGATAATATAGCTGTTAGGTATCCGTTGGACCGTTCCAAAACCGAGTGATTTCCAACGGATAACGGTTATATCCGTCGGATTTCCGTCGGTATATTTCCTACAAATACCAAACATGTTCTCCCTTCTCCTGCATACCAATGATTACATATCGTGGATAGACGGACCGAGGGTTGATGAGGCGACGAACTTTGTGCACACCTAATATGCACTCGGAATTATGGAATTCATGACGGTAGATTGCAATCAACCACATACGTAGAAAACCAGTAAGTTAAAATGCCCATATACTCAGAGCCGAAATGTTAGAAATCCTACGATTGACGAAGTATGACATCACTTGTATTTAGTTGGGTTTATGGCGGGTTATAAGATTTGGTATCTTCACGGGGAAACATCCGATTATGCAAGTAGTAGTAGAGAACCTTTTGGTAGTTCTAGTAGGTGGGAACCTAATGTTAGTTCTAGCGAACTTTATAGTGCGGATGTAGATTCTGGTATAGGTACCATTCAGATGGTTAATGATGCATATGGAGAAAATATTCAGGAAGTAGGTGAATATCAAACTCCTAGGGTAGATGAGGAACCTAATGTAGAAGCTAGGAGTTTTTGATATGTTAAATGCTGCGAAGCGGCCGCTTTATGATGGTTGCAAAGAGGATCATTCGCCATTATCATCTGCAACTAGATTAATGGGCATAAAGACGGACTACAATTTGGCGGAGGAATGTGTGGATGTGATTTGCGATTCTGTTAAAGATATTCTTCCTGGAGACAATCTTGCGCCAGGTTCATACAATGAGGTCGAGAAACTTGTTAAAGGGCTTGGATTACCGTATCAGATGATAGATGTGTGCACCGCTAACTGTATGATATACTGGCGAGAAGATGAATACCATCTGAATTGTAAATTTGTAAGCATCCGCGCTATCAGGATACAAGGGGAAGAGCTAAGGTTCCGTTCAAACGAATGTGGTATTTGCCGTTAACTGATAGGTTGAAGCGATTATACCGATCTGAACGAACTGCAGGGGAAATGAGATGACATGCAGAGCATAGAAGAGGAGAAGAGATTGCACATCCGTCATATGCTGAAGCGTGACAATATTTTCAGAGAGTACATCCGGATTTTGCGAATGATCCATGTAATGTTTACCTTGGATTATGCACATATGGTTTCAACCCATTTGGGATGCATGGGAGACCTTATTCATTGCGGCCAGTGATTCTTACTTCTTATTACCGACCGCCATCTATGTACATGCGTAGAGAGTTTCTTTTCCTCTCCGTACTCGTTCTCGGGCCTGAGCATCCAAGAAGATCACTTCACGTATTCTTGCAGCCATTGATATATGAGTTGCAAATAATATGGGTGCCCGGTGTTGAAGCATATGATGTCTCCTGCAAGGAAAATTTTCTGATGAGGGTTGTACTAATTTGGACCATTAGCGATTTCCCGGCTTATAGTATGTTATACGGATGGACAATGCATGGGAGGTTATCATGTCCGTATTGTCAGGAAAAGACTGATGCACTCCAGTTGAAGAATGGACGCAAATCGTGTTGGTTTGACTGTCATAGAATAATTCTACCGCATGATCATCCATATCGGAGAAACACTAACACAAAAACTGTAACGCAACACCCAGCTAATTTGGTTCAAATCCTCCTTACGTACCACCTTGCCCCGCGTTCAAGTTGCGGCAGGTGCAAATTTTTTAATTAATCATTGGAAATTACCAACGGAATCCCGACAGATAAACGAATACCAACGAAAAACCGACGGAAAACCAACAGAATACTAAACCCGTCGGTTTTTCCCTACGAAAAAACCGACGGAAAATGGTGGTTTAGGGTTTCAAAAAAGAAGACAGTTCATCGTCAAACTTCCGAGGATGTAATGTGAGGCTCACTATTAATACATATCAACCTTTAGAATCTCCAAGAACATGTTTTATCGGTTTTTTGGAAAATCAAGCATATCTGATGAAAACACTTCTTAGTCTACAACGGTGTTTGAAAATAGCTTGTACGGAACTATCGCTCGATTTTCCAAATATACATTTAATGTTGTCCAAATCCCATGATCCTGAACGTAGTGTCTTCACTGTCTCATGTAAGTTTAGAGCTTGCAAAATCTCTAAAACCAAACCCTAAAACCTATATCGTCGGAATTACGACGACCAGTTATTCTCTGTTGGTAATCCGTAGGTAAACTCAAGTCAAACACTCATTAACTGCCATTACTTGCCGTTTGTTCCCAAAAAAACGTTTCAGAAATGGACTTAAGTGTTGTACTTAATTTTATATGTTATATAGTAATTGGGGGTTTTTTATTATATTTTATTTATAATTTAGAGTTTTAGGGTTTATTTAGGGTTTAAGGTATAGGGTTTGAATGGTAATGTTTAAGGTTTTAAATGTTGTACTTAATTTTATATATAAATTTTTGTTTAAAATTTAGAGTTTTAGGGTTTGTTTAGCGTTTAGGGTATAGGGTTTGAAGGGTAATGTTTAAGGTTTTAAATGTCTTACTTAGAAAACGTTTTTCTGCATCGATCCGGTTATACATCCACTATCGATCATTAGTATAGTTATAATCTCCTGACATTTTTGAGTTAGAAAACGTTTCCCTCTGTTCTTTTTTCCAACTTTATCTGAAAATATCGCAATCTTCATGTGTGGCTAAGGAGAAATCGTATTGATCCATGTTTGTATATATATAAATTTTTGCGACTATTTAGCGACTAATTTTGCGACTGATTCGCAAAATTAGTTACAAATTAGGTACACCCGGTTCAGAACATTAAAAACGTGTTCTATACCGACTTTTAGCGACTAAAAAAATACGGTTTAGCGACCCACCGAATTTAGTCGCTATTTAGCGTCGATTTAGCGACGTATAACTTGTGGTCGCAATTTAGCGACTAAAGAGCGACTATTCTCTATTAGTCGCAATATCAGTCGCAACTTAGTCGCTAAGTAATCGCAAAATTTAGCGACTATAAAATCAGTCGCAACTCATAGTCACAAAAAACATGTTTTCTTGTAGTGCGTATAAAATATTGAACTTAAGTAATGATATACTCTGAAGGCTTAATTAATTAGTCATAACTCTTAGCTATAAAACCATTGCTAAAACATGGTCATGAACAATAGCGTGGCTACAGATGATAGTTTAATATAAAAGTTTTCTTTCATATTTTTCAAATGCATTTGGAAATGAAAAAAAAGATTTAAAATCATCATGGTCCTTGTATAAAAATAACAGCATTGCTAAAGGAGATTTAAAACAATTTTTCGGAAGTGCACAAAACTTTTTGGCTACATAGTTATGGTGAAGAAATATTTATAGATTAAAAATAACTTAGGGTTTCTATTCATAATCTTCTATTGGAAGTTTTCATATTCCAATATGATACATTTATTTTAAAAATCAGGAATCTTTATATTAATTGGGAAGTGCTTTTGATCTTATATTGACTCTCAAAATGGTTGATTACTAATTTGCCATTAATAAAATTAAGTAAATTACTATGTTAGCCTTACCTAATATTGATAAGTTTATTTTATTTTATTTTAGAGATAAGTATAATCTAATAAAAAATAAGATGATAAATACAAAAATACTTTGTAAGCTATAGAATTAATTATTGATAAATATAATTGTTGTAAATAATAATATTTATATAACAAAATTATATTATTTATATAAGTTTCGAATTTGGATAGATATAAATGCTAAATAATATGTATATTAATTTTTATACATATATATTTTTAATTTATTATAATTAATATAAACATATGTTTACAGAATAAATTTAAATATTTATATATAAAATTTAGATAATAATTTATTTTGTTTCTATTAATTTTAAATATATATACTATAAAATGTTTAAATAAGAAATTAAATATAATAATGTTGATATTATGTAAAATTATAATTAATATTGAATTGATGATTTTTAAAAATTATTTATTAATGATTTTGCTCGTATATGGTGCGAGCAAATCGTACTAGTAAACAATATACATAAATTTATCGTTTGGAACTTATTGTTTAGATACTTACACATTTTCAAAAGTAATAGATGCAAAAATTATGGCAACAAATTTAGTGAAATCTTTTAAATATAAAAATTATGATTAACAAACAACATCCGATTAAAGGGATGACATTATTTCAAAATTACTAAGATATTAAACAAAAAATCACCTTATTTTGAGCATATTTTTAACTAACTAAATATATTTTCAAGATATGAATTGAATATAGCAAAAATTTCAAAAAAGTATAAGCAAGAAAATAATTTTCATATTTATATTATTTTCAGCACTCGTGTGGAGTATTTTATTTTTGAAATTATAATTACTATTTTATACATTTCTTATGTAAATTTAGATTTAAAAGAATTTTTAAAGATTTTTTTATAACTAAATATAAATTAAAATAAATAGAAAGAATAATATGAAAATAGTAAATACATATGAAATTTAGGGGAAAATATTATGGTTTACCAAATTTTAGCATAAATATATGTAGGAATAATAAATGCATTTAATTTATTTAATGAAAACAAATATTTAAATCTAATTCTTATATATTATGGAAATGTATTAATTATTTAAATAGAACTTGAAATCTTCTAAATGCTAGTGTATAATTTATAGGGGAAATTGCTTAAAATGCCCTCAAATTTGATTTTAAATAAAAGTGTACCCCCAAACTTGAATCAAATATAAAACTGGTTTTGCAGCCTTATGAAATTACCGCGCTGTCCTTATGACCAATCAAAAAAACGTCAAACGCAATTACCATTATAACCTTCGACTATTTCAGACTTCTATGGATGTCTGAGACTTCAGACTCTAATAGAAGTCTGACACTGAATTAATTAGTAAATTTAAATTTTAAAATTATAAAAAAAATATTTTGTCAAAACTTTTATATACATAAATTATATATAAACAATTTAGTAGTATATAAATTAAAATTTGAGAAAATTGAGTCATATTAAACAATGTTAGTTAAGTATGCCTTAGAACCCTACTTTGTAATGGAACATAATGGAACATTTACATATAACTTACATATAACCTTAGGGTTAGTTAGACTCATGGTTTAAGAAATTCACATTTGAACAAATATATTCGCACATGTATGTTATAATGGTGATATAATTAACGAATTTGATGTGTCCTAGGTGTTTTGTTTAAATATTTTTCGATGTTAAGTGATAAATACTAAATTTAGGGTTTATCAGACTTCTATAGAAGTCTGAATTTTGGGGTTTCGTAAATACTTTTAACCAAATATACCTTAAATGAGTACAATTGACTAAATTTTATGTAATTTTAATTTACATATGTCCAAAAGTCTCATGTTTAATTTATGTATCCAAATTTTTCCTCAAAATAGTTTTTAATAATTTTATAATTTAAATTTTCAACTTAATTATCTCTCAGATTTCTCGTAACATTTTGTAAAATTGAGTCAAACTAAACAATATGTAATGTAGAGTAAGTTCTAAACCTCAAAACATTCTTTGTAATGGAACATTTACGTATAACTTACATATAACTTTAGGGTTAGATTCATGGTTTACTAAATTTATATTTGAAATATTAAATTTGTATATATATATATATGTTATAATGTGCATATATTTAGCGAATTTGATGTTTTCTAATTGTTTTGTTTAAATATTTTCACCGATAAGTGATAAATATTAGGTTTAGGGTTTCTCAGACTTCACGACGAAGTCTGAATTTTGTGATTTCTCAGACTTCTAAAAAAGTCTGAGACGTATTTAAGTTAAAAATTTAAAATTTAAAAATATGAAAAAATCATTTGATATAAATTTTGATACATAAATTAAGCATAAGCATTTGTTATGTATATAAATTAAAATAACATAAACTTTGATCAAACTTAAGCATTTAAGATATATTTGGTTCAAAACACCATGTAGTTTGATCTATATTTCACATATGAAGGTGAATATCATGTTTTATCTGTAGGGTTAGATTCAGAGTTTGTGAATTTTCATTCATATTGTTCCATTTTAGTTAGTTTGTGACTATTCTAAATGAGTTTGATGTTTATTATAAGTTTTCTTTATAATATGATGGTATTTAAGTAGTAATTATTAGATTTAGGGTTTCTCAGACTTCCAGGAAAATCTGGTTCAAGTATTTAAACTTGTCATGAAGTCTTATTTCAGACTGCATATGAAGTCTAAAATTTCCCGCCTTTTCGAAAATTTTCACACGAAAACTTTTTAAAAAGGCGGAAAATTTCTGCCTGAAAATTTCAGAATTCCCGCTCAATTCATAGATTCCTTCTCAGACTGCATATGAAGTCTGATACTGGATATTTTACAATTTTTAATTATTAAAATTTTGGCGGCAAAGTTTCCCTCCAATTCTCTCATCTTATCTAAACCTATTTTTTTACACACATATAACAGCCAGAAAAAAAACCTTCACATTCTTACTTTTTTTTACTACCTCTCTTTCTCTCTCTCTCACTTTTGTAAAACCTCTCTAAAATTTCTCATCCAAAAATGTTCTCAAGCTTATTCTCTCATATGAGTTCTTATGTATGTGATTCATAGTTGATTCTCTTTGAGCTGTGAAATAGGTGAGTGGATCGGTTCTGATTTAGTGTTTTCAAAGTTTTTTTAACTGAACCAATTAAGACTTTTGACATAGACTTTTAGTTATACATGTTGATTTGCTCAAAAAAATCCTTTATTATCCATTTCTTGGAAACTTGTTCGCTAACTAATGCAAGAGCTCTGTGTTTTTGCTTTTTCAGGTGCTTGGTTTAATGTTGATCCAGATGACTCTCTAAAGAAGCTGGAGTTGGGGTTTATTATGTGCTAATGGCTCATAAAATTTCACTGTTACGAGGAACACGAAGTCTGAGAGTCTAATACCAGACTACAATAGAAGTCTGAGAGTTTCTCAGACTTCCAGGTAAATCTGGTTCGAGTATTTAAACTTGTCATGAAGTCTTATTTTAGACTGCATATGAAGTCTGAAATTTCCCGCATTTTCGAAAATTTCCACACGAAAACTTTTCAAAAAGGCGAGAAATTTCTGCCTGAAAATTTCAGAATTCCCGCTCAATTCAGAAATTCCTTCTCAGACTGCATATGAAGTCTGATAACGGATATTTTACAATTTTTAATTATTAAAAATTTGGCGGCAAAGTTTCCCTACAATTCTCTCCTCTTATCTAAACCTATTTTTTATACACATATAACAGCCAGAAAAAAAACCTTCACATTCTTCCTTTTTTTTTACTACCTCTCTTTCTCTTTCTCTCTCTCTCTCTCTTTTGTAAAACCTCTCTTTTGGACTTTTGGTTATACATTTCGATTTGCTCAAACAATCCTTTATTATCCATTTCTTGGAGACTTGTTCGCTAACTAATGCAAGAGCTCTGTGTTTTTGCTTTTTCAGGTGCTTGGTTTAAGGTTGATCCAGATGACTCTCCAAAGAAGCTGGAGTTGGGGTTTATTATGTGCTAATGGCTCATAAAATTTCACTGTTACGAGGAACACGAAGTCTGAGAGCCTAATACCAGACTACAATAGAAGTCTGAGAGTGAAAATTCAACATGAAGTCTTATATTAGACTACTTTTGAAGTCTGAAGTTTGATACTAAATTAGGTGTTTTCTCATTGTTGTAGATTTTTACTGGTTATTAGACTTCTTGTTGAACATATTGTATTGTATTAGATTATTGGATTATCAAATCAAAGAAAGAAAGTTCTCCTTATGTACTATGCTTGTCGAAAAATACAAAGTTGTATAAATTTCTTTTGTCTACTCAAAATCAACAAGGAATTTTGTTCATTGAAAGTATACAATATCAAGAAATGGGTTAGTTTAACCTTGGAAGAAAACATTACTCTTTAGATTACATACACCAACATATGACAAACTAAAATAACCTTAAGTGGTGATGAATTGGTCGTCAGACCTCTATTGCTGTCTGATTCTTATGAGCTAAAAGTTTATAAAATTAACAAGTCCAAATGTCAAGTTCGTTCTCTCATCATCACATTAGCGATCTTACTGGAAAAAAAGCTTATAAACGCTCTACATGTGGTTGTGTAGTTCATCTTAATCCCAATCTACTTCTTCATTGATACATTGATATGATTTGGTGTAATCAGTTCAATTATATCAAAAGCATTCAATAAACAACCAACATATATAATATGGAGTATGACGTTTACGCATAGACATTCGTTCCACCATCTCAGATGCTACTAGCTACATTGCCAATATTATTCAAAAATTGATTCAAAAATAATTACCATATATAAAAATGTAAAACTCACACATAAAGAACATAGAAAACTAACACACATTTATAAAAATTAAAATCAACCAAAATTAATAGCAAATATTCAATAAAATACATTTTAAAAGTTTTTAATATTTCAGACGTCTATAGATGTCTGATTGTAGTGAAACCAGACTTCTATGGTAGTCTGAAAAAGAGGGTATTTTTGCAATTGATTTTGAAATGTCAGACAGCGGATGCAGTCTGAAATCAATCAGACAGCGTACGCAGTCTGCTTTGAAAATTTTTGAACTTTTTGTCAGACAGCTTATGATGTCTGAGAAAAAAAAGGGTAGTTTTGCAATTGAATTTCAATTGTCAGACTTCTTTTATAATTTTCAGACTTCGGGAGAAGTCTGAAAAAAAGTAAAGGGTAGTTTTGCAATTGATTTTGAAATGTCAGACTTCGCCAGGAATTTTGATAATTTTCAGACTTCTTATGCTGTCTGAGAAGAATTTCAGACAGCGAGGGAAGTCTGACAAAAAAAATCGCATTTTCGGTTTTTATTCAGCGTTGACAAAAATTCGATATTTCAGATGTCTATAGTCTTCTGGCAAAAGTTTGGAATTTCAGATGTCTATAGCCGTCTGATATTTTTTTCCTTATTTTCAGACAGATTTAGAAGTCTGATTATTTTTTCGTTTATTCTGGTCAACATCTGAAAATTTGGGTCAATTGCAGTTTCTACCCCCCATTATTTTCAGACATCGGATCCCGTCTGACAAAAAGTCAAAAATCGGTCAATTTCTTGCCAGACTACATAAGAAGTCTGACTAAAAAATTAAATTTGAATCAATTGCAAAACTACCCTCTTCTTATTTTGACTTCTTGGTGACGTCAGATAATTTTTTTTTTTTCAAAGGAATTTCTCAGACTTCTATGGAAGTCTGTCAATTGAAAGTCAATTGCAAAACTACCCTCTCGTTGACCATAATTTTTCATCAGACTTCATGGGAAGTCTGAAATCGCGAAACAGATCTGAAAATCGGGGAATATTGTGAAAAATCACATAAATCTGGGTTTGAACTCATTTTTACTTTCTCCAAACGCTCAAAACTTTTAGTTACGCCAATACCCAACAAACCCAACCATTTTTATGCAAGAATAACCAAAATCGCAAGAGATCCAATTTATAAAATTTTGTAGAACGTGAATTAAAGAGCTTTTTGGATGAAATTGGAGAGAAATTAGAAGAATAGTAGGTTGTGAGCTCTAATATGGTGTTTTGATGGTTCGAAATTGGTTGTGTGAGAGATTAGGAGCTTAAAATTGGTTGTTAATGGTGGTTGGTGAATTGGAGAAGATGACAGTTTCGTAATTAAGTTAGATTTGAAAGGCCTTTTTTTGTCTTTTGGTAAAAAATATCAGACTTCATATGAAGTCTGACGATGGCATTATCGTGAATACACAGATTATTAGGGAGATATATTAACGAAGGAAGGGAAGGAGAAAGGAAAGGGTACTTTCAGGGTTGACTTTAATTTTAAGGGCATTTTTGCAAACAGCCCTAATTTATAGTATGTACCACACGATTTTATGAAGAAATATTGGTCGATTTTGCCCTTAATAATTTTTTCATTTATCACATAATCTCAGTGGCACATCATGTAACTATAAAGTTATTTTTAGGTTTTTAAAAAAATGTGTTTCTATTTTAATATTAGAGATAGACATATACTGACTTGGATATTAGGTTACAACATTAACTAAATAATATTCACTTGTGTCTAACTTCTTGCACTTTCCCTCATTTTAGAGTATTAGGTTGTACGTCTTGCATTTTGCATAATTTTTTAGTCTTTTCAGATGATTTTCTGAGTTATGGGTGTTTGATGTGAGGACCTAATAACGGATGTGTTGTTATAAGTGACTTAAAATTTAAAGGTACTGATAATAGAGCTTTTCTTTTCACCCTATAGGCAGTTTAGGATTTCGAGTGAAATTAAAAAATCTCATTTGGTTTTCTATTCCATATTGTATTAGTTTTGAGGCTTACATAAACGGGTTTAAGACTTTATAATTAATAAATTCACATTAATACAGAAACCCTAGAAAAATGGTGTTTGCTTCAATATTGTTTTCTCTTTTAAGTTTTCTTCAAATTATTTTTTTTCCTAGGGTTTACTAGAATATTTACAACATGATAAGATGCAAAAGAGGCCAAAGAGATGAGTTGCAGGGGAAGACGGCTTGGGAAAACTGCTACTCCTCATAGCGGTGACTTCAGGTGCATCTAACTTCTACCATGCACTCATTAGGAAGACGAATAACAACCGATATGTGGATCTTCATACCGGGCTAAGGACCATCACAATGAACCGCTGCAAAGTCTATTTAAGAGAGAGACAAGCGATCACCACCGTTGAGACCAACTGCTATCAAATCCGCTTTGAACAGTTATGATTTTGTTCTTATTTCCAAGAGATCAGTCACCACGTGCTTGTGGTCTTTAGAGGCAAGATAGAGATATATAACTTTATTCTTCTTATTTTGGATGCTCATAACGAGTGAGAGAAATTAGGTTTCTATGAGATATATTAAATATATAGTCATTTGGATATTAGGTTACAACATTACCGATATGTATTGATGTAGGGTATCACTAATCAAGATATTATGAAACTAGTATGATTTGCTGGCACATCGCATAACTATTAATAAATAAATAAATAAAAATTTAAAATCATCAATTTAATTTAGCAATGATAATATTATTAAAAATATATTTATATCATATTAATTATAATTATATTTAACATATTAGTAAATTTCATACTTAACTAATAAAACAAAAAAATATTATTTTTAAAAATTATATATTTATATATATAAACATCAATATACATATTAATTATTATTTATATTTATATTATATATTTATATTTAATATATAAAATCTTATTATCTACAATAATCATATTTATCAATATTTAAATCTCATATTTCAAAAATGGTTTCTTATTTATCTTCTTACTTTTTTTTATGAGCTTGTACTTATCTCTAAAAAAATAAAAAATAATTTTTAAAACTAATATTATAAATAATAAAATTATTAATATAAACCAAGGTTAACAAAGTAAAAAATTTAATTTCATTAAGGGTAAGCAATTAATCAACCGTTTTGAGAGTGAATATAAGATCAAAGACACTTCCCAATTAATATAAAGATCAGTGTTTTGTGAGACCGAAAAACAGATTTTTGATATCAACACAAACCCCTCGTACCAAATTCTGTAGTGGCAGGAAAACTCTAAGAGCGTATCTCTACATATTTACATGTGAATTAGGGAACAAAAATATTAGAGAATAATAAGAAAAGGAGAGGTAAGACCTAAGTCTACAAGACAAGGCCAAAGACCTCTATCTTAGTGGTGATTTGGTGTTGCTAAGTAAAGGTCCAAGATGCATGAAATTCTCCCTTTGGAGTAGTAAGGAGGAAGGCATCAAGAAGGTCAATGGTCCATTTGTGAGTGTGGCATTCGCTTATGCTTATAAGAAGAAATGAATTAACTTGGCGTAACCAGGAAGAAATGAGCCAAGGTTACTCCAATCCACCCAAGCTTATGGTTTTGGATATCAATCTCTCTCAAAGGATCCAGCAATACTATTCCGCGAAATTAGGTCTAATAAGAGGCCAAAAAAGTATGCTGATTTAAGGAGAGAGGAAACTTATGGGAGAAGCAAGTGGTTTGAATTTTGAACACCAAGAAATAAAAAGTCCCCCCCCCCCCCCCCCCCTCTCTCTCTTTTTGTATAAGTTGATGGATGATTTCTGGCTATATGTTTTATGTTTAATTTATGTCTTCTCTTCTATAAAAGGCTGGTAACCACATAATGAAAGCATTAAGTGTTCCAATGGAGCTTCTTCCCCTTTGATATTTCGTGGCTAATAGCATAGATTGGAGTTTGGTCTATCTTATTCTTCATATGAGAGACAACTCCATGTGAGCTTGATCTTCTCTTCTTCATTATTGTCCAAACACCTAAACACAAAATATCCTCATTTCTCTCTTTAGGAACAAGTTTTTATTCTCTTATTTTAATTTATTTTCTATCAATCTAGTTACTGATTCTGATCATATTCTAGAGTACACAAACTCTTATTATGTTGTGTTACTCTAATTATTGGATTCAGTCTCAAATAGATCTGATTGTTCATCTTTCCTTACAAAATCTATTTTCCCTTTATCTAAACACAAGAAACAACAAGTTCATAGCTATGTTGTATCATTTTGATCTCTTTGTGTGGTTCTGTTTGGGTTCATATTCTCTTGATTCCGAGTGTTGTCTCTGAAATCCAACATCTCATTCTTAAGATTCATAATCCACATTTGGTATGACAGGTTAATCTTTAAATCGGATTATCTAAAGGATGATTTCGGACTCGTGAGAAATTATGGGGCTAAGGTCCTAAACTTTCACGGTATTCAAAAAAAAAGAATAAAGATTCAGAGCTTCCTAAAATCTTCATGTTCTTTCTAAACTCTAGAGTACCTTCCAAAAACTCGAGAATATCTTCCTAAATTCCAATATAGTGTCGGAGTTCTAATTTTTGATTTTCCAACTCACAATTCAGATGTTCATGCCTGAATGTGATAATTCTAACAAAAAGAACAAAGTGCAAAGGAAGGCTTCAGGGGAGAAAACGACGAAAAACGTAAAGAAGACGAATTATCAGAGTTTGAGTCAATGAGAAGGGATTAATGAACGTTAAACGATCTCATAATCAATTAATTAAAAACTTGGAAAACTGATCAGTGTGCAGTGTCTAACCAAACCAAACCAAACCTAACAAAAACCAAAATAATAATAATGGTAACCAAATGAGTTTATAGATGTAACCGAATCACCTAAACCTGGTTTGAGTCGTTTCAGTATTTTCATGTAAAGTTATTTCGTCCACTTTCAGTTGTGGATTATGTGTATATACTAACCATAGTTAAGATAATGAAGAACAATAAATGGTAAAAATAAAAGGAAGTAATATAAAGTAAATATATACAAAGAGAGCAGAGGAGGAATGGAAAAAGAATGCCTTTTTTGGCTTAGGACCTTCTCTTTTGCTAAGAGTCTCTTGTCTTAACAAAAGTAGAATTAAGTTGGGATAAACCTTTCCCTGTAGTGAAGATTAAGGCGGTTTAGTGTGTTTACACGTGTTTTTTCAGATCTGATCAACGAAAAATTAGGGTTCTTAAGTTTTCTGGGTTGAAAGTGAGTGAATCATTACTCATTCGGTGTTTTTCAGAGGGTGAGTGGAGTTTTGAGGGTGATTTAAAGTTTGGTTGGGGTAAGGGTTTTTGGTGGAGTGTGCGAACGGTTTATTCAGAGTAATCTCAATGTCGGCGGTAATGGATCGTGCTCTGATGGCGTTATCTTTGGATGATGCGGAAGAGGAACGCTTTGTGATGCCGAATACGCCGGAGTTCTCGTCGATTGAAAAGAATGGTCTAAGTATTATTGGCAGGACTCTCAATCCTGAGTGCCAGAAGATGTCGACTTTGATTTTAAATATGCCTGGGAAGTGGCAAAAGATTGGAAGAATCAGAGGTATCGCCTTATCAAAGGAGCGTTTCCAGTTTATATTTCAGCATGAGCACGATTTGCAGAAAGTGCTCGACCGAGGTTTTCAAACCTTCAACGACTGGGGATTGGCAATTGAAAGTTGGGTGGAGAAGCCTCCTGAAGATTATCTGCAATTTGTGATGCTTTGGGTTCAGATTAGTCAAATCCCGGTTAACCACATGTCTGCTGCAGCGATTACAGCTCTTGGTGACTTAGTGGGAGATGTTCAGGAAGTTGCTTTCGATGACACCAAACCTCAAAGTCAAGATTTCGTTCGGGTAAAGATCAGGTTTAATGTGGCAAAACCACTTACAAAGTTCAGATCTATCGACCTTCCTGATGGTTCCTCGACAGTGATACGTTACCACTATGAAAAAGTTCAAAAGCGGTGCTACACCTGTCAGCGACTAAATCATGAGCAGAGTATTTGTCCTCGTTTGGTCAAGATAAAACAGGATGCAGCTTCAGCAAGAAATAGGCAGGTGGCGGAGCAAAGGTTAGCAATTCCAAGCCCGATTCTAAAAGTGGATGACCCTTTGTTTGGTGTTTTGGAAGAAGATCAAGTCCGGGTGGAGCCTATTTCAGGGAGACCAAAAATTGCGGCTGAAATTTTAGAAGAGATGCGTAACTATCTTCGTGCTGCTAATGGCGAGGATCTGCAGATTCACATTGAACGTGTTAAAAGCTCAGTGAAGGAAGTGGAGAATGATTTTTTGGCTCAGAGATCGATTCTTCGTCTTCAACCTCCTCCAATTATTACCAAAGATCTTAATCGAGGGAAAGGCCTTTTGTTTGAGTATGGTACGGAGGGTTCTAGTCACAGGGGTGATGGAGTGGGTGATTTAAGGGATAAACTAATGGCATCAGCTATTCGTTCTGGGAATCACGAGTTACAGTTTCTTGGGGAGCATAATCCGAGTTACGATACTGAGATGGATTTGCAGTCAAGACCTACTCAGTCTCTTCAGCCTGGTCCAACGGTTTTTAGGGCAGGGTTATCGCAACCTAGCTCGTCCGGGACTGGTCTGAAGATGTCTAAAGGCAGACAAAGACCTTCCAAGAACAAAAGAACTCCAAAGCCGTTTAGTGGTTGTCCTGCAGAGATAGCGAGTTTTCAAAGCTCAAGGAAAGAAGTTGAGCCAGTCGTGAAACGGAAAGGGGCTGCTGATACAGAGGATATTCAGTGGTGTCATAAGTCCAAGTTTCCCAAGGTGGTCCCAATGGAGGGATCGCCCAAGCAGTAATGCGACTTATGAGCTGGAATTGTCAGGGCTTGGGGCGGCCTCAAGGCTTGACGATTCAACGCCTAAAGGAAATGCGTGGCAACCATTTCCCGGAGGTACTGTTCTTGATGGAGACAAAGAGTAGTCGTAATATAGTAGTAGATTTGCAAGAAGTTTTAGGATATGACCGTGTATATACAGTGGAGCCGAGAGGTTTCAGCGGTGGTCTAGCTTTGTTTTGGAAAAAAAGTATCAAGCTAGACATTAAGTTTGCAGACAAAAATCTCCTTGATTTTCAAGTTCAGCAAGGAGAGCTTTCCTTTTTTATGTCGTGTATTTATGGAGAACCTTCTCATTTTGGTAGAAATAATATATGGGAAAGATTAAATAGAATCGGCTGTAATAGGAAATCAAGTTGGTGTTTATTGGGAGATTTCAATGAGATCAGAAATAATGCGGAGAAAAGTGGTGGGCCGAGAAGATCTGATATATCATTTGTGCCTTTCAATTCCATGCTTGAGTTGTGTAATATGGTGGAGTTAGTCAAGCATGGTAATGCTTTTTCGTGGGGAGGAATGCGTGGAAAGCTGTGGATTCAGAGTTGCCTTGATCAATGCTTTGGAAATAGAGCATGGAGAAAGGAATTTCCTGCATCGAATCAATGTATGTTAGAGAAACGAGGGTCTGATCATCGGCCTGTTCTCGTTCATCTTCTGGCAGCTCAAGACTCATATCGAGGGCAGTTTCGGTTTGATACGAAATTTCTGTTTCAAGATGGTGTCAAAAATGAAATAGCCAGGGCCTGGAATGCTGCCTCTTTTGGCAAAATGTCTACAGTGTCTGACAGGATTCGCTCGTGTAGAAAAGCTCTTAGTGATTGGAAGAAGACAAGAGTTTTCAACGCGAAAGATAAAATCTCTTGGATTGAAAAGGAGTTAGAATGGTGCCAGTCTAGAAACTTCTCTTGTGTTCATAAGGTCACTGTTTTGAAGAAAGATTTGTGTAAAGCGTACAGGGAAGAGGATATGTACTGGCGTCAGAAAAGTAAGGAGAAGAGGCTTAAAGAAGGTGACCGTAGTACCAAGTTTTTTCATCAATCTGTTAAGTCGGACAGAGCAAAGAAGAGAGTGGATAAGCTAAAAGATGTTGATGGAAACTATCACTGGACTGAAGCAGCCAAAGGGGATATCGCGGTGCAGTATTTCTCTACTTTGTTCAAGTCTTCCAATCCGACCAATTTTTCAGATTGGTTTTCTGGTTTTCCTGCTAAAGTCCCAAATATCATGAATGAGGCATTGATAGCTCCAGTCTCTGATGAAGAGGTGAGAGATGCGGTGTTCGCTGTTAAGGCAGCTAGCGCCCCTGGCCCAGATGGTATGACGGCTCTGTTTTATCAACAATTTTGGTCAACGGTTGGAGAGCAGGTTACCTTAGAAGTGAAGCAGGTCTTTGCTAGGGGTCAATTTCCGGTGGAGTGGAATTATACTCATATTTGCCTGCTTCCTAAAGCTTCAGAGCCAGATGAAATGGGTAATCTCCGTCCCATAAGTCTCTGTTCGGTGTTGTATAAAATAGTGTCCAAGATTCTTGTTAAAAGGATGCAGAGTTGGCTGCCTCAAGTGGTGTCGGTGAATCAAACAGCTTTTGTCTCGGAGAGACTTATTTCCGATAACATTCTGCTGGCTCATGAAGTTGTGCACGGCCTCAGGACGCATCCACTGATTTCCAAATCTAGTATGGCAGTCAAAACGGATATGGCAAAAGCTTATGATAAGCTTGAGTGGTGTTATCTCAGAGGGCTTTTAGAGGGTCTCGGGTTCCATGCTCGGTGGATTGATCTTGTCATGTGGTGTGTGACTACGGTCACATTTTCTGTTCTTATTAATGACAAACCTCATGGACTCATCAAGCCGCAAAGGGGATTACGGCAAGGTGATCCCTTGTCTCCATTTCTCTTCGCTCTTTGCACAGAAGGTTTGACTCATTTAATGAATAAAAGTGAAGAAAATGGGCTTATCCAAGGAGTTAAATTCCATGAAGATGGTCCAGCTCTCCACCACCTTTTATTCGCGGACGATAGCTTGTTCCTATGCAATGCATTAGTTGCTCAGAGTTTGAATTTGCGTAAGGTTTTAAAAGTGTATGGTGACGCAACGGGTCAAACTATCAATGTGTTGAAGTCAACTATAACTTTTGGCAGCAAGGTGGATGATGAAGTGAAATCCAGTATCAAAGCAGTCCTCGGGATAGTAGCAGAAGGCGGGGTTAGCAAATACCTTGGACTGCCGGAATGTCTAAGTGGATCTAAGGTGGAGATTTTCGGGTTCATTAAGGATAATGTCAAAATGAACTTGGAAGGCTGGCACTTGAGATATGTCTCCCAAGGAGGAAAGGAAGTTTTGTTAAAATCAGTGGCATCCTCCATGCCGGTATTCGCGATGTCATGCTTCAAGTTGCCCAAAACGGTTTGTGCTAGTCTCTCTAGCGCAATGGCGGATTATTGGTGGAATTCTAATGATTTCCAAAAGAAAATTCACTGGATCTCTTGGGAAAAGATGTGTATTCCAAAGAAGCTAGGAGGCATGGGGTTTAGAAGTGTGGAAGGGTTCAATCAGTCGCTCCTAGCCAAACAAGCGTGGAAACTCCTACAAGAACCGGGCAGCTTGTTAGCTCTTTTCCTCAAGAGCCGGTACTTTCCTAATTCTGAATTCCTGGATGCTTCTCTTGGTGCTAGACCATCCTATGGATGTCGAAGTGTGTTACATGGAAGGGAGTTGCTGGTGGAAGGGCTTAGAAAGCGGGTTGGAAATAGAGTGAGGACCAGAGTGTGGATTGATAAATGGTTAGCAGATGAGGATGGCCTTAGAATCCCGTGGAAAAAGAATTACTTCTTTGATGCAAATTTGATGGTCTCTCAACTCATTGATATGGACAGCAAACGTTGGAACTTAGCAGCCTTGGAAGAGAATTTCTTTCCTGGGGATGTCCAGATTTTATTGAAGAATCAGCCGGTATGTGATAGTACAGATTTCTGGTCGTGGAACCTGACGAAGAGTGGGCAGTATAGCGTGAAGTCAGGATATTGGCTGTATTCTTACCTCCATAAGTCTCAAGCATTCATCCAAGCTGAAACTTTACCATCGATCAACTCTCTTAAGGAGCAATGCTGGGATTTGCAAACAGAGCCTAAAATTAAAACTTTTCTGTGGAAAGCACTTTCCTCTGCACTGCCTGTGAGTGATCTCATTTTAACTCGGGGTATAAAGGTGGATTCACGATGTCAAAGATGTGGTGCAGATGGAGAATCGATTAATCATATCATGTTTCACTGTCCGGTGGCGAGACTCTTATGGGCGATTTCAGACATTCCATACCCGGAAGCAGGTTTTCATGAATCATCTCTCTTAGTTAATTTTCAGTACTTGTACTGTTTATCACGGAATGCGAGGATTGGTATTGAAACAAGAAGAGTATGGCCTTGGATTCTTTGGACTCTGTGGAAAAAACGTAATGGCTTGATATTTGAGAGCATGGATTTTGAGGCGAATGAAGTCTGGTCCAGCATTTTAGAAGAGAAGAATGCTTGGTTTTTAGCTCAACAGGTGCAGTCAGAGATGGATATTGTGGAAAGATCAGGTGATGAGGTGGTTCCAAGGGTGTGGAAACCTCCACCAAAGCTCTGGCTCAAGTGTAATATAGGGCTGGCCTGGAATAAACGTTTGAAATGTCTAGGGGCTGCATGGGTGGTCAGAAACGACTTGGGATTGGCTTTGATGCATAGCATGAGATCTTTTGTTAATGTTATGTCTTTGGATGAAGCCAGGTTGGAGGTGTTGATTTGGTCGATTGGTTGTATGGTTAGTCACCATTTCGAGAAGGTGATCTTTGTTGGAGATTTTTTGGATCTTGTATCAGCGGTGTCGAGGCCAGCAGCTTGGCCCTCTTTCCGTTTTCAAATCTCAGTGGTTAATGAAGCTCTCCGGTGTTTGGCAGAATGGCGTCTTCAGGTGGAAGTCCCGACAGCCAATAGAAGTGTTGCTTTGATTGCACAAAGTGTTTTGAATGGTAATTACTGGCAATCTTATGTAGCCATAGGTAATCCATTGTGGCTTAACGCCCTATTTGTCTCTGAAAATGAAATGGCCTCTGTTTGATTGCTCAGGCCTCTTTTGAAAGAGTTTTAGGTGTAGAGTAAAGAGTCTGATCCTTTTGATGTATAGGTTTGGGATTGGTTCAAGTTGGGGATGGTTTTCTCCTCTGGTATATGTTTTGATTGTAAGAACTTTAATCTTTTAATGGAGTATCCCTTTAGATGAAAAAAAAAAAAAGTAAATATATACATTATGGTTAAATTCCACACCATTCGAAATATAGAACCTATATAACATTTGGAATACTAGGAGAACTTAGTAATTTAAAAAGAAAACTATAAAACCTGTGCAACAGTCACCACTTCAACGCCAGAATGGCACCAAGAGTCCCCCCAAACACTTCAGTGTTACATACAAAAATCGACCAAACATTTAAGTAAATAAATGTGGTTTTTGAGCAGTGGAGGAGCCAAAAAATATTTTTACCGGGGTCGGTATAATAAACAAATATTAAATATAAAAATATTACAAAATTAATATACCGTAAATATTTTAAAACATTTTTACCAGTATATATGTTTAAAAACCTTATAAAACATTTTCTATTATTGAACCAAATTTCAAAAATATTTTCTAACTAAACCATTATAATATTAATTCATTATTCATAATTTTATTTAAATTAAATTATGGATAAATATTATTTAGTGACTTATATAAATTATTTTCTCACCCAATTTTTATTTAACATTTTTATAATCCCAAGATTATTACTTAATATATCAAAGATTAAATCAACTAAATTATTTTAGCATATTTTAAATTTATTTTTCAAATTTATCTATCTTAAACTATACAATAAAGAGGATGAAATATACAATTTTGATTTTACTTATATGAGAAATAATCAACTTTAACCAATCCCTTAACTTAAGTAATAAGTCTATAATACATGGTTTTATTTACCCATGTGGATTTTTTGGAAAAATTAATGTTCGTGAATTGAGTTATTAAATGAGATCAAATAGTTTTTTTTTTATAAATGAAGTGGGCTTGGATTAGATTGGGGTCATTACAAAAAATTAATTGGGGTCAAGTATTATAATTTTTCAGAAACTATAACTGATAATTAAAATTTGGTGGGGTCACCTGACCCCCTTTGCCCTCACATGCCCATGTTTTTGAGTATTAACAATGAAGCGTTAAAGGGAACTCATGGGGACATTTGACTCTCTTTTTCTAGCTCTGTCCCTAATAAGCAACACTAGATGCATGCCTTACTTATATATCTGTGCAAAGGGTCTCCAATTCTTTCTTTTCCAATAATAATCATATATTCGAATCATACAATTAAAGAACGTGTGAAATTTTGATTATGTGAAAAATGAATCGAGTCGAAATGTTGGGCCTCGTTAGATAATTGACCGAATAATTTTATTTTGTCCCTCACTGGCTTGAAACATTTTGAAACGACACAAGTATTTTTTGCATGGATTCTTCTACTGATATGAATTTTCTCCTTCTTTGATTTATTGCCACCGTTTCTCAGATTAATGCTACTAACAAATATTCTCCATTTAATTTCCCATACAAAATGCGGCTAAACAATGTAGTGAGGACAAGCAAGACCGGTATGGAAACTATAAGCATATAATGTCTAAAACAGAATCTCTACGTCTATGCATCCTTTATATCTTGTGAAAAGCCGTAAGGACCTTTCTTAAAAATGCTGATTCGATTTACTCTTTCCTTTAACCCTAATTTGCGTCTACATTCAAAATGCTTTTCTTGGCCATCATCTACTATCTGTCTCTTTATCTCTTCCCTCTTAGCCTTTGACTATATATAGACATGTATCTACTTCCATCTTCTAAACCTTATATCAATCTCTTGTACTCATATTGCTACCCATATCTACATGCAATGCAAATGTTTATATACAAAACAAGAATAAATATTTTTGGTTGGATGTCTCCTAGAGTTCCTCTGAACACTTCATTGGGGATACAATTTTTTTTTAATGATGATTACCCACTGAAGTGTTTGGGGGAACTCCCGGACCCAACTCAATGGATTTCGACATGTCAAGTTGAGTTTTCGATTGGTACCAATAGATTTCAAACCAACTCACCCACAAACAACCAGGTTAACACATAATCAAGCAAAAATTTACAAATGTCATGGGGTCAGCTGACCCCCTCCTTTCATATTGGCTCCACCACTTGGTCGTTGCATGCATACATCATATATATAACCTTTTTAAAGTCGAATATGAGCTGTTTATTCTTGTGTAGAATTTAAAATGCTGTTGAATCTTTGCTGAACTAAATAATACCAAGTCGAAAATTTAAATCACATCTTCCAAGCGGCATTGAACTAGGAACATTGGAAACTCCCAATGCGACTAATTAAGACCATTCACTTGGTCATCACTCATCAGCATTCATCTTTGAACATTTTGCATCACTCAATTAACTTATGATAAACAAGTTGTTGACCACTTTCAGATCTTGTTCGTGTTTTTCTTTAGAATTGTTTTTATGTTTAAGCTATAATTATAATATTTCCTGTTGTTATCATAATTATTAGGTTTAGTATCTTTAATTTGTGGTGAAAAATATTTTAGTTATTTTTGCAGTTCTACATCTAAACATTATTTTTTCATAGTTCTGTCCTTACTTGTTTTTATATATCCACTTGAAAATTTTAAGACGACGTTTCATTGTAATTTTATTACTATTTATGTAATCTAGTAATTTTTATTTACATTTTATTTATTTTTCATTTTCGATTCTGAATATTTTGTTTGATATAATGTAAAGATTATATATTTTGTTATGCCTGATGAATTGACAGTTTTTATATTACCGGAATTGATTTATACGTATATAGTTATTGCTACAGTGATTTTAGTAGTGAGAATTATATCGGCCAATTTGGTAAATCGTTACATTTTATAGGTTTTAAATTTAATAGTTATAAGAAAAATAATTGATATTACTTATAAAGTAAATTAGTATTAATGAATTTAAAAAAATATATATATATATTTTAAATATTTAATTGGGAGTTAATTGCACCCACTATACTTTTTTAAGAAGTAATAGCAATCTTGTCTCTTACAAAATCTTATTGCAATTGTGTATCTTTTTGTCTTTTAGTGGTGGTTAATGACCATTTAGCCTTAGTTTTTGTCTTTTAGTTATAGATAGTTAATTCTACAAACCTATCCACAATTCACATTATATCAATCCGATTTTTTTATTTTTCTTAATTATTATTTTTTCTCTTACACTCTCTTTCTTATTTTATTAGTTATTTTTTACCCCTCATTTTTTTAACGGTGGATAGGATAGGGGAGGTGATGATTCCGACAATATAGACCGCCGGAATGGGGATAAAATAGGCCGATCTACCGGAATTCAAAAAAAAATCGGACATAATACGGAATTTGCGAATGGATAATTTAGAGTAGATGTCCACAACATCTATCCACGTGGATACTTATGATGGACAAGATGCTTAACAAGATGGTTTAACATATGATGTTAGACGATCACATGAATGATGAATCCAAAAGTATGTTTACCATGGGTAAACGTTTAACATATGATTATTCGTGGACAAGATGCTTAACAAGATGGTTTAACATGAATGATGATGGACAAGATGCTTAACAAGATGGTTAACAAGATGCTTACCATGGGTATACGCTTATGATGGACAATAGTTAACAAGATGCTTACTATGGGGTAAACGTTTATGATGGACAATCGGTGGTCAAGAGTTAACATTATTGTGATCCGTGGACACATAGCATGGGTCTAATGGACAATAGTTGGTTAAGATGGTTTAACTTATGATGGAGTAGATGTCCACAACATCCATCCACGTGGATACTTATGATGGACAAGATGCTTAACAAGATGATTTAACATATGATGTTGGACGATCACATGAATCATGAATCCAAAAGTATGTTTACCATGGGTAAACATTTAACATATGATTATTCGTGGACAAGATGCTTAACAAGATGGTTTAACATGAATGATGATGGACAAGATGCTTAACAAGATGCTTACCATGGGTAAACGCTTATGATGGACAATAGTTAACAAGATGCTTCTTATGGGGTAAACATTTATGATGGACAATCGGTGGTCAAGAGTTAACATTATTGCGATCCGTGGACACATAGCACGGGTCTAATGGACAATAGTTGGTTAAGAGTTCACATGATTGTGAATTTGTGGACATAGAGTAGGTGTAGACAGCTATCTATTAAAAAATAACATTTTCATTGGCTACTTCCTACCCATGGTAAGCATCTTGCATGTGATATGATCATTGTAGTATCCACATGGATGGATATTCATTCGCAATTTCCGTAGTATCCACATGGATGGAGCTTCAACTATCCATTCGCAATTCCCGTATTAAGTCTTTTTTTTAAATTCCGGTAGATCGACCGGTTCTAACTCCATTCCGGCGGTCTATATGACCGAAAACCTCACCCATTGCATGATATCCACCATTCAAAAAATGTGGGGTGAAATAAATAGAAAAGTAAGAAAGAGAAGGAAAAAGAAAAAAAAAGAAAAGAACAAACAAAAATAATAAACAAAAAAAAGAGTGGTTTTCGGTGGATAGAAAGAAAGTGTAAGGGGTAAAATGGTCTTTATTATGGTGGACCCTACAAAAAGATACATGAATGCAAACTCTTTTGGAAAGATACCAAATTGTAATAAAAAGATAAAAAAATATACGGAGTCCAAGCGACCCTTTAATTGGGTTGATGTGGAAGATGTGAAGAGATGAAAGTGAGCTTAAACTCATTTGATTATTTGATACCAGATTCCCGATTGTGGGATAATGGATCTCAGTTGGGCCTAAACACCATTTAAGCAACAAATGGCCTAGTTGATCCAACGTCCAAATAGGAAAAGGGATCGCTAACAGAGGAAATTAGACCATCTCCAACCCGCATTATTTTCTACACTAAACTCTATTTTAGAGTAAAATTTTCTCCAACCCTACTTTATATCCCACTCTAAAATAGTATAAACCTATTTCTTACACTATTTTTAGAGTAAACTTATTTCATACTCTATTTTAGTGTTAAACTTTTTTTATTTATAAAATAGTTCTTCAACTTTTAAATCTTTTATTTATATCAATAATAAATAATAAGTTTAAAAATTACTTATTATAAAATTATTATTAAAGTATTAAAAATATTGAAATACAAAAATACCAAAACTTGAAATAAACAACATGCAAAATACTCAAATTTAAGATAAACAACACAAATAAATATAACACACCAAAAATTATAACTTAAAAATCCGGTAAGCTGTTTATGAGCTCTCCAAGATCGCTAAAGTATTGTCTGAATGAAGTAGATGGAGGATATCCTTGTTGATTTCGTTGTTGATCATTCCGCTTTTGTAAAATCCGTGTCTGCTCGGGTTGAATTTATGCACGAATATTGGATCTTATATGGAATTTATAAAAAATTGTAAAGAATAAATAAATGGAGTTGAATTGTAAACTTTATAAATAAAAAGTATTAGTAATAAACAAAAAGATAGAATATATTTAGAATATTCCATTTTTATAGTAGAAAATAGAGTTGTACACAGGAGAGAAATCCAACTCTATTTTAGTGTGAAATATAGTGTTTTACGTTGGAGATGGTCTTAAAGCATCTCCAACCCCACACTATTTTCCACACTATATCCTATTTTAGAGTAAATTCTTCTCCAACCTTATTCTATATCTCACACTAAATAGTGTAAACCAAATTTTTACATTATTTTTAGAGTAAACCTATTTCCTATTCTGTTTTTGTATTAAACTTTTGTATTTGTAAAATGGTCCTTTAACTTTTTCATTTTTATTTATATATGTAATAAATAATAAATTTACTAATTATTTATTATAAAATCATTATAACATTATTAAAAATGCTGAAATACAAAAAGAAATACCAAAACTTAAAATAAACAACATGAAAAATACTAAAATTTAAGATAAACAAGACACAAATGTGACACACCAAAGACTATAACTCAAGAATTCTAGAAAATTTTACAAAGAATAAAATAACTGGAGTTGAATTGTAAATTTTATAAATAAAAAGTATTAGTAGTAAATAAAAAATAGAATATACTTAGAATATTTCATTTTAGAGTGGAAAATAGAGTTGTACATTGGAGAGAAATCAAATGTTATTTTAGTGTTGCTCTATTTTAGTGTGAAATCTAATGTTCTACATTGGAGATGGTCTCCAATGTACAACTCTACTTTCCATTCTAAAATGGAATATTCTAAGTATATTTTATTTTTTATTTACTAATAATACTTTTTATTTATAAAATTTACAATTCAACCCCACTTATTTTATTCTTTGCAAAAATTTCTAGAATTATAATATTACAACTTATACATTATAAAATTATTTAAATTAAACAATTAAACATTTATTAAATAAAAAACAACATTACATAATATCAAATAATAAAACATAATAGATTTTGGTTTAAATATCACCATTACTATATTTTCTCTATAAATGATCGATTAACGCATTTCGAAATGAAAAATGAGTTTCTTTATTTTTGATTTCTCTAAATCGACCAAAAAACATTTGGAACCGAATATTACACCGATATATACTGTTGACGTATGACTATTTACGTGATTCGAGCACTAGAAGATAAACTATATGTTTAATTAGCATTCTCCATTCGGAATTGTTGGTATTTTTTGGTCGAGTTTACGAGAGAAAAATAAATCTTTACATACACTTAAATTTTTTTTATATCTGGTAGGAGTTTAGTTTCCTGAATCCTGATCTTTACATACAAATAAATCAGAGTTTCAGTCGATGAAAATGGATTAAAGAATGTTGGAAGTAAAGTTGCGATACACAGTATTTTGTGTTGTTAATTTATTAAATTTACCTTTTTACTGTTTAACCAGCTTACCAAACTTAAACCGATAAAAAGAAATTTGGAAACTAGTTTTATATATGGAGAAATTTTCTATCATACAAGATAAAGAGGCCAAAATAGCTAAACAAAATGCAACTCCAAAAACGAAAAATGTAAAAGAAACTGATATGAGCATACAACTCAATTAAGCAACTAAGAACGCTATTAGTGCTAAAACATGAATACACTATAAGAAATCAGTGATATAATCACGAATTGTTTCGTGGCTATGAGCCAAAATTTGTGGTTATATTGATCTTAGCCACGGATAGCCACAAAATTATTTCGTGGCTATGGGCTCGTGGATATCAAAAATTAGTGGCAATTCGTGGAAAGCTTTCCACGAATTAGCCACGACATAGCCACGAAACACTTCATGACTATGTTTCCATGAATAGCCACGACTAATTTCGTGGCAGTGGCCATGAAATAGCCACGAATGGTTTTGTGGTTATTAGCCAAGAATTTCCATAAACGTTTCGCGGCTATCGTAGCTACGAATAACCATGAATTGGTTCGAGGCCGTGGCCATGAAATAGCTACAAAATGTTTTGTAGTTATTAGCCACGGATTTTTATAAACCTTTCGTGGCTATCGTAGCTACGAATAGCCACGAATAGATTCGTGGCTATGGCCATGATATATCCACGAAAGGATTTGTGGCTATTAGCCACGAATTTTCACAAACCGTTCGTAGCTATGATAGCTACGAATAGCTACAAAACTTTTCGTGGCTACTATAGCTACGAATAGCCACAAATCCATATGTGGCTATATCACTAATTATCCACGAAAGAGATGTGTCTATTCGTGGCTATGATAATTGCATAGCCACGAAATTGTTAATTCCACTAATTACTTTTATAATTTGGATTATATAATACATTAAATCCTTAATGAAAAACATATTAATACAAAACAATATACTTTTTACAATGAAATTTTGATTATATAAAAAAGAGTTAACAATACAACCCATATTATGATAAAAAAGGTATCCCAGTAGTATAATATGGGTTGTATTGTAAACTCTTTTTTATATAATCAAATTTTCATTGTAAAAAGTATATTGTTTTACACTACTGGGATACATACACATAATTAACAACAAAAACAAAAAGAAACTAAATGTTCTGAGAGTTCATTCATTAGTAAAAGATAGTGAATGTGGAGTGGGATTAGCTTGCTTGATTGGAGAGTTGTTGTTGTTGGCTGCTGGAGTGACATTGTTGTTGGCTGAGGAGAAAATGTTGTTGTTATGCGGAGAAGACTCTCATCGTTGGCTAGGAGCTGAAGCTGCAATCTCACGACGGGCAATGGATTTATAGGTCACTGGATCCACGCCGTTCATTGTTAGCAGAGCCGCCACTGCTGCTTTCAACCCAACAATGTCATCCTACATACTCGGAAGAGCCGCCATTCCTTCTTTCAGCAAGCTTATATCCCCCTGCATAGTACTCATAAGCGACTGTGATTCAGCATGCCTAAGGAGTGCAGCAACATTCTCCTTTGGAAATACTTGAAGATACTGGATTGACCCGAGCCCATATACACGCCCCTTCTTGTTTTTTTGCGGTCTGCAAAATAAATAACAAACGGTGTACATAAAGTGACTAACCAAACAATAACCAAACAAAATCAGAAGCCATTAAAAAAAACTCAGACTTAACAGACTCAGACTTAGCAGAGTCAGACTTAGCAGAATCAGACTTAGCAGACATACTATATACTCAGAACCAATTAACAAACTCATACTTAGCAGAAACATACTCAGACTTAGCAAAGTCAGACTTAGCACACTGATAACTAGGATTTTATATCCTTTGGAGGTATCAATTCCTCCTTGCTTATCGTGTAGCAAGAGGTATCGAACCACTTTTGGGATAGAAATTGACCAATATGAATACACTATACCTTAAAAGTCAAGTAGATCAATTCAAGATGCTATCCTAATTTTCTAAAGCAACTAAGATCAAGCAAACAAGCAATGACTATTCAACTAGTGATCAAAAGAAAGCTAAACAAGGAAAATAACTAAACAAGAGATAATCAAGATTAAGAGGATAGGTACATAGGTTAAGGTCAAAGGATAAAGATGACTTGGGACAATCTAGAATGCTAATACACACTTCAATGAAGCTAATCTCCTAGCAAGGAACATAAACAGTCGACTAATCCAATGTCTTGGTATTAATCATTTTCCCTAACCATAACTCAAGAACAAACTCTCATTTGTGAACTAAGACTAGGAAAGCATTAAGATCAAGTTCCATTTAGCTAATAATCACTCTAAACATCCATTCTCATGAGCTAGAATATGAAAATCCTATCAAAGCTAAAATAGGCATTTCATCGAACACATGGTGAGAAAGAAAACCATAACATCATAATCAACATGATCAAGGCTAATTAAGCATTAAGAACAATAAGATAGAAGAGATTATAGATAGATAAGCCCTAATCATTCATCAATCATCCCAAATCATCCTAATCCTACCTAACCCATAAACCTTGAATGAAACTACTCACTAATCATGCTAAGTTCAACAAAATCCATGAGAATAGTGTTAAACATGATGATTATCAAAAGATTAAAAGAAAAAAAGAAGAAATCAACAAAAAATAACTCTTAGATTAACCAAAGATTCAAACTTGTCTTCCAAAAGGGTTTTGAAACAAAAAAAAAGCTTAAGAGAGAGTAAAATGAGGGTTTTTGGCTTATAAATGAACAGTGTTCGGAACCGGATCAACCCTGAACAAACCGGGTATTGATCCAGTTCAAGCTGGTTTGTGTAGGCTTCATCCGACGGTGATGGTCCGGTGAAGGCGTCCGGTGTTGTAACATCCGACTACGGTCGTCCGTTTTTGGTGGTCCGGTGTGAAACCATCGGATTGGTCCTGCCCGGTGTTGTGGTCCGTGGAAGTTACGGCTAAAAGTCGAGTTGATGCTTGGAGAGAATATGGGGTGAGGAGCATCCGGTGTAGCCGTCCGGTGGAGTGACATCCGACTAACCATGTCTGGTGAAGTGACCCGGTGTAGTGACATCCGACTGAGTGTGTCCGGTGAAGTGACCCAGTGGAATGTTCACTTGTCCCTTTAGCTCCTTTTGATCATCCAAGTCCAATGTCATCACTCCTATATTCTAGCAACTCCCATAACCTGTATAGAGGCAAAGAAATACTCCAAAAAGACACAAGAAATGAAAATCTTAACTCTAAACTCACTAAGACTTCTAAATGCATCAAAACTAAGAAACTAACAAGATTGAACGCAAAATTGAATCAAAACATGAACTCAACATATGCCTAAATGCATGAAAATGCATGAATATCAATTCCCCCAATCTTAAACCTTGCTTGTTCACAAGAAAGCATAAGACATTCAAGAGCAAGTTTGGAAGAAGAGTTTGAAAATGGGGACTCAAAACCACAAGCTCACAACAAGACACAAGGTCTTTCAAAGAAGTTACAAGTTGCTCTAATCATATCATCTAATCATGTACTTCCACATTACCGTCTTTCTCAATCCCTACTCTAACTCCCGAGATCCTATAGAACACAAGCAATCATCAACTCAATTCCTTACATTCATTAAAAGGTGAAGTGCAATCTCACAAAGGGGCAATCAATCAATCCCAAATGGCAAGGTTCAAGAATGGCTATTTGAGGTGGCTTAGTAGAGTTTCTTTTGGGGGTGATTAACTCTCAAAACAAGGAGCAATTGGCATTACACAAAATCTATCTAAGAAATGGAACAATTGATGCATACAAAGTTCAGTTCTCATTGTTCTACCCATTCCCTAGATGATTTCTCTACACATTCGCATTTTGATAATCACTCACCAACCCCAACCCATGATCATTCTTTTCACCAAAAACACTCACCCAAAAATATTTTCTTTCTTTTCTTGAAGTCAACTAGGAAACCTTAACTGGTTTTACACTTGAGCATACTATTCATTTCTTTTACCCCCCCTTTTCTTACTTGATCTTTTCCTTTTTTCATTTCTTTTGATAAACTCTTAGGGGACTTACTTATTCTCTTTTTACTCTTTGCTCTCTTTGACTTGATTTCCTAGTGACTTTCTTTTTCTCTTTGAACACTTTTCAATCTCATTTTATTGATCCTTTTGTTCCCAAGAAAACTTTCATCTCTCCCCCAAACTTGTTTCCCATCCTAATACTAGACTCTTGTGGCACTAGAGCTAGCTAAAATGAGAAAAGACCTTTGTCGTTCCCGATACTCTCAAGTTTTTGCACATGTCAAAAGCTATCAAGAACAGGCCTCACTCAACGAATCAATTTAGGCTTCAAGGAAAGGTTTAAGGTCATTGGGTAAGGGAACCATGATCATAAGATCAATGGCTGCCCGGGTTAATCAAAAGAGTGGCAAAAGGAAAGTATAACCCAGGCAAGGACCATGGGATTGCATTTCAAGCCCCTAAGAAAGATATTTCAAAGTCAATATTAAGCCCATTATCACGGAATTGAGTTAAGTTCAAGCAAGCTTCACAAAGATAGGGAGTTTCGGAATCTAAAAGTCAAGTAATGGGTTTTCCTTTGTTTTGAAAATCAACCAAAGCAACGAGTAACTTAATTGGTGAGCCTCTACAAGGCAAAATCATCAGTGTCAATGATCATCTAGACTCAATCCTAGAATGAAAATGCAACTAAATGCTTTCTTTTGTGAAATTTGTTTGGAATTTTTCGATTTTTTGTGTTTTTCTATGCCATAAATGAATGCATGAGACTCAAAATGCAAGAAGGAAAAATAAGATAAAATAAAATCAAGATTAGCAATTGGTCCTTCCCCTAAACTTAAATCACACAGTCCCTTGTGTGAAAGAAGAAAGGAGGAAAGACCGAGAAAAACAAACAAATGCAAGAAAAGAAACAAAATATATATGTACAAGGATGGAGTGTGTTACTTGGAGCTTTAAGTGGAGTGAAATGGGATGGAGGAATGGGAGGTGGAGGGTATAGAGTTCCTCCCAAATTGGATGAGATTCCGGTTCTTCTTCAATTTTGCCATGACCTTTCCTTTTTCTTTCTCCCAACGCCAAGACCTATATAGCCTAAAACCCTGTAAAGCTTAGCAAAAGCATCAACAATGTCTAGCTAAAGAAATATGTACAAGGATAAACATGGGAATGTCTCCCAAGTGCACTTTTGTTTAGAGTCAGTAAGCTCGACTTTGCAAACCCGGTTTTTAGGCGGTTGAAGAGTGTGGCCTGCCCTCAAGATTGATGGTCAGGACCTGAGAGGTTAACTCGCTGAGATTAACTGAATCGCCTTGAAACCTTGGACTGATTAAAGCTTGTGCACTTGCAAATGGCCTAGACTTTCCCTTAGACTTGACCTTGTACTCAATGTAGTCACCCTTTAGACCCAATGGATGCAAGCTTATACAATTGAGAGATGAGGGAGTTTCAATAGCCATTAGAGTTTTCAGCTTGTCTTTATGTCCTTTCTCAGCTCCTTTAACTCCATCTAATCCATTGGTTAGAGCATTTCCATTATGCCCATCAAACAAAGATTGTAGACTCTCACTATCCATGATCTCCTTCTCATACTCTTGAGCCTTTGGGTGATTGTTTACAACCTTATCCTTTCCAGCCATTGCAACCTTTGGAGACATCTTTGTCACCATATCCACAACCTTCCCTTTTGGATTTTTATCATCCTTAGTGATCATATTCATCAAAGAGATGGATCCAACATACTCAATCTTATTGGTCATAAGAGGAGTTCCAAGAGCTCTATCCACCCCTTCCTTTTGAGCACGTCCCATGTGCTCACTCAATGATCCATATGGATTAGGTGTAGGTGATGCGGTCATCAGAACCAGACCAGACGCTGACTAACTCAATCGCTGACTCAACCACTACGTCAAGCAGCCCAAAGAAACAAAGAGAAGTCAAGGCCACAATGATTTCTGATCCAAAACCAGGCATAGGTCGGATTATACATCCAACAATCAATCTTAAGAAGACATATGACCCAAGAGGAATAATAACACATGGAGAAGAGATTATGGAGCCGAGAAGATCTAACAAGGCATATGAGCTTATCTTAGCTCAAGTGGAGACCAAGGTCAAGACATCTAGCTCAGGTCATCATCAACATGCCACTAAGAAGAGTCATCCCCAAAAGATGACACAAGAAGAAGATACCGAAAAGGAGCTAACCATATGTAGCATAACAACTAGCTCAGCGGATGACATCACGACTAGCTCAGCAGACTTGCCATATATGGAAGCATTCACATTTGGAAGGTCAATTCTGCACCAGACCTTTACCTATCAAAACTACAGTGTTTTGAGCTCATTTCCATCAAGTCCAGACGTCCTTAGCTGCACAAGACCACACAAGATTCTCCATAACTTCAACAAGTCACACTTACCATTTTTGGAGAAGAAAGAGATCAAACACCAACGGCTTCTTTCCAAGAATGAAAGCCACGAATTGTTTGTCAATCAAGCTGTCCCAAGGATCCTCACTTATCACTTAAAGCCATTCAGATACAAAGAAAAACATCCAAGCATTGAAGCCTTACCATATTCAGCCTAACGGCTAGTTTTTCATTAAGTTGCGATTTGTTTCTTATTTTTAGTCAATAGGACCATTGTAAGAGCATTATATAAGCTCCATTAAACCATTTGTATTATTGACCTTTTCAACCTTTCAATCAAAGTATTATTCAGTTTCTTCAAAGAGTGTTTGTTAAGATCTTTGGTCTTAGGATTCATTTGAGTGATTCAATTGTTTCTGGAGATTATTGGATTATGATTGCTTGTGTGACTCAAGCAGAACTAGTTCACCACTGATTGAGAGAGTCAATCAACACCCACCGGTTGAGAGAGTCAATCACCTTCTATCCATTCCACCCATCTCAGTCAAGTAAGAGAGCTTTTAAGCCAGTGCTTGTCCTCCATCAATCCATCGCTCAAGCTTCCGCCTTGGGGCTACATCATCTGGTATCAGAGCCGAAAGGTTCCTAAATCAGGTGTATTCTATCCTTCACATTTCGGTTATTGCATCTAGTTTTTGTTTCAATTCTTTTTAAAATAAAAACCCATAAAAATTGTTTTCATTTTTCATCTATTTCTCTGATTTTGTTTGCATCCTTAAAGAAAAGCCCATAAAAAAATATATTGTTTTGCATTTGATTCATCTATTTCATTCTTGCTTTGTTTTGCATCTTAAATCAAAAAAAAAATGTTGGTTTTGTGTTTCTTTTGATTCCTATTTTTGTGTTCTTATTTTGTTTCAAAAAGTTCAAAAAGAAAAAAAAAAGTTTTCATTCCTTTGATTCGATTCCTTAAACCAAAAGCCAAAAAGTGTTATTTCCATATTAGTTTTTGTGTTAATTTAAAAAAAAAAAACAAAAGTTTACATTTAAGTTTTTGTGCCATAAACATCTAGTTCCCATTTTTAATCTTGCATTTCGAAATTTAAAAATAAAAATAAAATAAAAAAATTTCCTTAAATCTTTGTGTCACAAATCTTGTTTCCATTTCTTTTGTGCATAATTTTATTTCCATATTTGCACCAAATCGTGTGGATTCCAAGAAAGGTTAGAGAACCCATTGATACTCTTCTAGTTTGAATTGTTTCAGGAACTAACTCAAACATGGGAGAAGGAGCAGCTACTGATCAGATCACCATGAATCAGCTTCTTGAAGTCTTGAGAAGCATGAGTGAGCATCTGACCCAGCTAGAACAGTCCCATCCTACCCAACAACAAGAAGAGAATGGACTTGGGAATGCACCAGGAGCTACTTATGTGGAGCCTAAACCACCAGACCAACCTTGGAGAACAAGAACGACAAAGTCACATCCACCAAGGGCTTCCCAACGAAAATCAGGGAGTGACTCAAGCCGTGCAACATTCAAAGCCACCTACAAGTCAAAAGTCAGGTTAATTTGGGATGATGGATATTATTATTATGGACCTGAATTCTTTGTATATCCAGGAGGTAAAGCAAGCTATATAGATTGGGAAAGCAACATGGAAGAGTACTTTAGCTACTATTGTGTTCCTGATGAAGAGTGACTTCATATAGCACTTGGACAACTCACCAAAGAGGCTCTAAGATGGTGGAACAAGGAAGAGTATGAGAGATGGTACTACAAGGAGCCAAAGATCAGAACATGGGATGACTTAAAGTTGAGCATGATGGAGAAGTATTGTTCACAGAACAAAACTACTTATCCACCGAAGAGATCATCAACTCCTAAACTTGTGAAAGATGCCAATAGCTCTCAAACAAAGTATCAAGGTAAGTTCTCTGTCTCTAAGAATACATTAGAACTAATGTGTTGTAAGTGTAAGAGCAGGGATCATGTTGCTAAGGACTGTCCAAGAAAGAGGACCACAACATCAAATCGTGAAAAGCTAGTACCACAAGAGGCCAAAGGAGGAGAAAAGCAACCAGCAGCCTCTAAACCATTTAATGAGTTTCCCACCTTCAGATTTGCACCAGTAGAACACACTCACGAAATCCTGAAGGAGAAGCAAGAGCAGAAGCAGAGCCACAAAGCTTCACCCAATGCAACCGGATCCAGCTTTGATGCCTCACTCAAGCTCCTAGACATGCCAACACAAGGTAAGTGTTCTAACCTTGTAAATTCCAAAGAGCCAACCTGTTATAGGTGCCATAAAAGAGGGCATTTTGCTGCAAATTGTCCATCTAAGAAGTTGTTCAAAGATATAACATCAGAGTTGAAATTGGAAGTAACTAACACAAATGATAGTTTTGTGCAATCTGATATTTTAATTTCCAATTCAAGACTCATACACTTGTCTTTGCCAAAGAGTTTTGATGCATGAATAAGACAAGGAGAATGACATATAAGCAAAGGTGAAGAAAATCAATTCTTACACCTTACTTGTTCAAAGGAGGCCGAGAAAGAGGAAACCAAGCAAGACAACAACAGAAGAGTGCAAGCAAACAAGGTTTCTGAACTTAAAGTGAATAAACTTGTTTGTCAAACCACTGTTATGATGCACTTGTCTCTGGACCAAAAGGTTCATGAAAGTTTAGGTGCCAAAGAAGAAGTGGAGCAACACCAATGTCATGATACACAAGCAAGTAAAGGACAAGAGTACATTCAAGGTACCATCATGGCTGTTGTACCAAGACATGATCGAGACAAGGTAAGTCAATATCTTACTCAAAATGTTCATACTGATTCCAAGGATATGATAATGCATTTGTCTTGTCCAAAATAACTTGGGAAAGATATAGGTCTTGAAGTCAAGTTTCGGGCAGAACCATCAATACAAAGGAATCAAGATGAGAAATATCAGGGAGCTTTAACCAATGATGGACTAGAGCATGAAACTTCTAGTAGTACAAGCACTAGGAGAGAGGAGACTCTGAACCAGCTTGTCAAAGCCATAATGGTAAGCTCCAACCTTGTGCAACCTGTTTTTAAAGTCTCAAACTCAGATATAATCCACTTGCTCTTTTCCTTAAGAGTTAACTTAGGTACAGGTCTGATAAAGATCAAGAAGCCAAGGGCAGAAGGCGTCTTGAAAGAGAGGCCAAAACCGAGCCATCTTTCCACACATAAGCCACAAGAAAATCAAGGGCTTGAAGTATACCATGCTTCAAACAAACATGAGGTTATCTCTGAACTTAAAGTGCCTAACACTGATTGTCAACCCACTTGTATAATGCACTTTTTTCTTGAGTCAAGTGTTGAGACATGGATTAGACTAAAGATAAGGCCAAATGGGAGATCAAGGAAAATCCACCAGACCAAAGCAGCACACTACATCTATTAACATGGTAAGTCTTTCTTTGATCCATTTCATTTCGAGTGACTCAACACCTGTGTTAAAGAACTTGTTAAACTTGCAAGAAGATGAGATATCAGTAGCACATGAAGATGATTCTAAGGAAAATGATTCAAACCGTTATTTATGTGATAAGAATCCCATAATGCACTTGTCTCTTTGCCAAAGTGTTGAGCATATTTCAGGTACAAGTACTACAAAGGAAGAACTGAGCAGGAAAGAGCATGAGCAACTTAAAGTTAGTAGGGAAGATCAAAGACCAGAGAAACATGTTTTGTTGGTCAGGAAAGAAGATGAACATCTAATGATCACTAGCTCACAAGCTGACAATGTAAGTACAAGTATCATACAATCTGTTTTTACTACTCCAAGAATAGATATGATGCACTTGTTTTTTCCAATGAGCATCTCTACAGATACAAAGCACAAGGGAGAAGAGAGTGTGAAGAAAAGCTTAGAAACAGTCCTTACACCAAGTTTTCAGACTGATCAAGGCATGAGAGAAAAGGAGAACATCAAGGAGAAACCTCCGGATCAGATCAAGAACATTCAACATGTTCTTCAAGTAAGCCATAACTTAACCAGCTTTGTTTCACTTACTCTTAAGTGTGTGCTACTGAAATTACTGGAACTAAAAGAAATTAAAGCTTACACAGATGTAATTCCTTGTGTAAAAACACCATTTATCAAGGAAGTTGTTTCATCTTATCATAAGAAGCCCATAATCCACTTGTTTCTTGGCAAAGGTGGTGAGATATTTGCAGGTATTAAGGAGAGCAGGAGAAAGATCAGCAAAGGAAACGTCACACTAGCTCAAAGAAGAGGAGCATTGCTATCCTATTTGCTCAAAGAAGAGCCACCGGATGCTCCACAACTCAACCGGAATCAAAATGATTCCCAAGGTAATCTTATAAACCCTCATTCACTTCAATGGACTAACTTGACTTATCTATGTGCAGGTTATCAAGTTTTGAGGTCAAAACTTCTTGAAGAGGGAGGGTATGATGCGGTCATCAGAACCAGACAGACCAGGCGCTGACTAACTCAATCGCTGACTCAACCACTACGTCAAGCAGCACAAAGAAACAAAGAGAAGTCAAGGCCACAATGATTTCTGATCCAAAACCAGGCATAGGTCTGATTATACATCCAACAATCAATCTTAAGAAGACATATGACCCAAGAGGAATCATAACACACGGAGAAGAGATTATGGAGCCGAGAAGATCTAACAAGGTATATGAGCTTATCTTAGCTCAAGTGGAGACCAAGGTCAAGACATCTAGCTCAGCTCATCATCAACATGCCACTAAGAAGAGTCATCCCCAAAAGATGACACAAGAAGAAGATACCGAAAAGGAGCTAACCATATGTAGCATAACAACTAGCTCAGCGGATGACATCACGACTAGCTCAGCAGACTTGCCATATATGGAAGCATTCACATTTGGAAGGTCAATTCTGCACCAGACCTTTACCTATCAAAACTACAGTGTTTTGAGCTCATTTCCATCAAGTCCAGACGTCCTTAGCTGCACAAGAACACACAAGATTCTCCATAACTTCAACAAGTCACACTTACCATTTTTGGAGAAGAAAGAGATCAAACACCAACGGCTTCTTTCCAAAAATGAAAGCCACGAATTTTTTGTCAATCAAGTTGTCCCAAGGATCCTCACTTATCCCCTAAATCCATTCAGATACAAAGAAAAACATCCAAGCATTGAAGCCTTACCATATTCAGCCTAACGGCTAGTTTTTCATTAAGTTGCGATTTGTTTCTTATTTTTAGTCAATAGGACCATTGTAAGGGCATTATATAAGCTCCATTAAACTATTTGTATTATTGACCTTTTCAACCTTTCAATCAAAGTATTATTCAGTTTCTTCAAAGAGTGTTCTTTGTTAAGATCTTTGGTCTTAGGATTCATTTGAGTGATTCAATTGTTTCTGAAGATTATTGGATTAGGATTGCTTGTGTGACTCAAGCAGAACTGGTTCACCACTGATTGAGAGAGTCAATCAACACCCACCGGTTGAGAGAGCCAATCACCTTCTATCCATTCCACTCATCTCGGTCAAGTAAGAGAGCTTTTAAGCCAGCGCTTGTCCTCCATCAATCCATCGCTCAAGCTTCCGCCTTGGGGCAACATCAGTAGGCCAAACTTGCTTGCCTAAATTTGCAAAGAGCCTTGCCTCCTATAACACATCATCCTCATTTGGAGATAGGATGACACCACAAGTGTGAAGAGTTGTGCTCCTCAAAGGATAGTAAACCTTGTTGTCAACATTATTCAGCACAATCCGTTTCTTTTTGAAGTCCATACAAGCTCCAGTGGTATTGAGAAAAGAGGTACCAAGTAAGAGAGGTGGTTGGGTACTCTTCTTCATCTTCATGACTATGAAGTCAGTTGGGATAGTGCACTCACCAATCTTCAGTGGGTAGTCTCTGATCATTCCCATTAGAGTTTTTGAGTAAGAGTCTCCAAATGTAATAGAAGATGGGTACCTTTCCATGCTATTAATCCCAAGGGTTTCCACCATGTCAAGAGATATCACACTCACATTAGAGCCGGAGTCACACAATGCATCCTTAATCTCCAAGTATCCCAAGTACAACTGATTGTGAATTTACCCGGATTGCCAAGCTTGGGAAGCACCTTTGGTGTGGTTTGGACAGTAGGCATAATATCTTCAGCATAAATTTCAGTGGCACTCAACTCCTCAGCTGGTTCAACATAAGGAGACTCAACTACAGTTGCCTTCATCTCCTTGAGAAGCACAGGTGCAGCATGCAGGATTTTATAACCATAGAGAAGTGCTTCTATCTCATCAACCTCTCTCCCGTGGTCTGGTTTCTCATGATCAACAATAGAGAAGATTGCATTGCGGTAATCTTTGGGGTTCTTCTCCGGGTTTCCGGGCGATGTACCTATAGGTCTAGAATTGGAAGCATTGGTGTTTTCAACATTGATCAAGCGAGAAGTCAAATGTTGCAGTTCATTCTTTAAGTTTTTTACTTCTAATGCTCCACTTGCTTGCCCTTGGATGAGTTGCTGCATCATTCCCCTAAGTTCAGCATCCATACTAGAAGAGGTAGAAGCTTGTTGCTGTTGGGGTGCAAAACCGGGTGGATGAAACTGTTTTTTGGGCGCAAACCCTCCTTGTTGCCCTTGGTACTGAGGTTTAGAGACAAATCCTCCTTGTTGAGTGTTGTAGGGAACATAGGACTTTTGCTGAGTAGCTTGATTGAAGCCTTGTTGTTTCCCTTGTTGTTGATTGGCTTGAGGGTAGACTTGATCTTGAGGATTAGCTACATTGGTTGTGATACCCCGTATCAAACATACGGTCAACGGGCAGCAGAAAGTCAACCGAGGGTACAATCGTCATTTTACCTCAATCAGGGGTAAAATGGTAATTTTATCAAAATTCGAGACGGAAACCGAGACGGGCCAAATATTCTTATGTTTTAACATAAAGAATGTTTACAAGATCGGAATTGGAAGAATCGGAGCGAAAACGAGTTTTTCGGCTTGTCGGGATGGAAACCGACTAAACCGAGGAAACTTCGGAAATTCATATCTAGAGCTACGTAAGCCCGAACGGAGTGATTCAAAATGCTAAATTCATCTAAAAGCATGAAGAATCTTATTTTGGAGGTTTTGGAATTTATAAAACATCCGAAGCCATTCTAAGATATTAAACCCGGAAATCCGTCAAACCGAGCAATTAAAGAAGTGAAATTTTTGGTGGGAATAATGATGATTAAGTGGTGTTTTGGCACCAATTAAAGCCCAGAGGGACACTTGTCCTCACCCCCTGTCGCCAATTTGCTTTGGTTGTGTGCCATGCATGCAAAATTCATTGGATTGTTTGCATGCACCAAACCATCTAATCACATTCACTCCCTCTAACCACTCTCTCCAATCTCTCTCAACTCTCTCTCGATCTCACTCTCTCTTTTTGTCCCGAAAACATCAAGTTCTTGTTGTTGTTCTTAGTGTTCTTGAATAATCCATCAAAATCTCTTGCATGTTCATCTTGTCTTCATGAGCAAGTAAAGCTCAAATCCTTGTTTCTCTTCACCAAATCTTCTCCTCTCACTCTCGGTCTTCTCTCTCTCTGTCACTCACAAGAACATGCATCTTTTGCCTAGAAGCTCATGCATGTGTGTTTGAAGGAGTGAAGAACCCAAGAACCCTAATCTTGTTCTTCATTTCTTCTTGAACAAGAAAGTGTGTAACTTGGGATTGATAGATCCAAATCACTCACTGTCAAGTGCTATAGACCCCTCTCCTCCTCAGCTTCAACCGCGGTTCAACCCTCTTGCCGGAGAATCGCCGGAATCAGCCGCCGGAGCTCCTCCTCCTCCTTTTTCTTCCTAGGCAAGAAACCTTGTAACTTTCTTTCTATAGAGTCAAATTTAGTTCTGCAAAGTGCTATGTGTTTGTCCTGAGCTCCTCTATCTTTTCCAGTGAACCGCCGCCCCTGTAGCCGCCGGAGATCGCCGGAAAACCGCCGTGAAGAAGCCGCCCCTTAGGGTTTGTAGATCTCACCCTTTTCCTTGTGTTTTGTGATGTTTTGAGCCTAGAAATGAGTAGATCTGTTGATTGGGATCAGTTTGGTGTAGAGATCTCCAGAAGAAACCGCCGGAAAAGCCCCCTCCGCCGCCGGTCAACTCTCCCTCGCCGGAGTCAACGCCGGAGTCACGCCGCCGGGAAGCTCCGCCACCGCCAAAAGCTAACCGGTTCTTCCTCAAGGCCATTGGTATAAGTTGTGTTGAGTTTGGAGTTGAATTGTGGTTTGATTAAACCGGGTCAAAGGCGGTTAAACCGGTCAACGGTTAACCCTAAACCGGTTTAGTCAAACCGGTTCTTAAGGTGTTGGGCCGGTTTGGTTTAAGTCCGAGATTGATTGGTTTTATGGTTATGTGTTTCAGGAGTGTTCGATAGTTCGGGAATCCTCATCCGCGCCAAAATCCGTCATTCCGTAACTATTCCGTGAGTCGGCTCGAAAACTCGTAGAAATCAGTTAAACTGGGAAACCATTCAACCGTAGCCGTTAGGACATTGACCCGTAACCCAAGTAACTAGTAAATGAGAATTAACCGGATAAATTAATGAGGCGTTTAATAATCACCGATTAAGACCAATTATCAGGATTAGGGTTTAGAATGCAAAGAGTTAACCGATTCCGTGCCGATAGGTTGCTAGTACCGCGTGATTGATTTATATATATATAAGTATTAAGAACGACTATTAATGAACTATAAACGGGAAATCAAGACGATAGTAAAAGATGAGTTAAACTTTAACAAATGTATAGAGTATATTAACGGGATAGGGTTTTAGGTTAAGTAGCGGGGATTGGGTAATGAATCCATTAGTTGGAAAGGATATGTCGGGGAGTTAGTAAGTTTACTAATTCTAAACCGATATATCGAGAATAATGTTAAAAGAAACCTAGGATGAGTTAATAAAGAAATGAAGCGTGTCGTGAGTCGTCTACGGGTTAGCAATCCGCTAACCCAAGGTAGCGGCAAGAATAAAGTAAAAGACTTAGAAACTTGAATAGACCTGCATGTGGTAATCGTGTTTAACTGTGTTGCGTGTACTGTGTGTTATTATTGTTGTGAGCTTTCTGTGCAGGTTATTAGACTGCTCGGTGTTGGGCCGAGTAGTCATTGGGGACACTTACTCCGGTCTCGGGACCGGGTAAGTTAGTGGTGATGACTAGGTATCTTATCTAGTCAGAGCGGTGAGTTGGGTAGGGTAGAGGCTTGCGGTATGGTTGGGTTTATTATGGTTGTTATTGATTGCGTGATCTGTGTTAGAGTCCCAGCGAGTCTGCGTGTTTATATTTCTGCACTAGGACGCTAGGGTGCGTTAGATTCCGCAAGCCTATGTTTTTGTTTACGTTCCGGTACTTCCGACCCGATTGGATCCTCGGGTTTGACCTAACCGGGCCATGGTGGTTCTGGTTATGGTGTTAACCTATCGGGTGACGCCGGTAGGTGAGCGGTCCGGAGAATACGGGGTCATGTCCTAGGGCCGGACTGCATGGAAACTCGGGCTATCTAGGGGTAGTCAGAGTCACCGCGTATCGATGGACAGAGAACGGTGTCCTATGCGTGAGTCCTCATGAGCACGTATAGGAGTCGAGGGTTAGTTGCCATATAGGCGACGATGTGAACCTGTGGAAGTTACCGAGATCGTAGGGCCCGGTGTTGTTATTTATCTTTCTTTCGTTGCGCGTAGATAGATCGAGTCCAATCGAGGACATGTGCCGCAGTGCCTTCGATTTATTTAACTCTCTCACTTCTCTTGGCTATTCCTTGTGTGTGGGTTTATTACGCCGTGGTAGCGCGTGATTGACCATTTATTTCTTGTTGATTGTTATTTTGGGTTTCGGGGCGGGGAATGTAGAGTTAGATAGATTAGAAGCCATTAGTGGGGAGCCGATTCACTGGGTGATCTTAGATTGCTCATTAGACTCTTGTTGTGTTTTTCAGGTTATCAGCGACGGACGTGGGAGGTCCTCGGTGTAGCTTCGGGTTGCTTGTGACGTGATTTTGATTCGTTATTTTGGATGTTTTATTTTCGGTTCGGCAGCTGCACTATTTTCGTTATGTTTTGTATTTGAATGATGTGATGTTTATTTATTATATTGATGATTGTTTGTAAAACCCGTTAAACGTTGTATTCAACGTTTGATTACTTAATAATGAAATTGTTTCCCTGATATGAGGTTTAAGTCCGAACCGACACAACTCGTTGAAGTAGTGCAAGTAGTACTGCTTGTACTATGGATACGAGGATAGCGGAGTCGAAGATAGATTGGTGCGAGCCATTTGTCTCAAACCGAACTAACTTTGGCTTCGTCCTGTGGCGAACTTTTCCCGTTCGACTTGCTCGGGTTCGACCGGTCATGTTCTTGTTTGATTGTTGACCGGTCAGCTCGACGGTCAGCGGAGAATGGGAAAGGGGCGTTACAGAAAGGTGGTATCAGAGCATGGTTCTGCATGGGTTTCGAAACATTTCATTTTTGAGTGTTTTCCGTGTTTTATCGAGTCAAATGTGTCACACAAGCAACCATTAGGAAACCGAGCCGCGTCCGTTAAACCCGGGGTTGGGATGGGAAAGTAGAAATTTTCGTATTATTTGTACTAACTCATTTTGTGTCTTTGATTGCAGTCTTACAGCAGTGCGTCCCGGGCAGAGTGGTTGGGTGTGTGTGTGTATACGGAGTAGTACAGTCGAGCAGGATGAGTCAGCAGGGATCAGTCGGGTCCGAGCAGGGACAGGTAGTTCAGTTCCTGGGGTACCCAGCGTCGCCAGGTCACACGCAGGGATCCCGTACAGCAGATCAGCCGCCCGTTCCATTACGAGAGATGCAGGGTGCGAGAGCAGCACAGGTAGATTGGTCGCCTCTTCCGGACCCGTTACCGCCAGCGATGTTAGATGATGCAGGTAGCCGAGACCTTTTGCCGACATGATGGGATTTCTGGGTGGAGCGGATGTGGAGCTGCAGTTACCGCCACAGTGGCCAGAGCCGGACGTGCCGCAGATTCTCGCAGCGACAGATGCGCCACCGATGTACCAGGCGCCACCCCTTGAGGCACCCGAGTTTCCACCGCTGCTTGGTATGGAGGATTATCTGATGGACCCATTACCGTTTGGTTTTGATTTAGAGATGGAGCCAGTAGACCCTGAGCAGCATCAGCAGTGGGAGGAGCAGGTAGGGGAGGAGCAGGTAGCGATGTTAGAGGATATCTTGGCGCAGCAGGTTGGACCAGGATCTCCCCGTACCCCGTTGGACCTTGAGATGTCATCAGGATCTTCTGAGTCGGAGTTTGAGACAGTTACGCCACCAGCCGAGGCGATAGAGGCCCCACCAGTGGTACCCGAGAGCCGAGCTTGTAGTGGATGTGGAGTACGAGATTTTCACCTGCGGTGGTGTCCGCGATCAGTTGACCTGCGTCTCCGAGAGCCCTATCATCCATTACCTATACCAGGCCACTGTCCGTTATGTGGTCAGGAGGACCATGGAGAGATGACCTGCCCAGTCGCCAGAGCAGGACTGTATATGCCAGATGGTGAGCCGTACCCAGCATCGGTACCCGTAGATTGGGAAGCCGGACCCAGCCGCAGAGATCCCGAGCCTAGTTCACCGCCCGGTAGACAGTTCTCTATGATCCAGATGCCGATCGTTCAGTCGCCGCAGCCCGAGCCAGTGAGGAGGTGCCAGTTATGTAGAGGTCCGGGTCATCTTGCCTCAGATTGTTTCATGGATCCCCCGTCAGCGCTGACTTCGCCTTGTCAGTTGTGTGGAGATTATGGGCACTCAGCATCCGCTTGTTATCGAGGACCGTACCCAGTGGCTCCTCCAGTCTGTTCAGTTTGTGGCCGCGCAGGTCACGATGTTTACCTCTGTCCGATCGCCGAGCCCCAGCACGTTGGAGCGCCATCTCGAGATGCACACACACCACACCCACCCGGCGCGCCTGCCAGCGGATACTCCAGTGAGCCGTGTTGCCAATGGTGTGGGGCATTTCGGTCTTACTGGAGGCGTTAGGATTAGGGTAGGGGTAGTTAGGCCAGGTAAGTTGGGGGCACTTACTCTATTTTGACTTGTAGATAGATCGGCGGATAGGCGACTAGCGTGTCGTCTTTGATTTTGTTGTGCAGCGGCGTCGTATGGGTTTTTGGTATATGATGACGGCTTTATGTAGGAACTCTGATCTTAACCGTGTACTAAAAACTTTATAATGTATGATGTATCGTTTTATGTACGTGGTGGATGCAGAGTGTTCGGCTAATCATTTTCAGTAGCATGGTGATTATTTGCATGATTGAGGTGATTATGAAAGCAAATATATTACTGTGTGAAACTAAATGGTGAGCGGAACTGACGACCGTTCATCATGACCCGAACCCGGATTGACGACGCATCCGGCCGATCTTTAGATTGCGTGATTCATTATAGTAGCTTGCTTGTTTTGTTTTCTTGCTTGATTGATTAATTGTGCTATTGTGCGATAGATTGCGTGGTGTTAGTGTGCGTGGTTTGATAGATTAATCGTTGTGGGTCTTAGCGACCGTTAGCTTGTTGGTAGTTCGGCAGTGTGAGTAATGAGTAATTGCCTTTCTTTGTTTTCGCTAGAAAGGTAAGTATTAGATTTATTTTTGGTTGAATTCCAAATTCGAGCTGACTTGCGGACGGTTGAGTTCAACCGTCGATTCACGAGGGAACAGACTTATAGTATATCGTTATTTAATCACAAGAGACCGTCGGGTACGTGATTAAGTAACCATATGTCTATGGGAAAGTGAAATCGGGGATGGAGCGAGGAAGTGAAGTAAATCCAAAACCAAACCCGAACCCATCAGCAAAATGAAGTGTCGAGATGTTCCTAGTCGAGCACGCCGGACCGCGAAGCAGTGGGAGCACCGACAGTGAGAGTGGAGCAGCCATTACGATCGACAGGAAGGAGCCGGGGCGCATGAGGAGTTAGCGAAAAGATTTGGAGGGAGGAACGCCGATGTTGGAGTCATGGAGAAGGAAGCCGATGATCAGATTCTTGAAGAGTGTCCCAGGAAAAGAAAGGAAGGATGTCGTCCGAGAAATGTGGAAGTCGAAGCAAAGTGGGGAAGCGTAGGAGTTGGTAAGCAGCCCACCGGAATCGGGACCAATTCGACGTCCGTAAGTGACGAAGAATTCGGGGACCGAATTCCTGTAAGTGGGGAAGAATGTGATACCCCGTATCAAACATACGGTCAACGGGCAGCAGAAAGTCAACCGAGGGTACAATCGTCATTTTACCTCAATCAGGGGTAAAATGGTAATTTTATCAAAATTCGAGACGGAAACCAAGACGGGCCAAATATTCTTATGTTTTAACATAAAGAATGTTTACAAGATCGGAATTGGAAGAATCGGAGCGAAAACGAGTTTTTCGGCTTGTCGGGATGGAAACCGACTAAACCGAGGAAACTTCGGAAATTCATATCTAGAGCTACGTAAGCCTGAACGGAGTGATTCAAAATGCTAAATTCATCTAAAAGCATGAAGAATCTTATTTTGGAGGTTTTGGAATTTATAAAACATCCGAAGCCATTCTAAGATATTAAACCCGGAAATCCGTCAAACCGAGCAATTAAAGAAGTGAAATTTTTGGTGGGAATAATGATGATTAAGTGGTGTTTTGGCACCAATTAAAGCCCAGAGGGACACTTGTCCTCACCCCCTGTCGCCAATTTGCTTTGGTTGTGTGCCATGCATGCCAAATTCATTGGATTGTTTGCATGCACCAAACCATCTAATCACATTCACTCCCTCTAACCACTCTCTCCAATCTCTCTCAACTCTCTCTCGATCTCACTCTCTCTTTTTGTCCAGAAAACATCAAGTTCTTGTTGTTGTTCTTAGTGTTCTTCAATAATCCATCAAAATCTCTTGCATGTTCATCTTGTCTTCATGAGCAAGTAAAGTTCAAATCCTTGTTTCTCTTCACCAAATCTTCTCCTCTCACTCTCGGTCTTCTCTCTCTCTGTCACTCACAAGAACATGCATATTTTGCCTAGAAGCTCATGCATAGTGTTTGAAGGAGTGAAGAACCCAAGAACCCTAATCTTGTTCTTCATTTCTTCTTGAACAAGAAAGTGTGTAACTTGGGATTGATAGATCCAAATCACTCACTGTCAAGTGCTATAGACCCCTCTCCTCCTCAGCTTCAACCGCGGTTCACCCCTCTTGCCGGAGAGTCGCCGGAATCAGCCGCCGGAGCTCCTCCTCCTCCTTTTGCTTCCTAGGCAAGAAACCTTGTAACTTTCTTTCTATAGAGTCAAATTTAGTTCTGCAAAGTGCTATGTGTTTGTCCTGAGCTCCTCTATCTTTTCCAGTGAACCGCCGCCCCTGTAGCCGCCGGAGATCGCCGGAAAACCGCCGTGAAGAAGCCGCCCCTTAGGGTTTGTAGATCTCACCCTTTTCCTTGTGTTTTGTGATGTTTTGAGCCTAGAAATGAGTAGATCTGTTGATTGGGATCAGTTTGGTGTAGAGATCTCCAGAAGAAACCGCCGGAAAAGCCCCCTCCGCCGCCGGTCAACTCTCCCTCGCCGGAGTCAACGCCGGAGTCACGCCGCCGGGAAGCTCCGCCACCGCCAAAAGCTAACCGGTTCTTCCTCAAGGCCATTGGTATAAGTTGTGTTGAGTTTGGAGTTGAATTGTGGTTTGATTAAACCGGGTCAAAGGCGGTTAAACCGGTCAACGGTCAACCCTAAACCGGTTTAGTCAAACCGGTTCTTAAGGTGTTGGGCCGGTTTGGTTTAAGTCCGAGATTGATTGGTTTTATGGTTCTGTGTTTCAGGAGTGTTCGATAGTTCGGGAATCCTCATCCGCGCCAAAATCCGTCATTCCGTAACTATTCCGTGAGTCGGCTCGAAAACTCGTAGAAATCAGTTAAACTGGGAAACCATTCAACCGTAGCCGTTAGGACATTGACCCGTAACCCAAGTAACTAGTAAATGAGAATTAACCGGATAAATTAATGAGGCGTTTAATAATCACCGATTAAGACCAATTATCAGGATTAGGGTTTAGAATGCAAAGAGTTAACCGATTCCGTGCCGCTAGGTTGCTAGTACCGCGTGATTGATTTATATATATATAAGTATTAAGAACGACTATTAATGAACTATAAACGGGAAATCAAGACGATAGTAAAAGATGAGTTAAACTTTAACAAATGTATAGAGTATATTAACGGGATAGGGTTTTAGGTTAAGTAGCGGGGATTGGGTAATGAATCCATTAGTTGGAAAGGATATGTCGGGGAGTTAGTAAGTTTACTAATTCTAAACCGATATATCGAGAATAATGTTAAAAGAAACCTAGGATGAGTTAATAAAGAAATGAAGTGTGTCATGAGCCGTCTACGGGTTAGCAATCCGCTAACCCAAGGTAGCGGCAAGAATAAAGTAAAAGACTTAGAAACTTGAATAGACCTGCCTGTGGTAATCGTGTTTAACTGTGTTGCGTGTACTGTGTGTTATTATTGTTGTGAGCTTTCTGTGCAGATTATTAGACTGCTCGGTGTTGGGCCGAGTAGTCATTGTGGACACTTACTCCGGTCTCGGGACCGGGTAAGTTAGTGCTGCTGACGAGGTATCTTATCTAGTCAGAGCGGTGAGTTGGATAGGGTAGAGGCTTGGGGTATGGTTGGGTTTATTATGGTTGTTATTGATTGCGTGATCTGTGTTAGAGTCCCATCGAGTCTGCGTGTTTATATTTCTGCACTAGGACGCTAGGGTGCGTTAGATTCCGCAAGCCTAAGTTTTTGTTTACGTTCCGGTACTTCCGACCCGATTGGATCCTCGGGTTTGACCTAACCGGGCCATGGTGGTTCTGGTTATGGTGTTAACCTATCGGGTAACGCCGGTAGGTGTGCGGTCCGGAGAATACGGGGTCATGTCCTAGGGCCGGATTGCATGGAAACTCGGGCTATCTAGGGGTAGTCAGAGTTACCGCGTATCGATGGACAGAGAACGGTGTCCTATGCGTGAGTCCTCATGAGCACGTATAGGAGTCGAGGGTTCGTTGCCATATAGGCGACGATGTGAACCCGTGGAAGTTACCGAGATCGTAGGGCCCGGTGTTGTTATTTATCTTTCTTTCGTTGCGCGTAGATAGATCGAGTCCAATCGAGGACATGTGCCGCAGTGCCTTCGATTTCTTTAACTCTCTCACTTCTCTTGGCTATTCCTTGTGTGTGGGTTTATTACGCCGTGGTAGCGCGTGATTGTCCATTTATTTCTTGTTGATTGTTATTTTGGGTTTCGGGGCGGGGAATGTAGAGTTAGATAGATTAGAAGCCATTAGTGGGGAGCCGATTCACTGGGTGATCTTAGATTGCTCATTAGACTCTTGTTGTGTTTTTCAGGTTATCAGCGACGGACGTGGGAGGTCCTCGATGTAGCTTCGGGTTGCTTGTGACGTGATTTTGATTCGTTATTTTGGATGTTTTATTTTCGGTTCGGCAGCTGCGCTATTTTCGTTATGTTTTGTATTTGAATGATGTGATGTTTATTTATTATATTGATGATTGTTTGTAAAACCCGTTAAACTTTGTATTCAACGTTTGATTACTTAATAATGAAATTGTTTCCCTGATATGAGGTTTAAGTCCGAACCGACACAACTCGTTGAAGTAGTGCAAGTAGTACTGCTTGTACTATGGATATGAGGATAGCGGAGTCGAAGATAGATTGGTGCGAGCCATTTGTCTCAAACCGAACTAACTTTGGCTTCGTCCTGTGGCGAACTTTTCCCGTTTGACTTGCTCGGGTTCGACCGGTCATGTTCTTGTTTGATTGTTGACCGGTCAGCTCGACGGTCAGCGGAGAATGGGAAAGGGGCGTTACATTGGTGCTTCTATACGAAAAGTTAGGATGATTCCTAAAGTTGGGGTTTAAGCCTTTGTTGAAACCACCTTGGACAGCTATGAAGTTCATTTCCACCTGAGTCATGTCATCCTCCTCACTTAGGAGAAAGGGTTGTGTCTCATCATGGTTTCCTACAAAGTGGACTTATTTTTGGTTAGAGATAATCATCTTGTCCAACTTCTCATGTAAGGACTTGATCTCCTTCTCATATTTCTCCTCAACTGATGATGACCCCCTATTAGTTCTGTCGTAGTCATCATTGTAATTGTTATCGCTAGTAGCTAGGTTTTCAATGAGTTCCATAGCTTCATCAACCCCCTTTCCTAGGAAGTGTACATTACTAGAAGAATCAAGCATAGCTCGCATTTTGGGGAGCACACCTCTATAAAGGTTGCTGAGAAGAGTTTCCTTAGTGAATTCATGGTGAGGACATTGATTTGTAAGCCGCTTGAACCGCTCACAAGCCTCAGCAAAACTCTCATTGTTTATTTGTATGAAACCAGACAACTCATTGCGGAATCTTGCAGTCCGGGTGGCTGAGAAGAATTTCTTAAGGAATGCTTTCTTTAGCTACCCCAAGTAGTAATGGATCCCGGAGGGATGTTGCTCTCCCACTCCTTAGCTTTATCTGCCAATGAGAAAAAGAAGAAACGCATCTTCAAGTCGTCATCTATGACACCATTAAGGCGAGTAGTGGCACAAATCTTATCGAAGGTGTCTAGATGCTGCAAAGGATCCTCAGAAGGCAGTCCATGGAATTGGTTGTTCTGCACCATATTGATCAAGATAACCCGAATTTCGAAATTGTTGTTGTTGACCGGAGGTGGGATAATGCCTTGTCGGTTTGCATTCGTATCAGGAGCATCCCCATCTCCAATGGCTCTAGCTGGACGCTCGGGATGAACCGGTATCATGTTTCCCTGTCCATCCCTAGCATCCTCGCCCTGAAGATTCATTTGCTCTTGGTGACCCCGTTGGCCACCTCCTTGATCCTGTTGATCCATACCTGGCTGCTCAATACCCACAAAGTCTTGTTGAACCACTACAACTGGTTCCAACCCAAGTCTTTCCAAGTGTACAGCCCTCTCTAATGCTCTTCGTTCCTTTGCTAACCGTCGTTCGTGTGCTTTGATGTCTTCTACCCGTGCAACTAGGTTCGTAAGGCCTCGTCTGTGTAGGTTCATGCACATATCATCAAAGCAAAAGGAAGAAGCAAGATTAGTAACCAAAGACTTGAACTAAAGAGGAATAGAAATCGAATTGATCAATCCCAAATCCCAAAATGGCAACGGCGCCAAATTGATAACTAGGATTTTATATCCTTTGGAGGTATCAATTCCTCCTTGCTTATCGTGTAGCAAGAGGTATCAAACCACTTTTGGGATAGAAATTGACCAATATGAATACACTATACCTTAAAAGTCAAGTAGATCAATTCAAGATGTTATCCTAATTTACTAAAGCAACTAAGATCAAGCAAACAAGCAATGACTATTCAACTAGTGATCAAAAGAAAGCTGATATATCATGGTTTTTACCCATTTTAGACCATGATATAGATGTGTTTTTAGTGTCTTTTGTCTTTGTTTAGAGTCTTTTACAGGTTTAATCAGGTTTGGAGCTAATTGGAGATATTTGGAGCATTTTGGGACTTTTGGGACGTTTTGGCCGAGAGCTTAACTCACTGTCCAATTTATTGATCATGCATCGACCGACACACCTTGTGCATCGGTCGACACACTAGCGAGATGGGCCGTACACGTCGGTTTAATGAAGATATGAAGATTTGCAAAGAAGCCCAAGATAGTTCCAGTATTTACACAGAAGCCCCAGCCGAGATTAGGCCTATATATAGAGGATTTTGGTGTTTATTTTACTTACGCTTTCATAATTAAGAGCAGAGGATTTTTAGAGCTTTTGGGGCTGATCTGAACCTATTACTTCATCTGTATTTGGAGAAGATTTCGAACCCCTTTTACTATTATTCTTTTATGCAATTTATTCATTCTATGATTATGTTTTCATTATCTATGTCTGAGTAGATTCCTTGTTAGGTTTAGGGTTTCTCACATAGGATTTCATGACTTGCTAGACTTGTTCAAATTCAGTTAAGGATTCATAACTATATATGTTCTTCAATTTAATTGTGCTTAAAGCTAGTTCTAACCTGATCAATTAGAATCTAGATCTTAGGTTGCTAAATACGTCACGGAAGTGGGGTTTAGGAATCTGAACTAATTAAATTGGGCAATTAAACTTTGCGCAAACGAAAGTTTGGTTTAGGATAATTGTGAACATATCAAACTTGGGATTAATGCTAGTTTAATCTGTTAGTTCTCGCAAACGAAAGTTTGGTTAGCTGCACTTAGGCTTAGAGAATTATCGCAAAGGAATTTGGTTAATTCTATATCTGTGTTTTGAGTTCTAGAAATGTGCTTAATTAGATCCTTGCTGAATGAACTGTCTGCTTGTCTGATTTCCTGAGAATACCCTAGGCTTGACGCTTTTAATTACTTGCTTCCACAACCGTTAATCTCTGCTACTGATTTACTTTCTCGCACCGCTTTTAAATCAATCACATTGCTTATTTCTAGTATTAGTCTCTACTGTTCTGATCTATTGAGACCAAGTGTCCCTGTGGATTCGATAACCCTATATACTACTTTGACATTGCTGTTCACTTGCAGTTTAGTATAGGGATAAACTTTGAGCCTATCAAGTTTTTGGCGCCGTTGCCGGGGACTCTTAGAGTCTTCGATAGGACCGAACTTAGGGTTTTACTAGAAATTTTTCTTTTTGTTTTTGTTTGTTTTTGTTTTGTTTTTTTATTTTACTAACTTTTTCTCTGATTCTCTCTGTCGCAGGTACGAATTTCGCCTTGCGTCGATCGTTGCATCCCTTGCGTCGATCGTCACTAGGTGATTCTGAGATTGAATCGATCGTTGCACTGATAGCATCGATCGTTGCTGGACGATTACAGACAGTTTATGCCAACGCAGAAAACTCGAAGTAATCCGAACTCGAGCTTGCTTAATCTCGGACTAGAGGAACTTGGACGTCTAGAGAGGACTATCAGAAGAGAAAAGAGAGAGAGAATGGTTCGAGAACGTCTGATCTTGATACCAGATGCTGAAGGTACCCTGAGGGACCAAGATAACAACCCATACAATGCTGCTGGGCATCGGGTTGATGCTGAAGGGAATGTCATCCCTGATCCTCCTGAGCAACAGCAACGGGAGCTGAACCAAAACCAGGGTCAAGGACAGGCCCAAGGTAGAGAGATGGTGGTTCATGAGAGGACACTAGATGATTACAACAGACCTGATGAGTTTCATGCAAAACGAGCAGCTCTAGTGCTTCCTGCTTTTGAGAGGAATGATTTTGAGGTAAAGACCATCTACTACCAGCTGATGAGACAGATTGCTTTTCATGGTCTTCAAGCAGAGCAGCCTATGGATCACATTGACAAGTTTGAGGACATAGTCACTGGTATGAAGTATGAAGGAGTATGCCCGGACTATCTGTTCCTTAAGCTATTTCCGCACAGTCTTGCTGGAGACGCTAGTGCATGGCTGAGACAACTGGCACCTGGTCAGTATACTACTTGGGCAGCCTTAAAGAGTGAGTTCCTGCGTCACTTTTATGATGATGCACGCTCGGATCAGTCCAGACAGGACATACTCACCTTTTCCCAAGGAGCTGTGGAGCCCTTGAAGACTGCCTGGATGAGATTTAAGCAGTATCAGCGTGACTGTCCACACCATGGATTCACAGAAGTACAGCTGATTGGTATTTTCTTCAGAGGCATAGACCTCCCTTATCAGACTGCGCTGGATAATTCCAGTAATGCTAATTTCAACACCAGGACTCCTACACAAGCTAAGCAGTTGATTGAGAACCTGATTGGCAGCAACAGTTGCAAGACAATGGATGAAAGGAGGAAGAAATCTGGTGGAACTGTAGAGAATTCTGATATAGCTAATATAAGATCCAGATTGGACACAGTCTACAATCTCCTGACTAGTAAGAAAGCTGTCCACTTTGCCCAAGATGTAGAGGTGATTCAGACTGAGGAGGAAACTCAGGAAGAAGATGTGAATTTCATAGGAGGTTCTGGTTTCCAAGGTAATAGATTTGGTAATCAACAGGGGAACAGATTCTCCAATGGTGGACAGACTGGTGGTTTTCAGAAGACCTATGGACAAGGTACTCAGAGAACCTATGGATCTACATCCTATCAGACTCCTCCTGCGCCTACAGCCCATGAGAGCAAAATGGAGGCTATGATGGAACAACTGATTGAGAGTCAGACCAAGATTTCTGTGGACTGCAACAAGAAGTTGGACGCTGTCTATGAAGACCTCAATGGGAAATTTGAGTCTCTGAGCACTCACATGAAGCAGTTGGACACTCAGGTGAACCAGATGTCCAGCTCACTGAAGGGAAAAGGAGTGGCAGACACTCATGTTAAGGCCTGGTCTGTGTACATTAATGATGGATCTCACCTAGGTGAAAGATTTGAGCTAAGTACAGCTGAGTTGGTGACAGAACAGGAATTTTCGGATATTTGTGAAAAACTCTCGGGTGAAATCTGCTGCAGTGCGTCGATCGATGCAACATCTGTGCCGATCGATACACCTGTCGGGATGGCAACGATTAGGCAAGAGATTGAAGAGCTGAAGAAATTAGAAGGGATTGGTGAAGAATTGGAAGAAATTCCAACTTCTGATGATCCACCTTATCATCCATGTGTGCAAAGGTACCTGAACAAGATGTTGCCCCTGGATGATGATCTGAAAGACTGGGTGATAATAGTTCCTCAGCATATTAGTGATGTTCTGCTAACTAAGGTCCCGAAGAAGCTATCTGATCCTGGAGTCTTTGTGCTGGACTGTTCTATCTTTGAGGATAGCTTTAGGCGTTCTCTGTGTGATTTAGGAGCTGATGGAAGTTTGATGCCTTACTCTGTGGCAGAGAAGCTGGGTATGCTGGATTTTACTCCTACTAGGACTTCTCTTGTCCTAGCTGATCAGTCCATACGAGTTCCTGAAGGACTCCTTATGGACATTCCGGTGAGAGTTGGAAACTACTTAGTTCCAACGGACTTCCTTGTGCTGAGATATGACTGTGATCCGGATGAAGCATTATTGCTTGGGAGACCCTTTTTGGCTACAGCAGGAGCGTTGATTGATGTTAGGAACAGCTTGATAGACCTCCATCTGGGAGATGAACCACTGCACTATGAGATGGATAAGCTGCGAAAGCCACTGATAGATGGGCAGACATTCACCATAAGGGACGCAGATTTTGAGCAGCCTGATCATACCATGGTTATAGATCCTGGAGCACATTTCGCTCCATCTTTTCTTGGACATGAGCATTCCGCAACAGCCTACTCACCACCTTGGATGAGGAGACTTGAACAGAGACAGAAAAAGTCTCTGTCAGGACCTCCTGGTACTTGAAAATTCCCATCCGTCCGGTCAAGCTATTGACCTTAAACAAGCGCTGGGTGGGAGGCAACCCACCATTAGGTACTGGTGTTTTTCTACTTAATTTTTGGTGTTTTTGTTAGGATTTTACGTTTGTTTTTGTTTCTGGTAAGTTTATGTTTGCAGGTCTCGGTTAAATCGCAGTGCAACGATCGACGCACTTCTGTGTCGATCGGCACAACACGAAAGGAATCGCATTGCAGCGATCGTTGCGGTCCTGAGCAACGATCGACTATACACGAAAATCGCCAAGTAACGGTCGATGCACTTAGTGCATCGGTCGATGCCTGAGCGACAGAGGTAACCCGACAGACATAATTTCACCTTTTCAATTTTTTATTTTCTTTTTACTGATCCTTCGCTGGACACTACTGGGGACAGTGTGTCTTAAGTGTGGGGGAGGTGCTACTGACTTTTGTTTTCTGTTTTCTTAAGAGTCAGTCCGTTTTTCAAAATTTTTTGTTTTATTGAGTCAAAATTGTTTAAGTAACAAACTATGATTTTCTGAGAAGATTTACAAGACTTGCAGGAACTTAAGTAACCATTGGGATGAAGTTGCAGGATCTATCTCTGACTATTAGAAAACCCCATCACAGATCAACCTACTGGGAACACCCACATCACTTCAGGTATCAGAGGATCCTTTTACTGACTTCAATTTAATACTGACTTAGATTTCTCACCTAAGGGCTTGGTATACTTTGTGTCGGATTCCCTTGTTAGTTCTGACACAGCCTGTCAACCTATCCTATTTAGTTCCCTTCTCCCCTTCTGTAAAGTAAAAAAAAAAAAAAAATATAATAAACTGAGGATGAGTTAGTAACTCCGAAGTGGTCATGGGAATAGTAGCAAACACTATTATCTCTCATGTGATCCATGGAATGTGTCCAAAGTACACCCCATAACGGGAAGAACACTGATAAAAAAAAAAAATGATACCCAGTGGGGAAAAATCAGTTGTTAAAGAAGGGAAAGAGAAGAAAGGGACTAGAGAAAGATAGTATGGTGGTCTAGAGCTGATAAGGTAAGAATCCATGTGCCCTTTGATCGATAATCCTTAGGTGAGACCGCACTTAAATACTTGCAGAAGTCAGTAGGGAGAATTTGAATGCTTGAATGTGATTGTGGAGTTTACCTAGGACAGTTGCTAAGTGTGGGGGAAGTACATTGTGGTCTTGATATCCTGTGATTGATTCTTGCAGTGGTTTACTAAGGGGAATCTGAGTATTGTAGCTTCTAGGATGAAATGAGTTTCTGAAAGTTTTCAAACCTCTTCACCAAGCTTTAGTTCTATGTTTTGCTTGAGGGCAAGCAAAGGCTAAGTGTGGGGGAGTTGATATATCATGGTTTTTACCCATTTTAGACCATGATATAGATGTGTTTTTAGTGTCTTTTGTCTTTGTTTAGAGTCTTTTATAGGTTTAATCAGGTTTGGAGCTAATTGGAGATATTTGGAGCATTTTGGGACTTTTGGGACGTTTTGGCCGAGAGCTTAACTCACTGTCCGATTTATTGATCATGCATCGACCGACACACCTTGTGCATCGGTCGACACACTAGCGAGATGGGCCGTACACGTCGGTTTAATGAAGATATGAAGATTTGCAAAGAAGCCCAAGATAGTTCCAGTATTTACACAGAATCCCCAGCCGAGATTAGGCCTATATATAGAGGATTTTGGTGTTTATTTTACTTACGCTTTCATAATTAAGAGCAGAGGATTTTTAGAGATTTTGGGGCTGATCTGAACCTATTACTTCATCTGTATTTGGAGAAGATTTCGAAACCCTTTTACTATTATTCTTTTATGCAATTTATTCATTCTATGATTATGTTTTCATTATCTATGTCTGAGTAGATTCCTTGTTAGGTTTAGGGTTTCTCACATAGGATTTCATGACTTGCTAGACTTGTTCAAATTCAGTTAAGGATTCATAACTATATCTGTTCTTCAATTTAATTGTGCTTAAAGCTAGTTCTAACCTGATCAATTAGAATCTAGATCTTAGGTTGCTAAATACGTCACGGAAGTGGGGTTTAGGAATCTGAACTAATTAAATTGGGCAATTAAACTTTGCGCAAACGGAAGTTTGGTTTAGGATAATTGTGAACATATCAAACTTGGGATTAATGCTAGTTTAATATGTTAGTTCTCGCAAACGAAAGTTTGGTTTGCTGCACTTAGGCTTAGAGAATTATCGCAAAGGAATTTGGTTAATTCTATATCTGTGTTTTGAGTTCTAGAACTGTGCTTAATTAGATCATTGCTGAATGAACTGTCTGCTTGTCTGATTTCCTGAGAATACCCTAGGCTTGACGCTTTTAATTATTTGCTTCCACAACCGTTAATCTCTGCTACTGATTTACTTTCTCGCACCGCTTTTAAATCAATCACATTGCTTATTTATAGTATTAGTCTCTACTGTTCTGATCTATTGAGACCAAGTGTCCCTCTGGATTCGATAACCCTATATACTACTTTGACATTGCTGTTCACTTGCAGTTTAGTATAGGGATAAACTTTGAGCCTATCAAAAGCTAAACAAGGAAAATAACTAAACAAGAGATAATCAAGATTAAGAGGAAAGGTCCATAGGTTAAGGTCAAAGGATAGGGATGACTTGGGACAATCTAGAATGCTAATACACACTTCAATGAAGCTAATCTCCTAGCAAGGAACACAAATAGTCGACTAATCCAATGTCTTGGTACTAATCATTTTCCTTAATCATAACTCAAGAACAAACTCTTATTTGTGAACTAAGACTAGAAAAGCATTAAGATCAAATTCCATTTAGCTAATAATCACTCTAAACATTCATTCTCATGAGCTAGAATATGAAAATCCTATCAAAGCTAAAACAGGCATTTCATCGAACACATGGTGAGCAACAAAACCATAACATCATAATCAACATGATCAAGGCTAATTAAGCATTAAGAACACTAAGAGATAAGAGATTATAGATAGATAAGCCCTAAGCATTCATCAATCATCCCAATCACCCTAATCCTACCTAACCCATAAACCTTGAATGAAACTACTCACTAATCATGCTAAGTTCAACAAAATCCATGAGAATAGTGTTAAACATGATGATTATCTAAAGATTAAAAGAAGAAGAGAAGAAATCAACAAAAAAATAACTCTTAGATTAACCAAAGATTCAAACTTGTCTTCCAAAAGGGTTTTGAAACAAAACAAGCTTAAGAGAGAGTAAAATGAGGGTTTTTGGCTTATAAATGAACAGTGTTCGGAACCGGGTCAACTCGGAACAAATCGGGTATTGATCCGGTTCAAGCTGGTTTGTGTAGGCTTCATCCGACGGTGATGGTCCGGTGAAGGCGTCCGGTGTTGTAACATCCGACTGTGGTCGTCCATTTTTGGTGGTCCGGTGTGAAACCATCAGATTGGTCCTGCCCGGTGTTGTGGTCCATGGAAGTTACGGCTAAAAGTCAAGTTGATGCTTGGAGATAATATGGGGTGAGGAGCATCCGGTGTAGCCGTCCGGTGGAGTGACATCCGACTGACCATGTCCAGTGAAGTGACCCGGTGTAGTGACATCCGACTGAGTGTGTCCGGTGAAATGACCCGGTGGAATGTTCACTTGTCCCTTTTAGCTCTTTTTGATCATCCAAGTCCAATGTCATCACTCCTATACTCTAGCAACTCCCATAACCTGTATAGAGGCAAAGAAATACTCCAAAAAGACACAAGAAATGCAAATCTTAACTCTAAACTCACTAAGACTTCTAAATGCATCAAAACTAAGAAACTAACAAGATTGAACGTAAAATTGAATCAAAACATGAACTCAACATATGCCTAAATGCATGAAAATGCATGAATATCACACACAGACTATATACTCAGAACCAATTAACAAACTCAGACTTAGCAGACACATATATACACACTCGGACTTAGCAGCAATCAAGCATCAATATGCTTATAAGAAGAAATGAAGTAACTTGGCGTAACCAGGAAGAATGAGCCATGGTTACTCCAATCCACCCAAGCTTATGGTTGTGGATATCAATCTCTCTCAAAGGATCCAACAATACTATTCCGCGAAATTAGGTCCTATAAGAGGCCAAAAAAGTAGAGTTTGCTGATTTAAGGAGAGAGGAAACTTATGGGAAAAGCAAGTGGTTTGAATTTTGAACACCGGGAAATAAAAAGTCCCCCCCCCCTCTCTCTTTTTGTATAAGTTGATGGATGATTTCTGGCTATATGTTTTATGTTTAATTTATGTCTTTTCTTTTATAAAAGGTTGGTAACCACATAATGAAAGCATTAAGTGTTCCAATGGAGCTTCTTCCCTTTTGATATTTCGTGGCTAATAGCATAGATTGGAGTTTGGTCTATCTTATTCTTCATATGAGAGACAACTCCATGTGAGCTTGATCTTCTCTTCTTCATTATTGTCCAAACACCTAAACACAAAAGATCCTCATTTCTCTCTTTAGGAACAAGTTTTTATTCTCTTATTTTAATCTCTTTTCTATCAATCTAGTTACTGATTCTGATCATATTCTAGAGTACACAAACTCTTATTATGTTGTGTTACTCTAATTATTGGATTCAGTCCCAAATAGATCTGATTGTTCATCTTTCCTTACAAAATCTATTTTCCCTTTATCTAAACACAAGAAACAACAAGTTCATAGCTATATTGTATCATTTTGATCTCTTTGTGTGGTTCTGTTTGGGTTCATATTCTCTTGATTCCGAGTGTTATCTCTGAAATCCAACATCTCATTCTTAAGATTCATAATCCACATTTGGTATGACAGGTTAATCTTTAAATCAGACTATCTAAAGGATGATTTCAGACTCGTGAGAGATTATGAGGTTAAGGTCCTGAACTTTCACAGTATTCAAAAAAAAAAAGAATAAAGATTCAGAGCTTCCTAAAATCTTCATGTTGTTTCTAAACTCAATAACTTGAAAAAGATGAGGAAGCAAGAGCTGATGAGGAAGCAGACAGCTATATTCCAATATTGGAATATCTTCCAATAACTTTAGAATATCTTCCTAAATTCCAATATAGTGTCGGAGTTCTTATTTTTGATTTTCCAACACACAATTCAGATGTTCATGCATGAGTTTGATGATTCTAACAAAAAAAACAAAGTGCAAAGGAAATTTTCAGGGAAGAAAACGACGAAAAACGTAAAGAAGACGAATTATCAGAGTTTGAGTCAATGAGAAGGGATTAATGAACGTTAAACGATCTAATAATCAAATAATAAAAAACTTGGAAAACCGATCAGTTTGCAGTGTCTAACCAAACCAAACCTAACAAAAACCAAACAAAATAATAATAATGGTAACCAAATGAGTTTATAGATGTAACGGAATCACCTAAACCTGGTTTGAGTCGTTTCAGTATTTTCATGTAAAGTTATTTCGTCCACTTTCAGTTGTGGATTATGTGTATATACTAACCATAGTTAAGATAATATTGAAAAACAATAAATGGTAAAAATAAAAGGAAGTAATATAAAGTAAATATATACATTATGGTTAAATTCCACACCATTCGAAATATAGAACCTATATAACATTTGGAATACTAGGAGAACTTAGTAATTTAAAAACAAAACTATAAAACCTGTGCAACAGTCACCACTTCAACGCCAGAATGGCACCAAGAGTCCCCCCAAACACTTCAGTGTTGTATACAAAAATCGACCAAACATTTAAGTAAATAAATGTGGTTTTTGAGTATTAACAATGAAGCGTTAAAGGGAACTCATGGGGACATTTGACTCTCTTTTTCTAGCTCTGTCCCTAATAAGCAACACTAGATGCATGCCTTACTTATATATCTGTGCAAAGGGTCTCCAATTCTTTCTTTTCCAATAATAATCATATATTCGAATCATACAATTAAAGAACGTGTGAAATTTTGATTATGTGAAAAATGAATCGAGTCGAAATGTTGGGCCTCGTTAGATAATTGACCGAATAATTTTATTTTGTCCCTCACTGGCTTGAAACATTTTGAAACGACACAAGTATTTTTTGCATGGATTCTTCTACTGATATGAATTTTCTCCTTCTTTGATTTATTGCCACCGTTTCTCAGATTAATGCTACTAACAAATATTCTCCATTTAATTTCCCATACAAAATGCGGCTAAACAATGTAGTGAGGACAAGCAAGACCGGTATGGAAACTATAAGCATATAATGTCTAAAACAGAATCTCTACGTCTATGCATCCTTTATATCTTGTGAAAAGCCGTAAGGACCTTTCTTAAAAATGCTGATTCGATTTACTCTTTCCTTTAACCCTAATTTGCGTCTACATTCAAAATGCTTTTCTTGGCCATCATCTACTATCTGTCTCTTTATCTCTTCCCTCTTAGCCTTTGACTATATATAGACATGTATCTACTTCCATCTTCTAAACCTTATATCAATCTCTTGTACTCATATTGCTACCCATATCTACATGCAATGCAAATGTTTATATACAAAACAAGAATAAATATTTTTGGTTGGATGTCTCCTAGAGTTCCTCTGAACACTTCATTGGGGATACAATTTTTTTTTAATGATGATTACCCACTGAAGTGTTTGGGGGAACTCCCGGACCCAACTCAATGGATTTCGACATGTCAAGTTGAGTTTTCGATTGGTACCAATAGATTTCAAACCAACTCACCCACAAACAACCAGGTTAACACATAATCAAGCAAAAATTTACAAATGTCATGGGGTCAGCTGACCCCCTCCTTTCATATTGGCTCCACCACTGGGTCGATGCATGCATACATCATATATATAACCTTTTTAAAGTCGAATATGAGCTGTTTTATTCTTGTGTAGAATTTAATATGCTGTTGATTTTTTGCTGAACTAAATAATACCAAGTCGAAAATGTAAATCACATCTTCCAAGCGGCATTGAACTAGGAACATTGGAAACTCCCAATGCGACTAATTAAGACCATTCACTTGGTCATCACTCATCAGCATTCATCTTTGAACATTTTGCATCACTCAATTAACTTATGATAAACAAGTTGTTGACCACTTTCAGATCTTGTTCGTGTTTTTCTTTAGAATAGTTTTTATGTTTAAGCTGTAATTATAATATTTCGTTTTGTTATCATAATTATTAGGTTTAATATCTTTAATTTGTGGTGAAAAATATTTTAGTTATTTTTCAGTTCCACATCTAAACATTATTTTTTCATAGTTCTGCCCTTTCTTGTTTTTATATATCCACTTGAATTTTTTAAGACGACGTTCCATTGTAATTTTATTACTATTTATGTAATCTAGTAATTTTTATTTACATTTTATTTATTTTTCATTTTCGATTCTGAATATTTTGTTTGATATAATCTAAAGATTATATAATTTGTTATGCATGATGAATTGACAGTTTTTATAATACCGGAATTGATATATACGTATATAGTTATCGCTACAGTGATTTTAGTAGTGAGAATTATATCGGCCAATTTGGTAAATCGTTACATTTTATAGGTTTTAAATTTAGTAGTTATAAGAAAAATAATTGATATTACATATAAAGTAAATTAATATTAATGAATTTAAAAAAAATAATATATATATATATATTTTAAATATTTAATTGGAAGTTAATTGCACCTACTATACCTTTTTATGAAGAAATAGCAATCTTGTCTCTTACAAAATCTTATTGCAATTGTGTATCTTTTTTGTCTTTTAGTGGTGGTTAATGACCATTTAGCCTTAGTTTTTGTCTTTTAGTTATAGATAGTTAATTCTACAAACCTATCCACAATTCACATTCTATCCATCCGATTTTTTTATTTTTCTTAATTATTTTTTTTCTCTTACACTCTCTTTCTTACTTTATTTGTTATTTTTTACCCCTCATTTTTTTTAACGATGGATAGGAGGTGATGATTCCGACAATATAGACCGCCAGAATGGAGATCAAATAGGCCGATCTACCGGAATTCAAAAAAAAAAATCGGACATAATACGGAATTTGCGAATGGATAGTTTAGAGTAGATGTCCACAACATCCATCCACGTGGATACTTATGATGGACAAGATGCTTAACAAGATGGTTTAACATATGATGTTGGACGATCACATGAATGATGAATCCAAAAGTATGTTTACCATGGGTAAACGTTTAACATATGATTATTCGTGTACAAGATGCTTAACAAGATGGTTTAACATGAATGATGATGGACAAGATGCTTAACAAGATGGTTAACAAGATGCTTACCATGGGTAAACGCTTATGATGGACAATAGTTAACAAGATGCTTACTATGGGGTAAACGTTTATGATGGACAATCGGTGGTCAAGAGTTAACATTATTTCGATCCGTGGACACATAGCACGGGTCTAATGGACAATAGGTTGTTAAGATGGTTTAACTTATGATGTAGTAGATATCCACAACATCCATCCACGTGGATACTTATGATGGACAAGATGCTTAACAAGATGGTTTAACATATGATGTTGGACGATCACATGAATGATGAATCCAAAAGTATGTTTACCATGGGTAAACATTTAACATATAATTATTCGTGGACAAGATTCTTAACAAGATGGTTTAACATGAATGATGATGGACAAGATACTTAACAAGATGGTTAACAAGATGCTTACCATGGGTAAACGCTTATGATGGACAATAGTTAACAAGATGCTTCTTATGGGGTAAACGTTTATGATGGACAATCGGTGGTCAAGAGTTAACATTATTGCGATCCATGGACACATAGCACGGGTCTAATGTACAATAGTTGGTTAAGAGTTCACATGATTGTGAATTTGTGGACATAGAGTAGGTGTAGACAACTATCTATTAAAAAATAACATTTTCATTGGCTACTTTCTACCAATGGTAAGCATCTTGCATGTGATATGATCATTGTAGTATCCACATGGATGTATATTCATTCGCAATTTCCGTAGTATCCACATGGATGGAGCCTCAACTATCAATTCACAATTCCCGTATTAAGTCCGTTTTTTTTTTGAATTCCGGTAGATCGACCGGTTCTAACTCCATTCCGGCGGTCTATATGACCGAAAACCTCACCCATTGCATGATATCCACCGTTCAAAAAAAGTGGGGTGAAATAAATAGAAAAGTAAGAAAGAGAAGGAAAAAGAAAAGAAAAGAAAAGAACAAACAAAAATAATAAACAAAAAAGAGTGGTTTTCGGTGGATAGAAAAGAGTGTAAGGGGTAAAATGGTCTTTATTATGATGGATCCTACAAAAAAGATACATGAATGCAAACTCTTTTGGAAAGATACCAAATTACAATAAAAAGATAAAAAGATATACTGAGTGCAAGCGACTCTTTAATTGGGTTGATGTGGAAGATGTGAAGAGATGAAAGTGAGCTTAAACTCATTTGATTATTTGATACCAGATTCCCGATTGTGGGATAATGGGTCTCAGTTGGGCCTAAACACCATTTAAGCAACAAATGGCCTAGTTGATCCAACGTCAAATAGGAAAAGGGATCGCTAACAGAGGAAATTAGACCATCTCCAACCCGCATTGTTTTCTACACTAAACTCTATTTTAGAGTAAATTTTTCTTCAACCCTACTTTATATTCCATTCTAAAATAGTGTAAACTTATTTCTTACACTATTTTTAGAGTAAACCTATTTCCTACTCTATTTTAGTGTTAAACTTTTTTTATTTATAAAATAGTTCTTTAACTTTTAAATCTTTTATTTATATCAATAATAAATAATAAGTTTAAAAATTACTTATTATAAAATTATTATTAAATTATTAAAATATTGAAATACAAAAATACCAAAACTTGAAATAAACAACATGAAAAGTACTCAAATTTAAGATAAACAACACAAATAAATATAACACACCAAAAATTATAACTTAAAAATCCGGTAAGCCGGATCGCTAAAGTATTGTCTGAATGAAGTAGATGGAGGATATCCTTGTTGATTTCGTTGTTGATCACTCCGCTTTTGTAAAATCCATGTCTGATCGGGTTGAATATATGCACGAATATTGGATCTTATATGGAATTTATAAAAAATTGCAAAGAATAAATAAATGGAGTTGACTTGTAAACTTTATAAATAAAAAGTATTAGTAATAAACAAAAAGATAGAATATATATAGAATATTCCATTTTTAGAGTAGAAAATAGAGTTGTACATTGGAGAGAAATCCAACTCTATTTTAGTGTCACTCTATTTTAGTGTGAAATATAGTGTTTTACGTTGGAGATGGTCTTAAAGCATCTCCAACCCACAATATTTTTCACACTATACTCTATTTTAGAGTAATTTCTTCTCCAACCTTATTCTATATCTCACACTAAATAGTGTAAACCAAATTTTTACACTATTTTTAGAGTAAACCTATTTCCTATTCTATTTTTGTATTAAACTTTTGTATTTATAAAATGGTCCTTTAACTTTTTTTATTTTTTATTTATATATGTAATAAATAATAAATTTACTAATTATTTATTATAAAATCATTATAACATTATTAAAAATGCTGAAATACAAAAAAATACCAAAAACTCAAAATAAACAACATGAAAATACTAAAATTTAAGATAAACAAGACACAAATGTAACACACCAAAGACTATAACTCAAGAATTCTGGAAAATTTTACAAAGAATAAAATAAGTGGAGTTGAATTGTAAATTTTATAAATAAAAAGTATTAGTAGTAAATAAAAAATAGAATATACTTAGAATATTTCATTTTAGAGTGGAAAATAGAGTTGTACATCGAAGAGAAATCAAATGCTATTTTAGTGTCACTCTATTTTAGTGTGAAATCTAATGTTTTACATTGGAGATGGTCTCCAATGTACAACTCTACTTTCCATTCTAAAATGGATTATTCTAAATATATTCTATTTTTTATTTACTAATAATACTTTTTATTTATAAAATTTACAATTCAACCCCACTTATTTTATTCTTTGCAAAAATTTCTAGAATTATAATCTTACAACTTATACATTATAAAATTATTTAAATTAAACAATTAAACATTTATTAAATAAAAAACAACATTACATAATATCAAATAATAAAACATAATAGATTTTGGTTTAAATATCACATTACTATATTTTTTCCATAAATGATTGATTAACGCATTTCGAAGTGAAAAATGAGTTTCTTTATCTTTGATTTCTCTAAATCGACCAAAAAACACTTGGAACCGGATATTACACCGATATATATTGTTGACGTATGACTATTTACGTGATTCGAGCACCAGAAGATAAACTATATGTTTAATTAGCATTCTCCATTCGGAATTGTTGGTATTTTTTTGTCGAGTTTACGAGAGAAAAATAAAACTTTACATACACTTAAATTTTTTTTTATATCTGGTAGGAGTTTAGTTTCCTGAATCCTGATCTTTACATACAAATAAATCAGAGTTTCAGTCAATGAAAATGGATTAAAGAATGTTGGAAGTAAAGTTGCGATACACAGTATTTTGTGTTGTTAATTTATTAAATTTACCTTTTTACTGTTTAACCAGCTTACCAAACTTAAACCAATAGAAAGAAATTTGGAAACTAGTTTTATATATGGAGAAATTTTCTATCATACAAGATAAAGAGGCCAAAATAGCTAAACAAAATGCAACTCCAAAAACGAAAAATGTAAAAGAAACTGATATGAGCATACAACTCAATTAAGCAACTAAGAACGCTATTAGTGCTAAAACATGAATACACAAAACCTTTTTCAAAAAAAAAAAAAAACATGAATACACTATGAGCCAAAATTGGTGGCTATATTGATCTTAGCCACGGATAGACACGAAATTATTTCGTGGCTATGGGTTCGTGGATATCAAAAATTCGTGGCAATTCATGGAAAGCTTTCCATGAATTAGCCACGAATATTTTCGTGGCTATTTGCCACGACATAGCCACGAAACACTTCGTGACTATGTTTCCACGAATAGCCACGACTAATTTCGTGGCAGTGGCCACGAAATAGCCACGAATGGTTTTGTGGTTATTAGCCAAGAATTTCCACAAACGTTTCGCGACTATCGTAGCTACGAATAACCATGAATTGGTTCGTGGCAGTGGCCACGAAATAGCTCGAAATGTTTTGTAGTTATTAGCCACGAATTTCTATAAACCTTTCGTGGCTATCGTAGCTACGAATAGCCACAAATAGATTTGTGGCTATGGCCATGATATATCCACGAAAGGATTTGTGGCTATTAGCCACGAATTTCTACAAACCGTTAGCTACAAAACTTTTCGTGGCTACTATAGCTACGAATAGCCACAAATCCATCTGTGGCTATATCACTAATTATCCACGAAAGAGATGTGTCTATTCGTGGCTATGATAATTGCATAGCCACGAAATTGTTCCACTAATTACTATTATAATTCGAATTATATAATACATTAAATCCTAAATGAAAACATATTAATACAAAACAATATACTTTTTACAATGAAAATTTTATTATATAAAAAAAGAGTTAACAATACAACCCATATTATGATTAAAAAAAAAGAAGTATCCCAGTAGTGTAATATGGGTTGTATTGTAAACTCTTTTTTTATATAATCAAATTTTCATTGTAAAAAGTATATTGTTTTACACTACTGGGATACATACACATAATCAACAACAAAAACAAAAAGAAACTAAATGTTCAGAGAGTTCATTCATTAGTAAAAGATAGTGAATGTGGAGTGGGATTAGCTTGCTTTATTGGAGAGTTGTTGTTGTTGGCTGCTGGAGTGACATTGTTGTTGGCTGAGGAGACAATGTTGTTGTTATGCTGAGAAGCCTTTGATCGTCGGCTAGGAGCTGAAGCTGCAATCTCACGACGGGCAATGGGTTGATAGGTCACTGGATCCATGCCGTTCAACGTTAGCAGAGCCGCCACTGCGGCTTTCAACCCAACAATGTCATCCTGCATACTCGGAAGAGCCGCCATTCCAGTGTTCTAAAAATCGGTCTAGGCGGCCGCCTAGGCGGGGCCTAGGCGCTAGGCGGTCCTTGACCTTGGCGATTTCTTCCTAGGCGTTCGAATTAGGCGTTTATGTTATTAAGCGGATTTAAACGGTCCTAGGCGGTCCTAGGCGGGTCTAGGCGGGTCTAGGCGGTCCTAGGCGGCTACACACAATCTTTAACCAATTATCATTTGATTTTTAATTTTCATGTTTGTTTCGGTATAATTTTAAAAATTTATTACATATAACTAAATTTATAAGTTCTTACTTCATAAATTAATGGTTATCAATAAAAAATATTGTAAATTTAACAGATTTGATAGTAAATGTCGTGTGCTGATAAATTTAGCTAATATTCTTTTTGTTATTTCGATGTACTTTGAGTTTTAATCTATTTTTTAGACTAAGAATATGTGAATTATATGACATATATTATATAATATATCTAATATATATCGTTTTCTTTTATAAATACATATAACGCCTAGGCGCCGACTAGGCCCCGACTAGGCGTTCAACCCAACAATGTCATCCTGCATACTCGGAAGAGCCGCCATTCCTTCTTTCAGCAAGCTTATATCCCCCTGCATAGTACTCACAAGCGACTATGATTCAGCATGCCTAAGGAGTGCAGCAGCATTCTCCTTTGAAGATACTTGAAGAAAGTGGATTGACCCGAGCCCATATACACGACCCTTCTTGTTTTTTTGCGGTCTGCAAAAAAAATAACAAACAGTGTACATAAAGTGACAAACCAAACAATAACCAAACAAAATCAGAAGCCATTAAAAAAAAACTCAGACTTAACAGACTCAGACTTAGCAGAGTCAGACTTAGCAGACATACTATATACTCAGAACCAATTAACAAACTCATACTTAGCAGACACATACTCAGACTTAGCAAAGTCTGACTTAGCACACTGATAACTAGGATTTTATATCCTTTGGAGGTATCAATTCCTCCTTACTTATCGTGTAGCAAGAATTATCGAACCACTTTTGGGATATAAATTGACCAATATGAATACACTATACCTTAAAAGTCAAGTAGATCAATTCAAGATGCTATCCTAATTTTCTAAAGCAACTAAGATCAAGCAAACAAGCAATGACTATTCAACTAGTGATCAAAAGAAAGCTAAACAAGGAAAATAACTAAACAAGAGATAATCAAGATTAAGAGGAAAGGTCCATAGGTTAAGGTCAAAGGATAGGGATGACTTGGGACAATCTAGAATGCTAAAACACACTTCAATGAAGTTAATCTCCTAGCAAGGAACATAAACAGTCGACTAATCCAATGTCTTGGTACTAATCATTTTCCCTAACCATAACTCAAGAACAAACTCTCATTTGTGAACTAAGACTAGGAAAGCATTAAGATCAAGTTCCATTTAGCTAATAATCACTCTAAACATTCATTCTCATTAGCTATAATATGAAAATCCTAACAAATCTAAAACAGACATTTCATCGAACACATGGTGAGCAAGAAAACCATAACATCATAATCAACCTGATCAAGGCTAATTAAGCATTAAGAACACTAAGATAGAAGAGATTATAGATAGATAAGCCCTAAGCATTCATCAATCATCCCAAATCACCCTAATCCTACCTAACCCATAAACCTTGAATGAAACTACTCACTAATCATGCTAAGTTCAACAAAATCCATGAGAATAGTGTTAAACATGATGATAATCAAAAGATTAAAAGAAGAAGAGAAGAAATCAACACAAAATAACTCTTAGATTAACCAAAGATTCAAACTTGTCTTCCAAAAGGGTTTTGAAACAAAACAAGCTTAAGAGAGAGTAAAATGAGGGTTTTTGGCTTATAAATGAACAGTGTTCGGAACCGGGTCAACCCGGAACAAACCGGGTATTGATCCGGTTCAAGCTGGTTTGTGTAGGCTTCATCCGACAGTGATGGTCTAGTGAAGGCGTCCGGTGTTGTAACATCCGACTATGGTCGTCCATTTTTGGTGGTCCGGTGTGAAACCATCGGATTGGTCATGCCCGGTGTTGTGGTCCGTGGAAGTTACGGCTAAAAGTCGAGTTGATGCTTGGAGAGAATATGGGGTGAGAAGCATCCGCTGTAGCCGTCCGGTGGAGTGACATCCGACTAACCATGTCCGGTGAAGTGACCCGCTGTAGTGACATCCGACTGAGTGTGTCCGGTGAAGTGACCCGGTGGAATGTTCACTTGTCCCTTTTAGCTCCTTTTGATCATCCAAGTCCAATGTCATCACTCCTATACTCTAGCAACTCCCATAACCTGTATAGAGGCAAATAAATACTCCAAAAAGACACAAGAAATGCAAATCTTAACTCTAAACTCACTAAAACTTCTAAATGCATCAAAACTAAGAAACTAACAAGATTGAACGCAAAATTGAATCAAAACATGAACTCAACATATGCCTAAATGCATGAAAATGTATGAATATCAATTCCCGAAAACTTAAACCTTGCTTGTCCACAAGCAAGCATAAGACATTCAAGAGCAAGTTTGGAAGAAGAGTTTGAAAATGGGGACTCAAAACCACAAAACTCACAACAAGACACAAGGTCTTTCAAAGAAGTTACAATTTGCTCTAATCATATCATCTAATCATGTACTTCCACATTACCGTCTTTCTCAATCCCTACTCTAACTCCCGAGATCCTATAGAACAGAAGCAATCATCAACTCAATTCCTTACACTACAAGAAAACATCAATTTTGCCACTACAATTTGCAACTACAAAAAGAGTGGCAAAATAGAGCGACCGAATAGTAACTAATTTACAACTAAATACCTACCATAAATATTTAGTCGTCATTTAGTGACAATAATGCAACCAATATATGTTGTGCCAGTTTAGTCGTATTTGTACGACCAAATTGTGACTGTCTAACAACTAAGTATTTTAATTGCATAATGGTGGCAAAATTAACCACTATTTTGCCACTATAAGATGAAATCGCAAACCTTTAGTCGCAAAATAGTGACAATATATTGTAGTCACTCTTAAGTGGTAAAACTTGCGACTAAGTAGCCACAAATTGGAATTGTGAAGAAATAGTGGTAATTTAGTGGCATTTTACCGTTACAAATTAAATACCACATTTCCCACGTTTTAGTTAGGTATACCTAATTTTTGCCACTAGCGTATTTAGTCACAAAATTAGTCGCTCTATAGTGGCACATTGGTGGTAAATTAGTGGCAAATATTTCTATATATACCCAGCCACCGTAAATCATTTTGAGAGTGTTAAGACTTATAAAGAACGAAAGGAAAAAAATTGGAGAGAAAAAAATCATTTTTTTAGTAAAAAAATGGCAGGATATTACAACTACCCTAATTCACGAGCATGGATGTATAATCGAATCGATGTCGAGACGAGGAATCTTTCGGAAGAGTTTAAAGCCGGGGTTGATCAGTTCATGCAATTTGCAAGTAACCAGCCAATAGCACAGATCAGTCGTGGTAAGTTCTTATGCCCTTGTAGTAATTGCAAAAACAATGAGACTTTGCCGGGAAAGAAAATTTGGGCTCATTTGTATAGGAGCGGATTTATGCCGGATTATTATGTTTGGTATAAACATGATGAAGAATTTAATATGGATTTAGGCACGAGTGATGCTAATACAAGTCATCATATAAGTGAGAGCCGAGAAGAAGTGGGTAATGTTGTTGAAGATAGATTTGTAGATATGGTGAATGATGCATTTCGTAACCCGGATAATTTTGATAACTATCACCAAGAAAGTAGTAATCAAAATGTAGATGGATATTGCCATGATCAGGGGGTAGTTTTTACGACATGTTAGAAGCTGCGAAAATGCCATTATATGATGGTTGTCATGAAGGTCACTCCCAGTTATCTTTAACTTCTGAATTCATGAACATTAAGGAGGATCATAATATGAGTGAAAAGTATGTGGATAGGTGTGCTGAATTGTTTACACACTATTTGCCTGAGGCAAACAACACAACTGGTTCATATTATGAGACATAAAAATTGATGCGGAATTTAGGTCTCCCATTTTACACAATTGATGTGTGTGTTAAAAATTGTATGATCTTCTGGAAAGAAGATGAAACGTGGGATGAGTGTCAATTTTGTAATCATCTGAGATATCAGCCTGACGAGGGACGAGTTCGAAGGAACAGAATACCTTATAGTCGAATGTGGTATTTACCCATTGCTGATAGACTGAAGAGAATGTATCAGAGCGAGAGGACTGCAGCGTCGATGAGGTGGCATGCAGAGACACAATTGAGGAAGGAGAAATGAGTCATCCATCTGATGCGGCAGAGTGGAGTAACTTTCAACAACAATATCCTCAGTTTTCCCAAGAGTCTCGTAACGTTTATCTCGGTTTATGCACAGATGGGTTCAACCCATTTGGTATGTCTAATAACTATTCGTAATTGGTACAAAAGAAAAATTGGTACAAAAGAAGCATATTTTGGGAGTTGCCGTACTGGAAAGACCTGAATCTCCGGCATAATTTGGATGTGATGCATGTAGAGAAAATTTTCTTTGACAACATCATGCACACTCTTATGAACGTGAAGGGAAAATCAAAAGACACGATAAAGTCAAGATTGGATATCGGAATTTTCTGTAATCGTCCGGAGTTGCATATTGATGATTATGGTAACACTCCTTTTCCTGCATGGCGACTGACTCCAGAAGCCAGACAAATTTTATTGGAATGTGTCAAAAATGATGTTAAATTCCCTGATGGTTACTCATATGACTTAGCTAGTTGTGTGGATATAAGTGGCGGAAAGTTTAAAGGCATGAAAAGTCATGATTGCCATGTTTTTATGGAGCGGCTACTTCCATTTATCTTTGAAGAACTATTACCACACAACATTCACCTTGCATTATCAGGTACTTAATTATTTATATTTTTTTTTTGCAATATATACATGTAAATATGATTATATCGTTACAATTAATAACCACTTGTGACAATTGTAGGAATTAGAATATTTTTTCGTGATTTATGTTCACGAACTTTGCATGAGAGTCGAGTGCAAACTCTGAAAGAGAACATTGTTATGATCTTATGCAACTTGGAGAAAAAAATTCCACCATCATTTTTTGACGTGATGGAACACTTACCTCTACATCTCCCGTACGAAGCTCAGCTTGGAGGACCAGTGCAATACAGGCGGATGTATCCGTTTGAAAGATTTTTCAAAAAATTGAAATCCAAGGCGAAGAATAAAAGATATGCAGCAGGGTCGATTGTTGAAGCATATATCAACGACGAGATATCTTAATTCTCAGAACACTACTTTCCAGAGCATATACAAACAAAATCAAGGTACGTAAACTCTGTAATTAGCTATGTTCACAATTAATTGTCGAGAGGTGTTATTACTAACAAGTGTTCATTCATTAATTTTGTCAGGTCGACAAGATTTTGAGGAAGGTCAAATCCCTGTATATTCTGTCTGTGGAATACCAGATATATTTACTCAAATAGGTCGTTCGAGTGGAGAAATGACGGAAATATGGATTTCGGAGAATGACTATAAGTGCGCACATGCATATGTGCTACGAAATTGTGAATATTTTCGGCCACTAGAAAGGTATGGTACTACGAATCCAGATGTTAACGTTGTATATATATATTCACGTTCCAATTAATATTGCTTTGACGCTAAGTTCATGATTAAACAGTTTGTACGAGGATGAAATTCGTGCTACAAATCCAGAACTGTCTGACGATGATTTTGCTAACAAATGAGATGAAAGATTTCCTATATGGATTGAAAATTACGTACGCATAGATTATCTTATTAAGTATAGCTATTTATATTTTTATCTATAGTTTTACATTTATAACTATTTTATACCTTGTCATTTATTATACAGGTCAGAAAATGGAAACACACCAGAGCTTTTCCCTCATGGGTTGAAGAGATAGTGTATGGTCCCATAAATAAAGTGAAAACATGACACACCTATTATACAATAGGCTATTTGTTTCATACGCGGAAACACGGACACGGACGAAAGACATGTAATTATGGGGTATGTGTTAGAGGAGCTAAGTATTCGGATGATTTTGATGAATCTGATTTCTATGGGAACTTAGTTGACATCATGGAGCTTGAGTATTCAGGTTTACTTAACTTGAAGATCACACTTTTTAAATGTGCTTGGTATGATCTTACAGTCGGCAAAGGCACTCGGTTAAGAAACGGTGGCCTTGTTGACGTGCGTGCCTCGGGAAAGTATTACAAATACGAACCTTTCATCTTAGGTATGTAATATTACTAGCTTTATAAATTTGAAACTTAAATATATATCTAATTTCTTTATATTGACAATTTCTAGCTTCGCAAGCGGATCAAGTTTGCTATATTCCGTACCCTTACACAACGAAGCCAAAAAAGAGCTGGCTCAATGTTCTTAAAGTCATTCCAAGATGAAATATTGTAGGGGAATATACAGATAACGAACCGAACTTGCTGCAACAAGAAAATGATGACGATGTTGTGTTGACTACCATTGAAGATATTGCAGTTAACAATTTGGCGGACGGATTAAACCCAAATGAAGATATCGATTTCGACGTTGAAGACGCTGAAATAGATGATGAATTTGATTGTAATTCATCATCTTCTGATGATGAACAAACCGATGAATATGATCAGTAAACCAATATGTATTATTAATCTTATGCTATATGCTTTGTATCAAAAATCTTATGCTCTATGCTTTGTATCAAAAAAAATTATGCTTTTAATTTTGTAAGATAAATCTTATCCTTAATAATTTGTATAATATGTATTATTTTGGGTTGGGTTAATATTGATTTAGTGGTTTGGCGCCATGAATTTTGGGGTTTGGGTTAAGAATTTGGTTCTTGGCGCTTAGAAAATTTGGAGTGGGAAATTTTTGGGTTTGGGTTATTTGGTTTGGCGCTTAATCAAAAATTTGGGCCAAAATTTTGACATTTCTGTAGACCCAAAGTACTAATCAGACTAAACAGCCCTAAACCTTTAATATTCAACACTCTCGACCTCGCCGTTCTCTCAAACCCTAGCACTCTAATCTTCTCTTCCAATCTCTATACCCAGGCTTGCAAGATCGATAATGAAAAGAGGACGTGGTGGTTCAGTCAAGGGAGGAAAATCAAGGACGAAGGTGGTGGCCTCCTCTGAACCGAGTAATTCTTCTGGTAAACAAATCGCACCGGCGCCGGAGCTCCAATGCGGCATCCGCAAAGACAGGGTCATCCGTCGCCCTCTTCCGTCGCAGTACAACGCCGTTCATCCACCGAATCCAGAAACCTCGCCGATAGAAACCCATCATGCAACGACGGTGGCTGTCAATTCCAAAACCTCGCCGAGAGAAACCCAGCATGCAACGACAGTGGCTGTCAGTTCCAAAACCTCGCCGCCAGAGGCGGAACTGGGGAAGAAGAAGGCTCCTGCTCCCAAAAACAGAAAGCAATCGGCGTCTGTTACCCATCCACCGCCGTCTGTTACCCAGCGACCGCCGCCTTTTACCAAGCCACCGGCATCTGTCATCCCGCCAACGGTGGAATTACAGAGGCCATCGCCTCCGGTTGCTCCGCCACAGCTGGTCGACAAGGACTCGGACTCCGACCATGACCCAAACGCCGCCGATGAAACAGACTCCGACGATGACAACGATTTTGTGGAAGACGACGCCGTGGATGAAGACAACGCCGACGATGACAACGACGCCGAGGATGAGGATGAGGCTGAAGAGTATTTTCAGGATGCTCCAACTTACGATGGTCCACTGGTGGTCACTACGGAGGAGGAGCGGATGACCCTAGAAAGGATGCTTCACATACCAGGTAGAGAAAATTACTTGACGGTCTTGGATCCAAACGTTTTGGTTCCGCTTCAGAAGGAGACAAAGGAGAAGATTGCACCAGAGAAGAATATCACATGGTAAGATGTTTGTCAGAGGAATGTATTTGTCTGTGGAATGTATTTTCTTGTCAAGCAGGTTCATATTGTTCTTGTTCTTGTTCTTGTCTGAAGATGTCTTGTTCTTGGATCCGGTTCATATTGTTCTTGTTCTTGTTCTTGTCTGAAGATGTCTTGTATGGAGTTCTCAAGTGGTTCTGTGCAAAATAATTGTTCTTGTCTGTTCTCGCATAAGCTAACAGTCGGTTATGTTGTTCAATTTTTGACCATCTGAATATGTATGTGTTTGAATATATGTCTGTGTTTGAATATTGTCTGTGTGTATCTGTTATAGCTTGATTATGCGAGACTGTTAGCTTCTAATAGCAGTGTATATTACCATTGTTTTGTATCATTTTTGTTTTGTATCATTTTTGTTTTGTCTATTGTCTACCAATTGAACTGAGCTTTTTGTCCACCACTTTTCAGGTTTGGTAAAGACAAAGGTGTTTTGACTCGGAGGATTTCAAGAATTCTGAAGAACAAGTTTGATGGTCTCTATACCAGTTGGACAAAGGTGCCGACGGACAGAAAACGCAAATACTTCATTGAGTTTGCGGTGAGTTTTGCAACTTTGATATTTCAGTTTCACATTTGTATGGATTATTTATTTTAAATACTAATTTTCATCTTCATTACAACTAGCAAACCCACCATTGGGATTCAGATCTAACGGATCAGGTTCGAGTTGAGTTTGAACTCGTCTGTCTCCGCCGGTTGAAGGGAATGGTTAGCACAGTCAGGAGATCGCGTAAGCAGCCAAAATGGATTGTTGATACGGTGTGGAAGCAGTTGCGTAAGTTATGGCAGACTAAGAGGTCCAAAAAGAGGAGTAGAACAGCATCCAAGTCTCGTAACTCAGACCGAAATGGTCTTGGTCGTCACCAGCACTTGAGTGGACAAAAGTCTTATGCCCAAATTCAAGATGAAATGGTAAGTTAAACTTAGTAGTTTCATGTTTTTTTAAATTGCATTTCTGTCTTTATTTATTAACTTAGTAGTCTTATGTTTCTGTTTCAGGAGGAGGAAATGGGAAGACCGGTTACATTTGGCGAAGTGTTCCTCAGGACACATACTCGGCCATATGGGTCCTTAGTTGATGAGAGGGCGAAAGAAGTTGATGTTGTTTACAAAGAGAAACAACTATCTAGGCAGTCGGAAGCTGGCATGGAGCTCTCTGATACTGAAGATGGACCTCCAGAACTTAGCTTAGATGAGAAAACGCTATATTCCTCCAAGTAACAGTTTCTATCACATCTGAGTTTATATCTGGTTCATAACTGCTTCTGTCATGTCTTTATTCTGATTTTGTTATGTCTGCAGTTGTGCTTCTGTTATGTCTTTATTGTGCTGCTGTTTGAATCTTTATTGTGCTTCTCTTATGTCTCTTTCCTTTTCAGTGTACTCCTGCAGATGCTAGAGGCCATGCTTTTGGTCTTCGTAGTTTTCAAAAGACTCTTGTGAATGGGAGGCGAGCACATGGGATTTGTGGTGCCACAGCTTTTGTTTCACTTCAACAACAACTGAAAGCTGCACAACAAAAGATTGAAGAACAAGCTGCTGATAATGAGCGACGTGAACCTGAGATTGCAAAAATTCTTGCTGACCAACAATCAAAGAATGATATGTTTGAACTCCTCTCAATATACATTCGTCAGAAGGATCCTGAGTTTTAGGATTTCATTGCAGCACATGCTGCAGCACAAGCCTTAAGGACAATGAATCAAGATCCCCACTCAGTTCCAAGAAACTCTCAAGCATGGATCCAAATTGTCTTGTATTAGGTTATCAGTTTGTAATTACTTAACTCCTTTCTTAAGTTCCTATCCTTTTTGTTTGTAAATTAACTTAACTACTTATTTCTCCTTTTGTTTTTTTTTTTATGTTTGTAACAACTTGATTTTTAGTTTGTAATTTCTTACGAAAAGATTAGAGCTTCTAAAAATAACTAAATAGAATTTAGTAAACATTAAAAACAATTACTGGTAAATTATGAAATATATAGAATTAATAAATAAATTGGTTATACATTTGCCACTTTTTATGGACTCATAATCAAAAAAATTAGTTTCACTTTGGTGGCAAAAATTAATAACTAAAACACAACTACAAGATAATGAGGTTAAAATGTCTAAACTTAGTGGCATTATTTGCAACTAATTAAACACTCAGCAACAAATTACACTACTAAATAGTTGTAAAATAGTGTCAAACTTTTGCCACTAAAACACAACTAAATTGAGCTATTGATTAAGGACTACCAATTATAGTGTCAAACTCAAATTACTACTAATATAGAAGTGGCAAGTTGGTGGCCTTTTAAAGACTTAAGCAATTGTCCCAAATTGGTCGCATTTTTGCCACTATTTTCCAACGACGTAATTTTGCGACGAGCACTATTGCTACTACGGAATATAGTTGCAATTTCGTGGTAAAACTCTAATTTGCCACTTAATTGCCACTTCTGTTGTAGTTACAATATCTATGTTTTCTTGTAGTGTTACATTCATTAAAAGGTGAAGTGCAATCTCACAAAGGGGCAATCAATCACTCCCAATTGGCAAGGTTCAAGAAGGGCTATTTGACGTGGCTTAGTAGAATTTCTTTTGGGGGTGATTAACTCTCAAAACAAGGAGAAATTGGCATTACACAAAATATATCTAAGAAATGGAACAATTGATGCATACAAAGTTCAGTTCTCATTGTTCTACCCATTCCCTAGATGATTTCTCTACACATTCCCATTTTGATAATCACTCACCAACCCCAACCCATGATCATTCTTTTCACCAAAAACACTCACCCAAAACGCTTTTCTTTCTTTTCTTGAAGTCAACTAGGAAACCTTAACTGGTTTTACACTTGAGCATACTATTCATTTCTTTTACCCCCCTTTTCTTACTTGATCTTTTCCTTTTTTCATTTCTTTTGATAAACTCTTAGGGGACTTACTTATTCTCTTTTTACTCTTTGCTCTCTTTGACTTGATTTCCTAGTGACTTTCTTTTTCTCTTTGAACACTTTTAAATCTCTTTTTATTGATCCTTTTTTCCGAAGAAAACTTTCATCTCTCCCCCAAACTTGTTTCCCATCCTAATACTAGACTCTTGTGGCACTAGAGCTAGCTAAAATGAGAAAAGACCTTTGTCGTTCCCGATACTCTCAAGTTTTTGCACATGCCAAAAGCTATCAAGAACAGGCCTCACTCAACGAATCAATTTAGGCTTCAAGAAAAGGTTTATGGTCATTGGGTAAGGGAACCATGATCATAACATCAATGGCTTCCCGAGTTAATCAAAAGAGTGGCAAAAGGAAAGTATAACCCAGGAAAGGACCATGGGATTGCATTTCAAGCCCCTAAGCAAGATATTTCAAAGTCAATATTAAGCCCATTATCATGGAATTGAGTTAAGTTCAAGCAAGCTTCATAAAGATAGGGAGTTTCGGAATCTAAAGGTCAAGTAATGGGTTTTCCTTTGTTTTGAAAATCAACCAAAGCAACGAGTAACTTAATTGATGAGCCTCTACAAGGAAAAATCATCATTGTCCCATATGCATGCACCCTACATGATCATCTAGACTCAATTCTAGAATGCAAATGCAACTAAATGCTTTCTTTTGTGAAATGTTTTTGAAATTTTTCGATTTTTTGTGTTTTTCTATGCCATAAATGAATGCATGAGACTCAAAATGCAAGAAGGAAAAATAAGATCAAATAAAATCAAGATTAGCAACTGGTCCTTCTCCTAAACTTAAATCACACAGTCTCTTCTGTGAAAGAAGAAAGGAGGAAAGACCGAAAAACAAACAAATGCAAGAAAAGAAACAAAATATATACAAGGATGGAGTGTGTTACTTGGAGCTTTAAGTGGAGTGAAATGGGATAGAGGAATGGGAGGTGGAGGGTATAGAGCTCCTCCCAAATTGGATGAGATCCCGGTTCTTCTTCAATTTTGCCATGAACTTCCCTTTTTCTTTCTCCCAACTCCAAGACCTATATAGCCTAAAACCCTGAAAAGCTTAGCATATGCATCAACAATGACTAGCTAAAGAAATATGTACAAGGATAAACATGGGAATGTCTCCCAAGTGCGCTTTTATTTAGAGTCGGTAAGCTTGACTTTGCAAACCCGGTTCTTAGGCGGTTGAAGAGTGTGGCCTTCCCTCAAGACTGATGGTCAGGACCTGAGAGGTTAACTCGCTGAGATTAACTGAATCGCCTTGAAACCTTGGACTGATTAAAGCTTGTGCACTTGCAAATGGCCTAGACTTTCCCTTAGACTTGACCTTTTACTCAATGTAGTCACCCTTTAGACCCAATGGATGCAAGCTTATACAGTTGAGAGATGAGTGAGTTTCAATAGCCATTAGAGTTTTCAGCTTGTCTTTATGTCCTTTCTCAGCTCCTTTAACTCCATCTAATCCATTGGTTAGAGCATTTCCATTATGCTCATCAAACAAAGATTGTAGACTCTCACTATCCATGATCTCCTTCTCATACTCTTGAGCCTTTGGGTGATTGTTTACAACCTTATCCTTTCCAGCCATTGCAACCTTTGGAGACATCTTTGTCACCATATCCACAACCTTCTCTTTTGGATTTTTATCATCCTTAGTGATCATCTTCATCAAAGAGATGGATCCAACATACTCAATCTTATTGGTCATAAGAGGAGTTCCAAGAGCTCTATCCACCCATTCCTTTTGAGCACGTCCCATGTGCTAACTCAATGATCCATAGGGATTAGGTGTAGGCCAAACTTGCTTGCCTAAATTTGCAAAGAGCCTTGCCTCCTATAACACATCATCCTCATTTGGAGATAGGATGACACCACAAGTGTGGAGAGTTGTGCTCCTCAAAGGATAGTAAACCTTGTTGTCAACATTATTCAGCACAGTCCGTTTCTTTTTGAAGTCCATACAAGCTCTAGTGGTATTGAGAAAAGAGGTACCAAGTAAGAGAGGTAGTTGGGTACTCTTCTTCATCTTCATGACTATGAAGTCAGTTGGGATAGTGCACTCACCAATCTTCAGTGGGTAGTCTCTGATCATTCCCATTGGAGTTATTGAGTAAGAGTATCCAAATGTAATAGAAGATGGGTACCTTTCCATGCTATTAATCACAAGGGTTTCCACCATGTCAAGAGATATCACACTCACATTAGAGCCGGAGTCACACAATGCATCCTTAATCTCCAAGTCTCCCAAAGTACAACTGATTGTGAATTTACCTGGATTGCCAAGCTTGGGAAGCACCTTTGGTGTGGTTTGGACAGTAGGCATAATATCTTCAGCAGAAATTTCAGTGGCACTCAACTTCTCATCTGGTTCAACATAAGGAGACTCAACTACAGTTGCCTTCATCTCCTTGAGAAGCACAGGTACAGCATGCGGGATTTTATAACCATAGAGAAGTGCTTCTATCTCATCAACCTCTCTCTCGTGGTCTGGTTTCTCATGATCAACAGTAGAGAAGATTGCATTTCAGTAATCTTTGGGGTTCTTCTCCGGGTTTCCGGGCAATGTACCTATAGGTCTAGAAGTGGAAGCATTGGTGTTTTCAACATTGATCAAGCGAGAAGTCAAATGTTGCAGTTCATTCTTTAAGTTCTTTACTTCTAATGCTCCACTTGCTTGCCCTTGGATGTGTTGCTGCATCATTCCCCTAAGTTCAGCATCCATACTAGAAGAGGTAGAAGCTTGTTGCTGTTGGGGTGCAAAACCAGGTGGAGGAAACTGTTGTTTGGGCACAAACCCTCCTTGTTGCCCTTGGTACTGAGGTTTAGAGACAAATCCTCCTTGTTGAGTGTTGTAGGGAACATAGGAATTTTGCTGAGTAGCTTGATTGAAGCCTTGTTGTTTCCCTTGTTGTTGATTGGCTTGAGGGTAGACTTGATCTTGAGGATTAGCTACATTGGTGCTTCTATAGGAAAAGTTAGGATGATTCCTATAGTTGGGGTTGAAGCCTTTGTTGAAACCACCTTGGCCAGCTATGAAGTTCATTTCCTCCTGAGTCATGTCATCCTCCTCACTTAGGAGAAAGGGTTGTGTCTCATCATGGTGTCCTACAAAGTGGACTTATTTTTGGTTAGAGATGATCATCTTGTCCAACTTCTCATGTAAGGACTTGATCTCCTTCTCATATTTCTCCTCAACTGATGATGACCCCCTATTCGTTCTGTCGTAGTCATTATTGTAATTGCCATCGCTAGTAGCTAGGTTTTCAATGAGTTCCATAGCTTCATCAACCCCCTTTCCTAGGAAGTGTCCATTACTAGAAGAATCAAGCATAGCTCGCATTTTGGGGAGCACACCTCTATAAAGGTTGTTGAGAAGAGTTTCCTTAGTGAATCCACGGTGAGGACATTGATTTGTAAGCCGCTTGAACCGCTCCCAAGCCTCAGCAAAACTCTCATTGTTTCTTTGTATGAAACCAGACAACTCATTGCGGAATCTTGTAGTCCGGGTGGCTGAGAAGATTTTCTTAAGGAATGTTTTCTTTAGCTCACCCCAAGTAGTAATGGATCCCGGAGGTATGTTGCTCTCCCACTCCTTAGCTTTATCTGTCAATGACAAAAAGAAGAAACGCATCTTCAAGCCGTCATTTGTGACACCATTAAGGCGAGTAGTGGCACAAATCTTATCGAAAGTGTCTAGATGCTGCAAAGGATCCTCAGAAGGCAGTCCATGTAATTGGTTGTTCTGCACCATATTGATCAATATAGCCCGGATTTCGAAATTGTTTTTGTTGACCGGAGGTAGGATAATGCCCTGTCGGTTTGCATTCGTATCAGGAGCATCCCAATCTCCAATGGCTCTAGCTGGCCGCTCGGGATGAACCGGTATCATGTTTCCCTGTCCATCTCTAGCATCCTCGCCCTGAAGATTCATCTGCTCTTGGTGACCCCGTTGGCCACCTCCTTGATCATGTTGATCTATACCTAGCTGCTCAATACCCACAAAGTCTTGTTGAACCTCTACAACTGGTTCCAACCCAAGTCTTTCCAAGTGTACAGCCCTCTCTAATGCTCTTTGTTCCTTTGCTAACCGTCGTTCATGTGCTTTGATGTCTTCTACCCGTGCAACTAGGTTCGTAGGGCCTCGTCTGCGTAGGTTCATGCACCTATCATCAAAGCAAAAGGAAGAAGCAAGATTAGTAACCAAAGACTTGAAATAAAGAGGAATAGAAATCAAATTGATCAATCCCGAATCCCAAAATGGCAACGGCGCCAAATTGATAACTAGGATTTTATATCCTTTGGAGGTATCAATTCCTCCTTGCTTATCGTGTAGCTAGAGGTATCGAACCACTTTTGGGATAGAAATTGACCAATATGAATACACTATACCTTAAAAGTCAAGTAGATCAATTCAAGATGCTATCCTAATTTTCTAAAGCAACTAAGATCAAGCGAACAAGCAATGACTATTCAACTAGTGATCAAAAGAAAGCTAAACAAGGAAAATAACTAAACAAGAGATAATTAAGATTAAGAGGAAAGGTCCATAGGTTAAGGTCAAAGGATAGGGATGACTTGGGATAATCTAGAATGCTAATACACACTTCAATGAAGCTAATCTCCTAGCAAGGAACACAAACAGTCGACTAATCCAATGTCTTAGTACTAATCATTTTCCCTAATCATAACTCAAGAACAAACTCTCATTTGTGAACTAAGATTAGGAAATCATTAAGATCAAGTTCCATTTAGCTAATAATGACTCTAAACATTCATTCTCATGAGCTAGAATATGAAAATCTTATCAAAGGTAAAACAAGCATTTCATCGAACACATGGTGAGCAAGAAAACCATAACATCATAATCAACATGATCAAGGCTAATTAAGAATTAAGAACACTAAGATAGAAGAGATTATAGATAGATAAGCCCTAAGCATTCATCAATCATCCCAAATCACCCTAATCCTACCTAACCCATAAACCTTGAATGAAACTACTCACTAATCATGCTAAGTTCAACAAAATTCATGAGAATAGTGTTAAACATGATGATTATCAAAAGATTAAAAGAAGAAGAGAAGAAATCAACACAAAATAACTCTTAGATTAACCAAAGATGCAAACTTGTCTTCCAAAAGGGTTTTGAAACAAAACAAGCTTAAGAGAGAGTAAAATGAGGGTTTTTGGCTTATAAATGAACAGTGTTCAGAACCGGATCAACCCGGAACAAACCGGGTATTGATCCGGTTCAGGTTGGTTTGTGTAGGCTTCATCCGACGGTGATGGTCCGGTGAAGGCGTCCGGTGTTGTAACATCCGACTGTGGTCGTCTGTTTTTGGTGATCCGGTGTGAAACCATCGGATTGGTCCTGCCCGGTGTTGTGGTCCGTGGAAGTTACGGCTAAAAGTCGAGTTGATGCTTGGAGAGAATATGGGGGTGAGGAGCATCCGGTGTAGCCGTCCGATGGAGTGACATTCGACTGACCATGTCCGGTGAAGTGACCCGGTGTAGTGACATTCGACTGAGTGTGTCCGTTGAAGTGACCCGGTGGAATGTTCACTTGTCCCTTTTAGCTCCTTTTGATCATCCAAGTCCAATGTCATCACTCCTATACTCTAGCAACTCCCATAACCTGTATAGAGGCAAAGAAATACACCAAAAAGATACAAGAAATGCAAATCTTAACTCTAAACTCACTAAGACTTCTAAATGCATCAAAACTAAGAAACTAACAAGATTGAACGCAAAATTGAATCAAAACATGAACTCAACATATGCCTAAATGCATGAAAATGCATGAATATCACACACAGACTATATACTCAGAACCAATTAACAAACTCAGACTTAGCAGACACATATATATACACTCGTACTTAGCAGCAATCAAGCATCAATATGCTTATAAGAAGAAATGAAGTAACTTGGCGTAACCAGGAAGAAATGAGCCATGGTTACTCCAATCCACCCAAGCTTATGGTTGTGGATATCAATCTCTCTCAAAGGATCCAGCAATACTATTCCGCGAAATTAGGTCCTATAAGAGGCCAAAAAAGTAGAGTTTGCTGATTTAAGGAGAGAGAAAACTTATGGGAGAAGCAAGTTGTTTGAATTTTGAACACCGGGAAATAAAAAGTCCTCCCCCCCCCCTCTCTCTTTTTGTATAAGTTGATGGATGATTTCTGGCTATATGTTTTATGTTTAATTTATGTCTTCTCTTTTATAAAAGGCTCGTAACCACATAATGAAAGCATTAAGTGTTCTAATGGAGCTTCTTCCCCTTTGATATTTCGTGGCTAATAGCATAGATTGGAGTTTGGTCTATCTTATTCTTCATATGAGAGACAACTCCATGTGAGCTTGATCTTCTCTTCTTCATTATTGTCCAAACACCTAAACACAAAAGATCCTCATTTCTCTCTTTAGGAACAAGTTTTTATTCTCTTATTTTAATCTCTTTTCTATCCATCTAGTTACTGATTCTGATCATATTCTAGAGTACACAAACTCTTATTATATTGTGTTACTCTAATTATTGGATTCAGTCCCAAATAGATCTGATTGTTCATCTTTCTTTACAAAATCTATTTTCCCTTTATCTAAACACAAGAAACAACAAGTTCATAGCTATATTGTATCATTTTGATCTCTTTGTGTGGTTCTGTTTGGGTTCATATTCTCTTGATTCTGAGTCTTGTCTCTGAAATCCAACATCTCATTCTTAAGATTCATAATCCATATTTGGTATGACATGTTAATCTTTACATCGGATTATCTAAAGGATGATTTCGGACTCGTGAGAGATTATGGGGTTAAGGTCCTGAACTTTCACGGTATTCAAAAAAACAAAAGAATAAAGATTCAGAGCTTCCTAAAATCTTCATGTTGTTTCTAAACTCTAGAGTATCTTCCAATAACTTTAGAATATCTTCCTAAATTCCAATATAGTGTCGGAGTTCTTATTTTTGATTTTCCAACACACAATTCAGATGTTCATGCATGAGTTTGATGATTCTAACAAAAAAAAACAAAGTGCAAAGGAAATCTTCAGGGAAGAAAACGACGAAAAACGTAAAGAAGACGAATTATCAGAGTTTGAGTCAATGAGAAGGGATTAATGAACGTTAAACGATCTCATAATCAAATAATTAAAAACTTGGAAAACCTATCAGTTTGCAGTGTCTAACCAAACCAAACCTAACAAAAAACCAAACAAAATAATAATAATGGTAACCAAATGAGGTTATAGATGTAACCGAATCACCTAAACCTGGTTTGGGTCGTTTCAGTATTTTCATGTAAGGTTATTTCGTCCACTTTCGGTTGTGGATTATGTGTATACTAACTATAGTTTTTTTTTTTTTTTTGAATTTTCAGGTGTATCCGGGCTCAGCCCGCCCGACTAATCACCTGACTCGGGGAGATTTAGATCTTACCAATATCTTAGACCTGCAAGGCGTGAGGCCCTCCTCCCAACGGGTTTCGAACTAGGGGCGCACTAGAACCAACTCCGTGCACTAAACCACTAGCCTACCTCCGCGTTGGTTACTAACTATATGTTAGAGTCAAGATTAGCACTTTCCTAAAGAAGGCCTATTCATGAGTTTAGGCCGGCCCAGAATGGAAAGACGGTAATAAAAGCCCAAGGCGGTAAAACCTAGGTTTACCGAACTCGGGATAGCCGACTGACATTAGGGTTTGGGAGGTGTCGGAGTAAAGGCGGTGCGCAGGCAAGACGGAAAAAGGGAATATTCCGTAAAAGATAAAGCCGATTTATTAAGAAATATTCGTGTTTATCTTTATTTCCTTTTTGTATTTAGACCGACATTGTAATCCTATATAAGGGAACTGGGGAACATTGAATAGAGACACACTTTTCTTAATATTTTTCGCTTGAGAGACTTTAGAGCAAACTATAAAACCTAATTTCTCTCCGGCGACTTTAGAACTCTCTTTTACCGGCTTCCATCTCGGAAACGCCGACTTTAAACCCTAATTTCCTAAATCTCACCGCGTTCTTTAATTCTTCTTTTAGAATCCCTAATTACAAACCCTAAAACTCTTTCTATCTTGGGATAGACCGAGTTGAGATCTTACAATTGGCGCCGACTGTGGGGATTTCTAAGAGAAATTTCTGAAACGAGATGTCAGGAAAAGGTAACGAAACAGATTCGGAAAACCCTAAGGTTGACCTAAGCGACCATGAGGGAAGTGATTACAACCAGAGTGATCACGAAGACGATGCGGCCAAAAGCGGCAAACAGCCGCGAAACACCGCCAAGACCAAAGCTCGGGATGACGGCAAACATGCCCCGTCACTCAGCGAAACAGAGGCTCAAATCGAGCAAGACAAGACCTTAGCCACTCTAATGGCCAAGATCGAGTCACAGAACGACTTGATCAAAACGTTCTCAAAGAAAGTCGACCTACTGCAGACAGAGCAAGCAAAAATCCTTTCAGGACAACGGTCGAGAAAACCCAGGAGAGAGGTGCCTTCAAAGGTGAAAGACAAAGTCGCTAGACGACTGGTCTATAGCACATCTGAGGAAAGCCACCATGAACAGAGCCATAGCAGCGAATCCAGGAGCAACCCGCGTAAGGAAAGCGACAAGGATACTCGCGAGCGGAGCTCACATCGGAGGGAAGGTTCTGAAAGACCCAAACGGAGCGAAAGTCAGAGACATAACAACCAAAGTGATGAGAGGTATTCACCCGACAGAGAGGAACATACCAGTCACCAGACACGGGACGTGCACCACAGACGAAATTCGCGACGTGAGAATGGCTCGCACCGAGACAACTATCGCCGCGAGCGAGGTATGTCATACGAGAAAACTCACGGAACGTCTATTCGCAGAGCAAGTCGCAACCATGTCGAAAAAAAACTGATTGAGCTCAAAGACACCCTAAAAGAACTAAAAGGGGAGGTCCATGGCGTGAAGGGGTCCGCACCCGAGATAGACCGAATCATCGAGGAAACTCGTAGGACTCCCTTCACCTCGCGCATCACGAACACATATATCAGGCAAAGAGAGAAGCTCAGGCTACCGATGTATGACGGCACCAAAGATCCAGCGACCCATCTCACAACGTTCAAAATCATGGCGGCAAAGGCACGGTTCTCATCAAGCGAGGAGCGCGACATCGGCTTCTGCCAACTGTTCACCGAAACCCTGGAAGGAGACGCGCTGAACTGGTTCTCCCGACTTCCATCCAAGTCAATTGATAGCTTCTCGGACCTCACATGGGCATTCGTAAGGCATCACTTTGCCTACATTCGTAAAGACACTTCGCTAAGCGCGTTGATGTCGATGACGCAAGAGAAGAAGGAAACCTTGAAAGATTTCGTAGAAAGGTTCAGAGCAGTGATGACACGAGCTGAGGTACCAGATAAGTTCACTATCGCAGCCCTGACAAACGCCGTCTGGCACGAATCGCCGTTTTACCAAGATTTAGTCATCAACCCGCCACTAACTATCGAGGACGCACTTCATCGGGCAAACAAATTCGTGGAATTAGAGGAGAAGAAGGTCGCATTGGCAAAGAGGTTCGGTCCTGGAAAACAGGCGGATAAGAAGGAGGAAAGAAAACCCATGCAGCATTACGACGGTAAAAGCGCCAAAACAATGGTTGTGGACGGCACCGACAAATCCCGGTCATCAAAGCCGTGGAATAAAAGAGGGAAAGAGGCGAAGAAGGCGCAAGAAGCCTCCGCTACGGGGGACAAGTACTGTGAATACCACCAAGCTACGTCGCACGACACGGCTGAATGTCGGAATCTCAAAAACGCACTCTACTCCCGACTTTCCAATGAAGAAATCAAGGCGGCCATCGAGAGGTTGAAGAAGGAAGAATCGGGACAGAAGGAAGACAAAGCCGACGAGCAGGCTCCCAAGCAAGATAAACCGCCACGCCGTATCAAAAGCATAGCTTTGAAACGTAACCATGAAGCAGAAGGGGAGGACGACGAAGAAGAAACCCCCAAAACCATCCGAAGAATCAACATGATCATGGGCGGTCTAATCTCCGTAAACGACTCGGTCAGGTCAATCAAGGTCTATGAACGCCTTGCATTGGCCGCGCAAAAAGCGCCTCAACCAATCCTATCAGACGATCCGCCCGTCATCTTTACCGACCAGGACCTCTATGGAACTCACTACCCCCATAATGACCCTCTGGTGGTTGAGCTTCTGATCGGAAGTTGCCAAGTATCTCGAATACTGGTGGACACCGGGAGTTCAATAGACTTAATTTTCCTAGATACACTCAAGAAGATGGACATTAAGGAGGAGGATATCAAGCAGAAGGCCAAGCCGCTCACCGGGTTCACGAGTGAGACGACGTACACAATTGGAACGATCAAGTTGCCTGTCTTCGCAGGAGGAGTTAACAGATTGGTGAGGTTTCACGTCATTGACAAGCCAACCATCTATAACGTAATCCTTGGAACTCCATGGCTATATAGCATGAAGGCGGTATCATCAACATACCATCAATGTCTGAAATTCCCGACACCTAAAGGAATCCAGACAGTCAAAGGATGCCAGAGCGCAAGTCGGTCGTGTTTCGCAAGAGAACATAAGATCAGGGTGCCTTCCTGCATGATAAACACAGAACACGGAAGAAAAGGACCGGAGAAAGAACTGATCCAGCAAGTCATCATTGACGAATCAGATGCAAGCAAGTGTGTGGGCATTGGTGCAGGATTACCGGAAGACATCAAGGAGGAACTGATCACCTTCCTACAGCAAAACGTTACAACGTTTGCGTGGACAATGAAGGATATGAAGGGTATCAACCCAACCATTACAACTCACGAGTTGAATGTCGATCCGACCTACAAGCCAGTCAAGCAAAAGAGGCGAAAACTCGGCCCAGAAAGGGCTAAAGCAGTCAACGATGAAGTAGAGAAGCTACTCGAAGCCGGTTCAATCCAAGAAGTCAAATATCCTGACTGGCTGGCCAATCCAGTGGTCGTGAAGAAGAAAAACGGGAAGTGGAGAGTGTGTGTCGACTTCACGGACCTCAACAAAGCCTGCCCCAAGGATAGTTTCCCGCTGCCGCACATCGACCGACTTGTTGAGGCGACGGCTGGGAACGAACTGCTATCATTCATGGATGCGTTCTCAGGATATAACCAAATCCTCATGAACCCAGACGACAGAGAAAAGACGGCCTTCATCACTGAACGAGGCACGTATTGCTACAAAGTCATGCCTTTCGGCCTCAAAAACGCCGGCGCCACCTACCAGCGGTTGGTAAACCGGATGTTTGCAGGGCAACTTGGTGCAACAATGGAAGTTTATATCGACGACATGCTAGTCAAGTCTCTGATTGCCTCTCAGCATGTCGGTCATCTTAAGGAATGTTTCAACATCCTTAACCGATACGGCATGAAACTTAACCCAACCAAGTGTACATTTGGGGTGACATCGGGAGAATTCCTAGGATACGTGGTAACTCAGAGAGGAATAGAAGCTAATCCAAAGCAGATCACAGCCATAATCGACTTACCATCTCCCAAGAACACTCGAGAGGTACAACGCCTCACTGGCCGCATAGCCGCCTTGAACAGGTTTATATCCCGGTCAACGGATAAATGTCTGCCTTTTTACGAGCTCCTACGAGGGAACAAAACATTCGTGTGGGACGAGAAGTGTCAAGAAGCCTTCATCCAACTCAAGGACTACTTGTCAAACCCGCCGATACTGTCTAAACCCGAGAATGGTGAGACATTACTGCTTTACATCGCCGTTTCAACAACAACAGTGAGTGGCGTGCTAGTTCGGAAAGATCGAGGAGAACAGAAGCCGATCTTCTACGTCAGCAAAACAATGAACGGAGCCGAAACCAGGTATCCTGCAATGGAAAAATTGGCTTTCGCAATCGTCATCTCGGCACGGAAGCTGCGACCTTATTTTCAGTCACATCCGATTGCTGTATTAAGCAGTCAACCTCTTCGAACGATACTTCATAGCCCAGGACAGTCTGGTCGTCTAGCCAAGTGGGCAATAGAGTTAAGTGAGTACGACATCGAGTACAGGAACAGGACAACCGCCAAGTCGCAGGTAATAGCTGATTTCCTTGTCGAATTATCACCTGAATTGGATGTCGGCACCGAGACAGAAGACAAAAATTGGAAACTGTTCGTCGATGGGGCTTCATCTAAAAAAGGAGCCGGGATAGGGATACGTCTCATATCACCAACCGGCGAGATATTAGAGCAGTCATTCAAACTAGGTTTCACGGCTTCCAACAACACAGCCGAGTACGAAGCTTTGTTAGCCGGTCTCAGACTAGCTAGGGAAATCGGAGTACGACATCTCTTGGCCCACTGTGATTCCATGCTTGTAGCCAACCAGATCAACGGTGACTACGAAGCTAAAAATAAACGAATGGAGGCTTATCGAAAGACGGCGTTGGAACTCACCAGTTCCTTCGAATTCTTCGACATTGTCCAGATACCAAGAAAGGAGAATGCCCCGGCAGACGCACTTGCGTCGCTGGCATCTAATCCAAATCTCTGTCGACGGATCCCGGTAGAGACGATTCACGAGCCAAGCATCCCGCACCCTGAGAACAATCAGGAAGAAACTGAAGAAATGATCTTGAGTGAGAAGGACGGCATATGCTGCAATATTCAAGCAAAGGGCATAGACCTCATCGCTGTCCTAACCGGCGACAACAAAGACTGGCGACTTCCGATAAGAGCGTACCTGACGGAAGGGAAGCTCCCAGAAGATAAATGGGAAGCAAGACGACTTAAAGTCAAAAGCGCGCGATACACTATACATGAAGGTATCCTCTACAAGTATTCTGCTAACAAGATCCTCCTCAGATGCATAAACGGAGATGAAGTAAGTCGGGTTCTTGAAGAAACGCACTCTGGAGCATGCGGAAACCACTCCGGAGGCAGGTCTCTCGCCCTCAAAATCAAGTTGAATGGTCACTATTGTCCGACTATGATAACCGACTGCGAGACCTACTCTAACAAGTGTGAAAAGTGTCAGCGACATGCGCCATTCATACATCGACCTACAGAGCTACTCACAACGTCAACTGCGGCTTACCCATTCATGAGATGGGCGATGGACATCGTCGGACCATTACCATTATCCAATCAAAGACGTTTCCTGCTCATCATGACCGACTACTTCACAAAGTGGGTAGAGGCCAAGGCTTACGTCGCAATCCATGATGTCCAGGTTCAGAATTTCGTCTGGAAATACATAATATGTCGTTTCGGGCTACCCTATGAGATCGTCACAGACAACGGATCACAATTCATCTCGAAAGTGTTCGAAGGGTTCTGCAAGAAGTGGGATATACGCCTTAGCAAATCGACACCAAGGTATCCTCAGGGAAACGGCCAAGCCGAAGCCACAAATAAAACCATCATTGCCGGCATCAAAAAACGCCTTGAAAGAAAAAAAGGAGTTTGGGCAGATGAGTTAGATGGAGTCCTCTGGTCGCACAGAACGACACCTCGCAGTGCAACGGGAGCCAACCCGTTTTCCTTAGCCTTTGGCGTGGAAGCAATGGTACCGGCAGAAGCTAACATTTACACTCTCCGCCGCTCTCTCATGCCGCACCACACTGAAATCAACGAAAAGATGCTAATCCAGGCTCTCGACACCTTAGAGGAAGAACGGGATCGAGCCCTACTCAGGATTCAAAACTACCAACAGCTCGCAGCTCGGTACTACAACCAGAAAGTCAAAGAACGCCATTTTCAAGTCGGTGACTTCGTCCTCCGCAAAGTTTACGAAAACACCAAGGAGCAAAGAGCAGGGAAACTCGGGGCAAAATGGGAAGGACCCTACAAAGTCACCAAAGTCGTCAAACTAGGAGTCTACGAGCTTGAGTCAACGAAAGGCAAGGCTTTACCTCGATCCTGGAACTCGGCAAGCCTGAAGGAGTACCACTAAAGACGGCAAGGCGTCTAAAAAAAAAAAAAAATTATGTACTAAGAACTACGAGTGACTTGATTCCTCCTCGGAGGATACGTAGGCAGCCTTTACCGGCACAGTCACAAATCTAATAAAAACCTTATTCTTCAGATAACCGTCTTGAAAGGCAGGCAAAGACCCGCTAAACAGGTAAGTCCTCTCATTAAGATTCAAATATTTGATGATACCCAACCAAAGCCGAGTCCTAACTCGCAAAAGCCGAGTCCTAACTCGCAAAAGCCGAGTTCTAACTCGCAAAAGCCGAGTTCTAAACTCGCAAAAGCCGAGTCTTAACTCGCAAAAGCCGAGTTCTAACTCGCAAAAGCCGAGTCCTAACTCGCAAAAGCCGAGTTCTAACTCGCAAAAACCGAGTTCTAAACTCGCAAAAGCCGAGTCTTAACTCGCAAAAGCCAGATTCCAACTCGGCTTAAGACGAGCAACGACTCGCAGAAAGACAAGCAATGACTTGCACCATCAGCACCATGCCTCCTGGCCAGGGGCACGGTCCTTCTTGCGCACGAGGTGCACATCGTGGCAAGAAGAAGCCGGGATCCGTCCCGCAAATTCTTCGTGGTAGGAGATAACAAGTAAGCCGAGCAGAAAGAACTCGCATGTTCTCCCACCCTTAGAATAAATCCGAGCACCCGTAAGTCTCGCAAAACCGCCTTACGGCAAGAGTCGCTAAGTTGTTTGAGCTTGAAAAACTGAGCATAAACATCCGGTAAACAAATACAAGCTCAATACAAAATTAGTACGACTAAAAAACTAACTAAAGTCGCTATCTGATTAAACCCGTCTTATGCCAGTTTAAAAAACAAGAAATGAGCCGACTAAGTTAAAATCACTACTTGCTTTAATTAGTAAAGGTGACAAAGATCTAATGACAAAAGTCGCTATAAGTTTAAATACTATGGTACGACTTGGTCCTTGAGTTCCAAACAATTACTCATGTTTTGATAGAATGGTCAAAGCCACTAGCGGGCATAAAGCAAGTTTAAATACGATAAAAACAACAAGAGTTCACCAAAAAAAGATTACAAGACTGATACAGAAAATTATTAAAGATAGCAACCCATGCTGACGACTAATGATCGATACCATCCTTCTCCACCTGGCCCTGCGCCTTAGGAATACCGTCTACGGCCGCGATCTCCAAGCGAACAGATTGGACGAGATCGGCAGGAACCGCCTCTGGAATTATTCCGCAATTGGTTCCAAACTGGTCAATATGCTGTGGGACTGGAGGAGGAGAGTCATGAGAACGATTGAGAAGAGGATGACGAAGTGGCGAGAGGACAAGCGTAAGCTCCTCTTTGGTTACGACGCTCATATCATCTAACTCCGCGTCCACCGCGACCTCGTCAGCAGAAATCTTGTCCAAGACGGTTTGGGGAATCGGCACGCCTTGCCCGCTAAGCTTCACCAAACACCTTTTGAGCCCAGAAATCTGAGCCTGCTTGACCTGCACTGCAACGGCGGTCTCTTGATCGCTGATATAACGTTTGATGAGGTCAAAATGAGTCTGTGCCTTCGTCCTGGCCGCAGCTTCGACTCTCTCTCTCTCTTTTTGGATCAGATCAAGATGAAACTTCTGCAACCTCTCCTTCTCCAACTGAAACCTATGATGATCGGCTTTCGAACTCTCCTCAGCCGCCTTCAGTTTCCCCTCAAGGACCAGATTATTCGCTTCTAGCACCTTCTTCTCTTCTTTAATCTTCTTAAGAAGATCGTCCCGCTTGGTGACCGCCGAAGCCATCTTTTTCGCACTCCAACAACTTTCCAGAGCCACACGATTGGAGGCCGCAATCATCTACAAAACAACAAATAAAAACTCCCGGATGAGATTGGATGGTTAGAACAAAAAGATCAGGCGAAGGCGGACTTACGTTAGCTTCGGCATGTTTCAACTTGACAACAGCATCTGAATGAGGCAGCTCTTCCAACACCGGCCAATCCGACTCATTCCCTCTCACGCATGTCAACATATCAAAGCAAGCTCGAGGATTGTTGACAAAGGGGATTTCACTTTCATATTGGTAAGCGAAATTGTGGATAGACGGCCGGACCTCTCCCTCTTTCACTTCACGCCTTGGCCGCACCAAGACGAGTTCCTTGTTGGACACGAAAGGCTTAGGATTGCCGGACTTATCAGGTAAAGTCCCGTCAAATGTGTAGAACCGTTTCCACGGATCCTTCTGTTTGGCAGGTTCTCCGGAAGCCGCCGCCTCGGCAATAGCGTCTTCGGATGTCTTATTCGCTTGAGACGCTTTCTTTGTCGGCTTCTCCTGAGCCGCCTTGTCTTCTGCGGGCCTTTTCCTCGAAGGGATTTTGGGTGGCAATTTGTGAGGATTCCCCGCCGGCGCAGTCGATTTCTCGCCAATTTCAGAAGATTGGTTGCCGCCTTGAGTGAGCGGAAGTTCACCTTTGTCGGTCAATGGCTCGACGGAAGAAGGATCGAACGAGATCTCCTTGGAATAGTCGACAGAGCTGATTCGCTGAACTTTGCCCATCTTTCTCGGTTTAACAAGTTGATCAGCAGTAACTTTCGCCTTGGTGTTCCACTTAACTGAAACAAAATAAGTCAGGACCAACAAAAACGAAACCACCATAAAGCGATAGACAAACCTGCAGAGATCCGCGGCAAGAACTTGTTGATACGATCACGGGTAAGGTCTTTCCACTTGCGCAAACCCAAAGCCTGAATCTGCTGAAGGATAGGAAAGAAGTTGTCGGGATACGGCTTCAGAAAAGGGTGATCCACTGCAAAGACAAAAAGGAATTAAGTAAATTGACTATGTTCAAAAGATGAGAAAAATCGGGACGATAGCTACCATAATCAGTATTCCAAGACGTCCTAATGAGTTCCTTATGCTCATCGGGAACCACTAATGATGACAGTTCGACAAAGAAGTAGGATCGCTGCCAGTTGTTGATTTTCTTAGGCGCATCCGTCAAGACGCGGTTGCCGCTCTTGAATTTAACCGCAAAACACCCTGGGCTAGTGGCTTTCATACGGTTGATTGACGTCATCTCCTCAAAAATCTGAGCGGTTATTGTGATGCCGGCCTCAGCCCCTAGCACAAGAAGGCCGACCATGTGACGAACCGCAACAGCTGAAAGTTGGGAGATAGCAATCTCGCGACGATGGCAGTATAAAATCAACAGGTCGGGAAGCGGGAACCAACAACGACAACCCCCAGTAAACGTGTTGATAAAATAAGACTCGTAAAGCGTCATGTATCCCGGAGGCGGACTCCAGGGACGGTCAAGTGGAAAGGGGATAATGACCTTGATCCTTGGATCTGCTCCGCAATCTCGAAGCACAGATCTCACCGTAGTCGCAGTAGATTTGGTCTTAAAGACGTTGCCAAACATCTCATCAGGACCGGTAGGAGCATTGTCATCAGAGCCACCCTGACCGACATCGATATCGTCCCCGTCTTCATCAGAGTCTCGTAGCTGAGGAATGACTAAGTCTTCCCGACCCGAGTTTTCAGCGGCATCATTTTGGCGAGATGCCTCGCGACGACGTCGCAGCTCTTCAATGGCAGAATGAGCTGGGTGATTTCTCAAGTCAGAAGAAGTGCCAGACGACGAAGAAGCAGGAGAATCGGGTTGACGACTTGACGAGTCATCCGCAGATGAGACTAAAACAACTTCCTTGTCTTTACTCGATGAACAACGGATCAAAGACATGGATTTGATAAAGAACGAATGAAGAACACAGGAGGGAAGTAAAAGTTTGATCTTAACACCTATAAAACCTAAGGCGGAGCAACGGCGGAAGAAAGATCGGAAAATAAATACCGAGAGAGAGAAATTACCTTTCGAGATTCTTCATTGGGACCAAATGATAAGGAAAATGGCAAGAAGGAACTATTTATAAGAAAAATGACGGCGTGGAACTCGAGGCACACCTTTACCTAGGCGATGCTTCGTATCCCGCACCTACCCGACGATAGGACCGAGAATCAATTCCGGTTTAGCCAAAAATACCATCGGTTTAGAGCCAAGCGCACGGTTATCTCCAGACAGATCGGCCTAGCCTAATACGGGCCTGAAAGTGAAACATGGGCCTAAAAGACAACGTGGGCCTACCTAAATCATTTCTCAAACCATAGGTTAACTCCTCGTAATGCCGACTTGAGTACAAGTCGCCACACTGGGGGGGGGGCTTATTGTTAGAGTCAAGATTAGCACTTTCCTAAAGAAGGCCTATTCATGAGTTTAGGCCGGCCCAGAATGGAAAGACGGTAATAAAAGCCCAAGGCGGTAAAACCTAGGTTTACCGAACTCGGGATAGCCGACTGACATTAGGGTTTGGGAGGTGTCGGAGTAAAGGCGGTGCGCAGGCAAGACGGAAAAAGGGAATATTCCGTAAAAGATAAAGCCGATTTATTAAGAAATATTCGTGTTTATCTTTATTTCCTTTTTGTATTTAGACCGACATTGTAATCCTATATAAGGGAACTGGGGAACATTGAATAGAGACACACTTTTCTTAATATTTTTCGCTTGAGAGACTTTAGAGCAAACTATAAAACCTAATTTCTCTCCGGCGACTTTAGAACTCTCTTTTACCGGCTTCCATCTCGGAAACGCCGACTTTAAACCCTAATTTCCTAAATCTCACCGCGTTCTTTAATTCTTCTTTTAGAATCCCTAATTACAAACCCTAAAACTCTTTCTATCTTGGGATAGACCGAGTTGAGATCTTACACTATAGTTAAGAAAATGAAGAACAATAAATGGTAAAAATAAAAGGACGTATATAAAGTAAATATATACATCTATTCTATTAAAACAGGAAGATTTGCCATGGTACATAAATGTTGTTTCCGAAATTTGCCCTTGATTTTATTAGGATTTGTAATCTTCATTAAGGGTAAAACTGTAAAACAATTTATATTTGATTTATTCATAATATCTTATAATATCTTTTGTTTTTCTTTTTCTATTCTAATCATATCTAACAAAAAAAATTTTCAAAAATTTAATAAAATAATAATTAATTTCGAAACTAATAATAAAATAAATATTATAAATTATTCTTAACTAAAATTTAACTTAAAAAATAAAATCAAGCATAATTAAGTTACTAAATCAATTGGTACATATAATTATATAATTTAATACATAATTATTTTATAAATTATATAATCATTAAAATTAATAAATTATTATTAAAATAAGAAAATAGAATATAATATTGAAATAATAGTTTAAACTCAATAATAATATTGATAATCGATATATTTAACATAATCTATTATATTTTATTTATTTTATTACAATAAATGTAACCATGTATTGTTAATATTCTTTTCTATATCTACATATATATATATATATATTATAATTTAACTATAACTTTATATAAATTCGATATAGTAATATTATCTATATTATTAAAACATGTGACCTTTTTTGAAACTACCCTTGGTCTTACGGGGGATATTACTTTTTGTGTCATTGGTTTTATCTTAATTATAAAAACACATCAAAATGAACTTAATCGATCCAAAATGTTAAATGAACGGGTTATTATATATTAGTTACATTTTGATTTATAAAATAAACATAAAAATCTTTATATTTAGACCATTATTAAACGGGTCAAAAAATAGATGAACCAAATTTAATTATCTATACTATTAAAAACAAAATCTGTCTACTAGAATACGTGATAGAAAACATAACCCGCGCTTCATTAGCGCGGGTCAAAATCTAGTTATGGTTAAACCACACCATTCGAAATATAGAACCTATATAACATTTGGAGAACGACTAGGAGAACTTAGTAATTTAAAAAGAAAACTATAAAACCTGTGCAACAGTCACCACTTCAACGCCAGAATGGCACCAAGAGTCCCCCCAAACACTTCAGTGTTACATACAAAAATCGACCAAACATTTAAGTAAATAAATGTGGTTTTTGAATATTAACAATGAAGCGTTAAAGGGAACTCATGGGGACATTTGACTCTCTTTTTCTAGCTCTGTCCCTAATAAACAACACTAGATGCATGCCTTACTTACATATCTGTGCAAAGGGTCTCCAATTCTTTCTTTTCCAATAAGAATTTAGATAATGGGACCAATAATCATATATTCGAATCATACAATTACACTAGTAAAAAAATACCGTATAGCCACGTTTTTGTCACGATAAATCGTGGCTATTTTTTAATTAGTCACGAATTAGTCACGATTTGTCACGTGACAAAAAAACGTGGCTAAATCGTGTCTAAAACGTGGTATTTAGTCACGTTTTGGTCACGATATAAACCGTGACTAAGTATAGCCACGTTTTTTCACGAACCAAACGTGGCTAATCTATCCACGTAACATATCGTGGCTAAATTGTGACTAATTATTCACAATTTAGCCACGTTTATTTCGTGGTCATGGTCTGTCCAATCTAAAATTTTCAAACCTTACCCTCCAAACCCTAAACCCTAAACCATTATCATACTATAAACCATACTATTAATCATAAACTATTAAATCAAAATATAAATATTAATTATAAAAAGAATTATTATTTATAAATCTAAACTTTCGAACATTAATTTAAAACTTTACCCTCCAAGTTCGATACCCTAAACCATAATCATACTATAAACCTTAATTTTAAAAATAAATTATTAAATCAAAATATTAACATTAATTATAAAAAGAATTATTATTTCTAAATATAAAATTTCCAAACCTTACCCTCGAAACCCTAAACCCTAAACCCTAAACCATTATCATACTATAAACCATATTCTTAATCATAAACTATTAAATCAAAATATAAACATAAATTATAAAAAAAAAAATTATTTCTAAATCTAAAATTTTCAAACCTAACCCTCCAAACCCTAAACCATTATCATACTATAAATCATACTCTTAATCATAAACTATTAAATCAAAATATAAACATTAATTATAAAATGAATTATTATTTTTAAATCTAAAATTTCCAAACCATATCCTCCAAACCCTAAACTCTAAACCATTACCATACTATAAATCATACTCTTAATCATAAACTATTAAATCAAAATATAAACATTAATTATAAAATGAATTATTATTTCCAAATCTAAAATTTCAAACCTTAATTTAAACTTTTACCCTCCAAACCCTATACCCTAACAAATTTTCAATTACTATCACATATTCAGACCTAAGATTCAACACTTATACTAATTATTTTTTCAAATCTTTCATTTTCAAACATTCTTATAACCTTAAACACAACCCTTAAAAGCATATACCCTAAAAAATAATCATACTCTAAACATTAATTTCAATCATAAACTATAAAATCAATAACCCTAAAACCCTAAACAAACCCCTAAACTTTAAACCACAAACACTTTTTTCATCTATCACAATTATAAATTTAAGATTTTTAAAATATTAATTTTAACAATTTGTATTATAAATTTAAGATTTTGTTTTGAAAATCTACTCATTTATAATACTAATCCAACTTAATCATTTTTATTTATTATATATTCTTATTTTATAATTATTTTTATATCATTTATAAAATTTCAAATTTTTAAAATTTTAGTCTATTATAATTTGAATTTAAATTTTTTATTTTAACAATTTTTACTAGTTTTAATTCATTTTAGAGTATTATACATGAATTAAACCTAACTATTTTTTGATTGGCTGATATTTTAGCACATGGATCACATTATAAGCCGTCAGATTTCATCTAATTGTCAATCTTAGCCGTCCATTGTCATTAACCCTAATTAAGTGAATGTCTCATCTTCTTCACCCACGAGCCACACACTTCTTTCTTCAGATTCATTTGCTTCTTTCACTTTATTTTTGTATCAAATCAAGCTTCCTCTCGTCACTGGAGCTTCAACGAGAGAGACCAAGGCGAGCAGAGGAAGATGAATCACCCGGTCACGCCTCTCGTCCTCGGCGAAGGAGTAGCCGCGGTTTCGGTTGGTGGTGGTGTTAGTGGACACTATAGATCTGTGACGGCGGTTTATCGGGTGGAGGGACGAAGGTGTGACGGTGGTTGATGCGGTGGATTCGTGATGCGGTGGAGGAAGACGAATCGCCGGAAAAGCTTGTCGTCGCCGGAGAGGACGCGGCTTCTGGTTAAGATTCTCGTCGCCGGAGATGAAGACGTGGTGCGGCGAGCGGAGCCAATGTCTGACGAAGGCTATAGAGAGAAGATAGAAGACGACGGGGAGAGAGAAGCTTTTCTGATTTTTTTTTGGCTTTTTTAGATTAATTATTTAATGTAATTTTACCAATTAAATTAATTTTACCCAATTAGATTTATCCTTTTATTTTATTATAAATATTATTATAAATAAAACGATTTCTTTATGTTTGTTTTTTTAAATTATTGTTATATCAAATTATTTTTTGTATTTAAAAAAAAAACGTGACAAAAACATATAAGTCACGAAATATAACGTGATAGAACGTGGCTAAGTTTGTCACGAAATATTCGTGACAAAAACGTGGTTTTTAGTCACGATTTGGACACGGAAAAAATAGTCACGATTGTATAGCCACGTTTTTTCGTGATTATTCGTGATTAAAATCATTTATAGCCACGAAATATTAGTCATAGTCACGAAATAAAACGTGGCTATATGTAATTTTGTTACTAGTGTTAAAGAACGTGTTAAATTTTGATTATGTGAAAAATGAATCGAGTCGAAATGTTGGGCCTCGTTAGATAATATTTGACCGAATAATTTTATTTTGTCCTTCACTGGCTTGAAACATTTTGAAACGACACAAGTATTTTTTGCATGGATTCTTCTACTGATATGAATTTTCTCCTTCTTTGATTTATTGCCACCGTTTCTCAGATTAATGCTACTAACAAATATTCTCCATTTAATTTCCCATACAAAATGCGGCTAAACAATGTAGTGAGGACAAGCAAGACCGGTATCGAAACTATAAGCATATAATGTCTAAAACAGAATCTCTACGTCTATGCATCCTTTATATCTTGTGAAAAGCCGTAAGGACCTTTCTTAAAAAATGCTGATTCGATTTACTCTTTCCTTTAACCCTAATTTGCGTCTACATTCAAAATGATTTTCTTGGCCATCATTACTATCTGTCTCTTTATATCTCTTCCCTCTTAGCCTTTGACTATATATAGAAATGTATCTACTTCCATCTTCTAAACCTTATATCAGTCTCTTGTACTCATATTGCTACCCATATCTACATGCAAGCAAATGTTTATATACAAAACAAGAATAAATATTTTTGGTTGGATGTCTCCTAGAGTTCCTCTGAACACTTCATTGGGGATACAATTTTTTTTTTAATGATGATTACCCACTGAAGTGTTTGGGGGAACTCCCGGACCCAATTCAACGGATTTCGGCCTGTCAAGTTGAGTTTTCGATTGGTACCAATAGATTTCAAACCAACTCACCCACAAACAACCAGGTTAACACATAATCAAGCAAAAATTTACAAATGTCATAGGGTCAGCTGACCCCCTCCTTTCATATTGGCTCCGCCACTGGGTCGATGCATGCATACATCATATATATAACCTTTTTAAAGTCGAATATGAGCTGTTTTATTCTTGTGTAGAATTTAATATGCTGTTGAATCTTTGCTGAACTAAATAATACCAAGTCGAAAATGTAAATCACATCTTCCAAGCGGCATTGAACTAGGAACATTGGAAACTCCCAATGCGACTAATTTCTTAAGACGACGTTCAGAGAGTTCATTCATTAGTAAAAGATAGTGAATGTGGAGTGGGATTAGCTAGCTTGATTGGAGATTGTTGTTGTTGGCTGCTGGAGTGACATTGTTGTTGGCTGAGGAGACAATGTTGTTGTTATGATGAGAAGACTCTGATCGTCGGCTAGGAGCTGAAGCTGCAATCTCACGACGGACAATGGGTTGATAGGTCACTGGATCCACGCCGTTCAACGTTATCAGAGCCGCCACTCCTGCTTTCAACCCAGCAATGTCATCCTGCATACTCGGAAGAGCCGCCATTCCTTCTTTCATCAAGCTTATATCCCCCTGCATAGTACTCATAAGCGACTGTGATTCAACATGCCTAAGGAGTGCAGCAGCATTCTCCTTTGGAGATACTTGAAGATATTGGATTGACCTGAGCCCATATACACGCTCCTTCTTGTTTTTTGCGGTTTGCAAAATAAATAACAAACAGTGTACATAAAGTGACTAACCAAACAATAACCAAACAAAATCAGAAGCCATTAAAAAAAACTCAGACTTAACAGACTCTGACTTAGCAGAGTCAGACTTAGCAGACAGATTATATACTCAGAACCAATTAACAAACTCATACTTAGTAGACACATACTCAGACTTAGCAAATTCAGACTTAGCACACATACTATATACTCAGAACCAATTAACAAACTCAGACTTAGCAGACACATATATATACACTCGGACTTAGCAGCAATCAAGCATTAATATCAACATTTGTATAAAACATTAAAAAACTCAACACATTAAACACAACTTACTTCAATATAGGCAGCAGTGATGTCTTGGCTAGATGGAGTAGAACATGATCCTTCTTCACTTAAGGATGATTGATGTGATCGAGAGAGAGCCAACTCCTTAGCTTTCCTCACAAGAGCCTCAGCTTGTTTGTCAATTACAGTTCCGTCCTTCTTTGTATGAGTCTTGAGCACCACCGCGGTTAGAGGTGGATCTTCTCCACCAGCCTCCACCCTCTATTCAGAAAACATATTAGTATCAAAATATAAAAAGTTTTTATTTACATTTAGAAAGGAACTTACCATCTCATGCCTGATACGAATGTGCGGTTTTGCTCCAGAGGTGTGACGGTGAATGCCCAGCACATATGGATCCGAGGTAGCGTTCTCCGAATTAATCTTTCTCCTCTTTTGGTGGTGCTCCTCCTCCCAAGTCTCCTGCATTATACACCAGTCTCAAACACTGATAAAATCAGGTTTTTTGCCTGCTCGTTTCCTCTTCCTCACAATGTCTGCAACTGAGAGTCTAGTCACTGTTTCCCATTTCTGGTAAATCAAATCGTGATGCTTTTGATCCCAGTAGTACTTTTGCTACACATGAAAAAGAATACCATTAGTTAATATGAGAACAAAGACGAGGACACAACAATAATGTGAAACATAGATAAAACTTACCACAAACGTAGTCCATCATTCTGTCTTCTTCTCGTCGGGCACCATACTGTAATTCCATCAAGGTCCCCAAAAATTTGATTGATACGCTGCCACAATATCTTTCCTAATGCAGTCATCAATGCCAAACGTATAACAAAAAGAAAAGCAGTATCAAACTCAAGAATATCAAACAAAACCAAAACCAATTGCTTACAAATGCATTACTTAGTTATATTTAGCAATCTCAAAAGCAAACATAATATACAATATCAAACTCTACTATCAAGCTCATATCAGAAGCAAACGCATTACTTAGTTATTTTAGCAAACTCAGAAGCAAACACGAGATACATTCCAATATCAAACTCTATTATCAAACTCTATTATCAAACTCATATCAGACTCAAAGACATTACATAGTTATATTAAGCAAACTCAGAAGCAAACACGAGATACATATCAATATCATACTGTACTAACATATCAATATCAAATTCATATCAGTCCCAAACCTATGATCAAAGTCAAGACTTAGCTAGGTCTAAGACATCTAATAGAAGCAAAATCAAAAGCAAACTTAGATCAACCTCAGACTCATCCATTTGCAGAAGCAAACTCGATAGAAAAAATAACAGAACCAATCGCATTTGGCATTAATAGAACTATTGCATTTCGTATTAACATATCAATATCAAAGACGACTATCAAGCTCATATCAGAAGACTATTAACAGATGCATATGGTATTAACAGATGCGTAAGACCATTAACATAAGTATAAACCATTTCCAAACATTTCATATAATCTATTAACCAGTCGACTATCAAGCTCATATCAGAAGACTATTAACAGATGCTAAGACAATTAACAGAAGCATAAACCATTTCCAAACAGCTCATGTAAACTATTAACCAGTTGACTATGAAGCTCATATCAGAAGACTATTAACATATGCATAAACTATTAACAGATGCATAAGAAAATTAACAGAAGCATAAACCATTTCCAAACAGCTCATATAATCCAAACAGCTCATATAAACTATTAACCAGTTGACTATCAAGCTCATATCAGAAGACTATTAATAGATGCGTATGGTATTAACAGAAGCATAAGACCATAACAGAAGCATAAACCATTTCCAAACAGCTCATATAATCCAAACAGCTAATATAAACTATTAACTAGTTGACCATCAATCTCATATCAGAAGACTATGAACAGATGCGTATGGTATTAACAAAAGCATAAGACCATTTACAGAAGCATAAGACCATTTCCAAACATATCATATAATCCAAACAGATCATATAAACTATTAACCAGTTGACACTATCAAGCTCATATAATCGCATTTGGCTTTAACAGAACATGCGTAAACCATTAACAGAAGCATAAACCATTTCCAAACAGCTCTTCTAACCCTAAAATCGAAGACTAGTTACTCTTACCATAAACCACCGTTTTCTTTGTCAGGATGGATGAGTGGCATGCTTCGTCTCTCTGGTGCATCCATCACGGCGTCAAGGCTCGGTAGTGGATGACGAGCGCATCATGTATTAGTAGACCTCATCATTCCTGGAGGGATCTGACTTTGCACAACTCGTCTGCGGGCTGTGGATCCACCAGAGGAAGAAGGTGTGAGCTGATGATTCATCTGTATGCATACATATAGATGTTAGTGAAGATCCGAGAGAAAATTAGGGTTCTTGAAAAAAAACAGGGTTTTGAATAGACAAAATCAGACATAGAAGATAAGGGTTTGAGAAAATAGGGTTTTGAAAATTAAGGTTTTGAAAATCCAAGAGAGAAAATAAGGCTCGTGAATAAAAACAAAATCCGAAAGAGAATGGTTTGTGAAGAAACAAATTGGAGAGAATAAAATAAGGGTTTGTGAATAGGGTTTCGAAAATCTGAAAAATCAAACATGCAATACAGAAGAAGAGACGAAGACGAAGCGACTTACCATAGCGGAATCGAAGATGGTGAAGAGGAGTTAGGGTTTTCAGATGCGAAGGGGAGAAAACAGTTTGACTCGACTCGAGGATGAACAAAATCGAGGAAGAAGGAAGAGAGAGTGGGAGATCGGAGGAGGAATCGATGGCAATCGAAGAAAGAGAGAGGTCAAGAGATCGGAGAAAGTTTGAAAAGACCTTATACATTTGTGTATATATATATAATATATATGAAAATTCAAAAACATCTACAATTGAATAAAAAAATTAATTTAATCTTATATATATAAATTTATTATTATTATTATTATTATTATTATTATTATTATTATTATTATTATGATTATAAAAACAATTACAATTGAATAAAAAGTTTAAATTTAATCTTGTATAATCTTTAATATATGATTTTAAATTTTCTATATATATAATTTTTTTATTATTATTATTATTATTATTATTATTATTATTATTATTATTATTATTATTATATATATATACATTTGATTATGAGTTGAAATTTGAAATATTATTCATTAAATCTTGAAATGCTTCAATATTACTAGTCTTCACATGAGTCTGAATCCGAATATTCACTATAATGATCATTTATATCATCTTCAGACACATATTCGTCATTTGGATTGATCATCGGTGTTGGATCATACTCTGAAGCATCTTGGACTGTATGTGCTTCGACTCGTACAATATCAGTTGTTAGTATTACATGCTCCGCAATGTCGCTTTGTATTGCAAACTGAGAAACTTCTTGAGTTTCACAAAATCCTCTAGGCATAACCTTCGTTGTAGCCCACCATTCTTCTCTGGTTGGTCGTACTCGCGGATAAGGAATGTAACATACTTGATCACATTGCTCTGGCAAGATGAATGGATCGTACTTGTCATAATGCATCTTTGGGCAAACATCAACTATACCTGATGGATGTCTCCGTATTCCTCGAGTGGTGTTGAACCATTGACATTTGAAAACCATGGCTTTTAGGCAAACCGCACTGGTATACTCTATCATGAATATCTCATCAATCAGTCCAAAATACTCTGTGTCAGCAGTTCCCTTAACAGAAACACCATAGTTCAATCGTCTTTCGGCTTTTCCCATGGTTTTGCGTATGATAATGGTATCCCCTTGAATAATACATAAGCCATGACTTGATTTAATGCTTCAGACCTTGTACAAATTCAAGTACCCACAGTGGAAACTCAAATGACCCACTAGCAGTATTAATCTGTAAATATATTTCAAAGTTAGTTTATGACATATACACATATATAATGAAAATGAATATAAATGCTAGTACTTACATAGTCTCTTCACCAAGTTGCAAATTTTTCATCTTTCACTCTCGTCATTGAGTCTGAAGTAATGTTAGGATGGCTCCGTCTTGTATATTCTTCAAACATCCTCCGTATAGATAACTTATGTCTTATTAATTATTAAATATAAACCTTAAACCTTAAACCCTAAACCCTAAATCCTAGACCCTAAACCTTAAAATCTAAACCCAAAATCTTAAACTCTAAACCTTAAATCCTAAACCCTAAATCCTAAATCTTAAGCTCTAAACCCTAAATCATAAACCCTAAACCCTAAACCCCAAACCCTAAACCCTAAACTCTAAATCAATAAAATATATTTAATTAAATCTAAATAAATTACTATATAACATACCTTTCATATGGTTCAAACCATTCATAGTTGAGAAGCAAAAATGTCTTAAGTATATTGTAATCTTCATCATTTAACCATGTCAGTGACATGCTTCCGCTAACTCGTCCTACTTGCTGGAACATGATCGGAACATCATCGTACTTGTAGGTGAAATGAATTTCGCCGACATCTTCTGCGGGGTCTAAAACTTTTGGTGGTGTAATATAATTAGCGGTCACATATGAAATTTCTTCATTCACGCATTGAGCTACAATTGATCCTCCGATTCGGGCTTTGTTTTTAACTTTTTTTTTCAGATGATACATGTATCGTTCAAAAGGATACATCCACCTATATTGCACCGGACCGCCCAAAGCAGCTTCATCTGGAAGACGCACGGGTAAATGTTCCATCACATCAAAGAACGATGGTGAGAATATCTTTCCGAGATTGCAAAGCCGCATAGCTATATTTTCTTTTAGCGTGGCAACATCTTCTTTCATTAGTATTTTGGTAGATATGTCTCGGAAGAATAGTGCAATATCTACAATAAATCATCAAGTAAAATCATTAAACGCAAAACTAATAGTAAAATGAGACATTAATTTTAAATATACGATACCTGAAATTGCCGAATGCACATTTTTCGGGAGTAGTTCCGTAAATGCAATTAGAAGAAGCCTTTGCATGATGACATGACAGTCATGACTTTTTAGACGTGAAATCTTTCCACTCTCCACATTAACACAATGTGAAAACTTTGAAACATAGCCGTCTGGAAATTTAATCTCATTCTTCAACAACACAAGAAATTTTTCTTTACTTCCCTTCGACAGTTTGAAGATTGGAACAGACACTCTCCCATCTCGAGCAACCTCTAAGTCAGGCCTTCTGAAAATCGAAGGGAGATCCAACCTTGATTTTATATTATCTTTCGTCTTACCGGTAACATTTAGGACTGTGTTGATGAGATTGTCAAAGAAATTCTTCTCAATATCCATAAAATCAAGGTTGTGTCGAAGAAGTAGGTCCTCCCAGTACCGCAAATCCCAAAAGACTCTTCTTCACCCAGTTGTGGTCAACACCATACGCTTCAATTGTCCGAGCTGGATTGTCATGTCCTTTGCCTCCACTATTCACCATATTGCAAAGTCCGTGTATGTTGTTTATCCTCTGGCGTAAAATTTCATCTCCGGTCAACCATAGCGGAGGTTCATCATGAACAGATTTGTTCGTCAAGAAAGACTTAACATTCCGTCTGTAAGGATGATTATCGGGCAAAAACATTATGTGACAATCGAACCAGCTGCAACCAAAAAGATTTCGTCTCATCCATACAGTATGGACATGCCAACCTTCTGTGTGTCGTTAATCCAGACAGCATACCATACTCTGAAAAATCGCTAATTGTCCACATCAGGGCCGCTCGCATCGTGAACATCTCTTTTCGTGATACATTGTACATCTCTACCCCGTCACTCCATAAATTTTGCAATTCTTCGATCAGCGGTTGCAGATAAATATCCAAGCTTTTCTTCGGAGCCCTGACACTAATATGGAAAGGAAAAAATATTCTTGTTTCATGCACATCCCGGGTGGTAAGTTGTATGGTGTCACGATGAGGGGCCAAACAGAATATGATTGGCCGTTCATACCAATTGGATTAAAACCATCGATGGATAAGCCGAGATAAATATTATAACTCTCAGAAGAAAAAGCAGGATATACCTATTTAAAATGCTTCCACGCCCTCCCGTCTGACGGATGATGCATTTCTTCTCCAGGTGATACATGTTCAGCATGCCATCTCATTTGTGAAGCCGTCGTAGTAGATTGATACAAGCGCTTCAATCGATCCGCAATCGGCAGATAAAATATCCTCTGCTTTGGTATCTTCTTCCCCGATCGACCCACATTTGGTTTGTACCGATTTTTTTTTATAAATTCGACAATGTAACAGATCTTTATCTTCTCCCTTCCAGAATAGCATACAATTATACTCGTAGACATCAATGTTATGATGAGGCAACCCAAGAGAACGAGTCAACTTTTTCGTCTCTTAGTATGATTTAGGAGCATTATTAGGTGATGGAAGGAAATAATTAAATGTATGTGCGATATCGTCAAGGCATTCCTCCGGAATAATGAAATTGGCCTTCCAGTTGATCACTTTCGACGTTAGGTACAATTGAAATATTCCACTGGCACATCCATCGTATAAAGGTTGGTTTTCAGCTTCTAACGTCTTAAGAACTGGATCCCGGTACTCCTCGCATATTGGTTCTTGGAAGTTTTCAGCATTGTCAGGTAGCTGATAGGTCTAGTTTTAATCCCAATACTAACTGCAAGTGCACAGTATGTGAGTGTAGTACTTAGGATATCGAATCCACAAGGACTCTGGGCAAAGATAGATTTAGAACAGTCAAGTAAAAACTAGGAGAAAGCAAATGTAGTGAGAAACTAAAAACAAAGCAGGAAAGTAAATCAGTAGCAAGGTTTGTTGTAAGCAATTAACTAAAAGCGCTAAGTCTAGGGAGTTCTCAGGAAATCAGACAAGCAGATAAATCATTCAGTCAGGATCAAATTAAGTACCGTTCTAGAACTCAAACACATATATATAATTAACCAACTTTCGTTGTGAGAATTCTCTAAGCCTAATTGCAGAAATCCAAATGTCTTTGTAATTCCTAACAGATTAAACCAGCTTTAAGATTAAGTTCGATATGTTCACAATTCAATTAAACCAAATTTCTTTGCGAGTAATTCAATTGCTCAACCTAAATAGTTCAGATTCTAAACCACACTTTCGTGTCAATTTAACAACCTAAGATCTAGATTCTAAGTGATCAGGTTAGAAACTAGTGTTAAGCACAATTTAGATCGAAGAACAATTATGATATGAATCCTTAACTGAATTAATTAAATCTAGCAAGTCATAAAATCCTTAATGAGAATCCTTAAACCTAACTATGAATCTACTCAGACATAGAATATGAAAACATAATCAATGAAATAATAGATTGCATAAAAGAGAATATAAAAGTAAAGGGGTTCGAAATCTTCTCCAAAAAGCAGAAAGCAGTACAAGATTAGATCAGCCCCAAGCTCAAAAAACTCTATGATCTAAGTATGAAAGTGTATCTAAAAACTGATATAAAAACCTAATTATATAAGCTAATCACGTCTTGGGGCTTCTTTGTAATTATCAGGAACTTCTGGGCAAGACTGCAATATCTTCATTCTTCATTAACCGCCGAGTTTGGCCCATCTCGCTTGTGTGTCGATCGATGCACATAGTGCGTCTATCGATGCACTACTCTGTTTCGGACCGTGAGCTCTATCTCTCGGGTCAAAGCACCAAAATGCTCCAATAACTCCAATTCCGCTCCAAACGTGCTAGTACCTAATAACACCTGTAAAAGACTCTAAAGAAACACTAAAAGACTCTAAAACACACTTATATCATGGTCTAAAACCGGTAAAAACCATGATATATCAACTCCCCCACACTTAGCCTTTGCTTGCCCTCAAGCAAAACAGAGAACTAAAACATGGTGAAGAGGTTTGAAAACTTTCAGAAACTCTTTTAATCTTAGAAGCAACAACACTCAGATTCCCCTTAGTAAGCCACTGAAAGAATCACCTGCAAGACATCAAGACCAACATGTACTTCCCCCACACTTAACAACTGTCCTAAGTAAACTCCACAATCAATCCAAGCAATTCAAATTCACCATACTGACTTCTATAAGCTATTAAGTGCGGTCTCACCTAAGGATTATCGATCAAAGGGCACATGGATTCTTACTTTGTCAGCTCTAGACCACCATACTATCTTTTCCTGGTTCCTTTTCTTCTCTTTTCCCTTCCTTAGCATTCTGATTTTTCCCCATTGGGTATCATTTTATTTATTTATTATCAGTGCTCTTCCCGTTAAGGGGTGTACTTTGGACACATTCCATGAATGCACATGAGGTAATAGTGTTTGCTACTACTCCCGTGACCACTTTAGAGCTACTAGCTCATCCCCAGTTTATTACCCTTTTTAATTTATGGAAGGGGAGAAGGGAACCATACTCGGACAGGTTTACAAGCTGTGTCAGAACTAACAAAGGAGTCCGACTCAAGGAATACCAAGCCCTTAGGTAAGAAATTTTAAGTCAAATTAAGGGTGAAGCCAGTAAAGGATCCTCTGAATACCTGAATTGATATGGGTGTCCTCAGTAGGTTGATCCGTGTTGGATTTTCTAATAGTCATAGATAGTTCTTGCAACTTCATCCCAATAGTTACTTAAGTTTCTGCAAGTTGTTGTTAACTTCTCAAAAAATTCACTGTTTCCTACTTAAACTTGTTTTGACTCGATAAAACAAAATTTTTGAAAAACGGACTGACTCTAAGAAAACAGAAAGATAGTAGTCAGTACCAACTCCCCCACACTTGAAACACACTGTCCCCAGTAGTGTCAAGCTAAGGTTCGGTAAAAAGAAAGTAAAAATGTTAATGGATGTGTTAAGTTCTGTCTGATATTTACCTGTCTCGCACATGCATCGATCGATGCGCATAAATGTGTCGATCGTTTCTCAGGTCCGCAACGATCGCTGCAATGCGATTTTCGTATTGTGACGATCGACCCACAGGACCGTGTCGATCGTTACATTGCGATATCCGAGAACAGTCAGCAAGTTAGCAGGTTAGTCCGTGCGAAACTATCAAATTTCAAACCTGCAAGCTGAAAATCACTGCAAACAAGTAGAATCAAAGCAACAGATAGTCTCATAATAAAAACATCATCCAAACATAAGAATCCTAAGAAAATCAAAAGAAAAATGCAAAAGAAAAGATGAAAAAATACAGAACCGATGTCTAGAGAAGTCACTACTCTCACTCGTCATCTATGCCATCATAACGATCAGTACCACTCGAAGAACCAGGAGTCGGAGATCGCTGTCTACGTCGACGAGAAGGTCCTGGGTGATGAATCTGCGGCTGTCTCCTGCAAGTGCAGGTACGCATGTAGTTCCAGATGCTCCGCAGAATACCATCCTCACGCTCTCTCCACTCTCCCACAGACATCTCACCAAGAGGTACCGAAGGCTCGGGATAAAGACCAATATCATCAGCAGGAGCAGCAGGTGCAGGTGCAGACGAGGAAAAAGGGCGTGTAGAAGGCTCTCCCAATGGATGAGCCATCGTAGGAACACTGCGCTGATCTCGCGTAGGAGGCTGAAATCTCAAGGCCTCCAGCGTATCAATCTGTGTCAGACCAGCAGCAGGAAGATCTATACCGCGCTTCATAGCGGAGTTATAATAGACCCATATACGTCCCTCCTTCAGCCATGTAGCACTCTGTAGGTGGGTAACATCAAGGAATTCCATGCTGTCATCACACTCCGTACCCTCTAAGGGAATCCTGTAATGCCTGAAAATGGGAGTAAGCAGACTCCCTACTGTCTCAGTGCCCTTCCCATCGAATGGCTTCTTCTGCAGTGAGCACAAGTGATGAGTAAAGACAGCTCCTAAGTTGAGTCCTCTGGTGGGATCTCTCAAATCAGTCTCAGTAAACTGCTCCCTCAACCCAATGAAAAGCATCTCCAGCTCATTCTTACGCATCTTGTTGGCTTCAGCTTTGCACAACAGAGTACATCCCAAGATGCGCAAGACATATCTGAGCACAGGATGCCTAACCTGTATCAGCTTTGTCGTCCTCGAGCAATACCGACCGTTGCCCACACAGTCCCAGAAATACTGAGCTTCTGGTACATCCCACTCAAGAGACATACCAATACGCGCAGGCTCAGTGCTGAATCCATAAATCCGACAGATATCAAGAAGGGAAATCTGATACCTGGCTCCTAAGCACATGAAGGTAAAGAAACCTCCCGAAGCTTTCCTGCTCTCTGGGTCAGGGTAAATCACTCTGCAGGTGGCCAGCAGCTGTCTCACCAGATCAGGATACAACTCGTAATGCTGCATAGGCATTGTCCCCAGACCAATGCCCTTAACTAATGTCAGCACCTGCTCATCGATGCCTAGACCCTTACAAGTCCAGTAGTCAGCAAACTTGGTCGGCTTAATCGTCATGCCACACCAACCATTGTAGAGCAATGTATCAAACTCATCCCAATAGTCAAGTAGTGGCCTCTCTGTGAAGGTGTCGGTCTTAAGCAGCTGATCAATCTCCATACCCCAGACCTTGTTTGTCGGAATCAGCTCCTTATCTGCCTTAGGCCAAGGCAACTGTATAGCTTCCTGATCTCTCTGATAAGGCTCAGGATATGGCGAGTCTCGAGGAAACCACTCAACTGGTGGAGGATGATGAGCTGTAGCTGCAGCTGCTGTGGTAGCTCTACACTTGCGAGGTTGTCGAGGAGGCATCTGCAAGAAAATAAATCATATAAGTCACGGCAGAAACTCCCTGTGGAATCGCAATGCAACGACCGTTGCACAAGTGCGACGATCGTTGCAGGGCGATTTCACAGCCGACAAACAATCTCAAAAACGTTTCTAAATCCGTTCCATAATCTCACAAACAGCCTAATACCATCACCAATCAACCCTAATCAAGTCTAATACAGTACGGAATAATCAATTTCAAGCCAAAATCTCCTAATTCCAAAACCCTAGAACAGAATCCGAAAATGATGAAAATGAGAGCTCTTACTTTGGAATCACTTCAAATGGGTTATAGAAACAAATAGAGAGTGTAAAAATACGAGGAACAAGCTTTGAATCAGAGAAAATGATGAGGAAATGAGTGATTTAGGGTATAGGAGTCGCGGTTGTACGGACAGCGAAATGGGGAAGAAGAGAAGAGAGAAAGGGGTTAAGGCACTTACCTGGATCGTGGATGCAACGATCGATGCATGAATGCGACGATCGCCGCTGGTGAACCGAAATGATTCCGGTTTAGCACGCGTACCTTAAATTTTACAATTGAACCACTTGCAACGACCGTTGCACAGGACCGCAACGATCGTCACAAGGCGATCCCATCTCTTCGTCATTTCTCCCTGCAACGACCGTCACAAGTGTGTCGATCGTCACACATCTCCATACAGTGTTCTGTATTAAAAACTTAGCAAAAACAAACTAAAAACGTGAAATCCTAAGAAAAACACCAAAAATAAGAAAGAAAAACACTAAAACCTAACAGTGGGTTGCCTCCCACTCAGCGCTTGTTTAAGGTCATTAGCTTGACTGGACGAACAAGATCAGGTTGCTGGAGATCCCGACAGAGACTGTGATTGCCTCTGTGCAAGTCTCCTTATCCAAGGTGGAGAGTAAGCTTCATCAGTGTGAGCTCGTCCAAGAAAAGAAGGAGTAAACTGACCTCCAGGATCTGAAACCAAAGTCTCACTCATCTGCTCTCCATATCCATCCTCAATAGTGAAGGTTTGCCCATCAATCAGCGGTTTACGCAGCATGTCCATTTCAAAGTGCAGAGGCTCATCTCCCAGATGGAGATCAATCAAATTGTGCCTCACATCAATCACTGCTCCATCTGTGGCTAAGAATGGTCTTCCCAGTATCAAAGCATCATCATGCTCACTCTCGTACTTAAGCACCAAGAAGTCTGTCGGAACCAAGTAGTTCCCAACTCTTACTGGGACGTCCTCAAGAACTCCTTCCGGAATCCTTATTGACTGATCAGCTAGGACAAAAGAGGTCCTAGTGGGTAAAAAATCCATCATTCCCAGCTTCTCTACCACAGAGTATGGCATGAGACTTCCAGCAGCTCCTAAGTCACACAGAGAGCGCTTGAAACCATCCTCAAAAATAGAACAAGTTAGCACAAATATTCCAGGATCAGAAAGCTTCTTAGGAATCCGAGTTAATAGCACATCACTTATCTGTTGAGGAACCATTATAACCCAATCCTTCAGCATCTCGTCCATTGGCAGCATCTTCTCCAATTACCTTTGCACACAAGGGTGATAAGGTGGATCATCCGACTGTGGAATTTCTTCCAACTTCTCTTCCATCTCTCCTAACTGTCTGACCTCATCAATCTCCTGTTGAGTTATCTCAGACACTCCAGGGAATAAATGATTAAGCTCTTGATCTGCCTCTCCATCAATGCCATAAAAATCATGTGAATCTGTCTGTCCACGACATGCAACGATCGACGCTAGAGGTGCATCGATCGATGCAGATAAGTTTTCACATATTTCACCCGAGAGATTTTCCTCAAATTCAGAATTTTCAGCCTCTTCCACTAGTTCAGATGTATTTATCTCAAATCTTTCACCTAGGTGTGATCCATCATCAATGTACACTGACCAGGCCTTAATGTGGGTGTCTACGACACTCTTTCCCTTAATAGAGCTTGAAGTTTGGCTCACCTGAGTGTCCAATTGCTTCACATGAGTACTTAGAGACTCAAACTTCCCATTGAGATCTTCATAAACAGCATCTAACTTCCTGTTGCAGTCCACAACAATCTTAGTCTGTCCTTCCAGCAGCTGCTCCATCATACTCTCCATCTTGCTCTCATGAGCATTAGCAACATGAGGTGCTTGGTAAGAGGAAGATCCATAAGTCCTCTGATTACCTTGTTGAAAAGGCTTCTGGAAACCAACATTCTGTCCAAAGCCAGAAGGGTTTTGATTGCTTGTGAAAGCACTCTTCTGTCCACTGAAGAATATATTACCTTGTTGTCCTCCAAAACTGTTTCCTTGGAAACCAGATCCTCCAATATAGTTCACATCCTCTTCCTGACCTTCTTCTTCAGTATTGATCACTTCAACATCTTGAGCAAAATGGACAGCTTTCTTCCCAGCTAGAAGATTGCAAACAGTGTACAACTTACTCCTAATATCAGCAATCTCCAGGTTCTCTATCTTCCCACCAGACTCTTTCCTTCTCCTATCAGTAGTCTTGCAGCTATTACTGCTTACTAAGTTATCTATCAGTTGCTTAGCTTGTTCAGGAGTCCTAGTGTTGAAATTTGGATTGCTGGAATTATCCAACGCGGTCTGGTAAGGGAGATCTATACCTCTAAAGAAAATGCCCAGCAATGTTACCTCAGTGAATCCATGATGCAGGCAGTCACGTTGGTACTTCTTAAATCTCATCCAGGCAGTCTTAAGAGGCTCTATAGGACCTTGGGAGAAAGTGAGAATGTCCTGTCTCGACTGATCAGAGCGAGCATCATCATATAAGTGTCTCAGAAACTCACTCTTAACAGCATCCCAAGTAGTAAACTTCCCTGGTGGAAGTTGTTTCAGCCAGGCAGCAGCATCTCCAGTGAGAGAGTATGGGAAAAGTTTGAGAAACAGATAGTCATAGTTCACTCCATCATACTTCATCCCAGTGACTATGTCCTCAAACTCATCTATATGATCCATTGGCTGCTCATTAGGGAAACCATGGAAGGCATTCTGCCTTAGAAGAGAGTAGTAGATGGTCTTGATCTCGAAATCATTCCTCTCAAAACCAGGAGGCACAAGAGCTGACCGGTTGGCATGAAACTCATTCGGACGGTTATAGTCAGCTAAGGTCCTCTCATTAGCAACAGGAGTATTAACTATTCGCCTCTCCTCTTGGCCTTGGCCTTGTCCTTGGCCTTGGCCTTGGCCTTGCTCTTGTTCAGGCTCAGGGATCACATTCCCTTCGGCATCAATCAGTTGCCCAGCAGCATTATACGGATTGTTTTGTCGGTCCCTCAGGGTACCTTGAGCATCGGGCATTATAATTAGACGTTCTTGAACCATCCTTGCTCTTTGAACTTTCTTGTTAGTCCTCTCTAGTCTAGCAAGCTCTTCAAGTTGGAGATTAACGAGATTAGTATTCGGATTACTTCTGGTATCACGCGTCTGCATAAACCGTCTGTAATCGCAGTGCAACGATCGATGCTAAGAGTGCAACGATCGACTCAACTCCAGTCGCTTAGTGACGATCGACAAAAGAGGCAATGATCGATGCTAGGCGATTGTTAAACCTGCGACAGAGAAGAAACAGAAAAATCAGTAACCAAAAACAAAAAATAAAAATCCTAGTAAAAACCCTAAGTTCGAATCTATCGAAGACTCCAAAGAGTCCCCGACAATGGCGCCAAAAACTTGATAGGTCTAGTTTTAATCCCTATACTAACTGCAAGTGCACAGTGTGTGAGTGTAGTACTTAGGGTATCGAATCCACAAGGACTCTGGGCAACGATAGATTTAGAACAGTCAAGTGAAAACTAGGAGAAAGCAAATGTAGTGAGAAACTAAAAACAATGCAGGAAAGTAAACCAGTAGCAAGGTTTTTTGTAAGCAATTAACTAAAAGCGCTAAGTCTAGGGAGTTCTCAGGAAATCAGACAAGCAGATAAATCATTCAGTCATGATCAAATTAAGTACCGTTCTAAAACTCAAACACAAATATAGAATTAACCAACTTTCGTTGTGAGAATTCTCTAAGCCTAATTGCAGAAATCCAAATGTTTTTGTAATTCCTAACAGATTAAACCAGCTTTAAGATTAAGTTCGATATGTTCACAATTCAATTAAACCAAATTTATTTGCGAGTAATTCAATTGCTCAACCTAAATAGTTCAGATTCTAAACCGCACTTCCGTGTCAATTTAACAACCTAAGATCTAGATTCTAAGTGATCAGGTTAGAAACTAGTGTTAAGCACAATTTAGATCGAAGAACAATTATGATATGAATCCTTAACTGGATTAATTAAATCTAGCAAGTCATAAAATACTTAATGAGAATCCCTAAACCTAACTATGAATCTACTCAGATATAGAATATGAAAACATAATCAATGAAATAATAGATTGCATAAAAGAGAATATAAAAGTAAAGGGGTTCGAAATCTTCTCCAAAAAGCACAAAGCAGTACAGGATTAGATCAGCCCCAAGCTCTAAAAACTCTATGCTCTAAGTATGAAAGCATATCTAAAAATTGATGTAAAAACCTAATTATATAAGCTAATCACGTCTTTGGGCTTCTTTGTAATTATCAGGAACTTTTGGGCAAGACTGCAATATCTTCATTCTTCATTAACCGCCGAGTTTGGCCCATCTCGCTTGTGTGTTGATCGATGCACATAGTGCGTCGATCGATGCACTACTCTGTTTCAGACAGTGAGCTCTATCTCTCGGGTCAAAGCACCAAAATGCTCCAAAAGCTCCAATAACTCCAATTCCGCTCCAAACGTGCTAGTACCTAATAACACCTGTAAAAGACTCTAAAGAAACACTAAAAGACTCTAAAACACACTTATATCATGGTCTAAAACCGGTAAAAACCATGATATATCAGTAGCATGTTGAAATCTCCAACGGGATCAGGGATTTGATCTTCTGGAACTTGAATATCAGGATAACCACTCTATGCTCCATCTTCCGCCACATGATGACTTGTAGAAGCTTCGCCATCGTACTGAAAATTTTCTCCATGTTGCGTCCACACATAATAACTATCCGTAAATCCCTTACTCATTAAGTGATTCCTCACAGTCTCATAATCGCTTCGCTTCTGGTTCTTCCATCTCTTACACGGACAATACAAAATTCCGCTCTCTAGATAAGAAGGTTGGCTACAAGCAAAATAAAAAAAAATGTTTAAACCCTCGCTAAATTTTCTAGGCACACTTTTATCGGAACGCTTTACACGTTTATACAGCCACTCTCTCGATTTGAAAAAATCAGACATTTTGTAATGTTTATATTGATTTTTGATATCTCTCAATGGTTGAGTTCATACGTAATTTATAGATTCCATCAGCCACGGATAGCCACGAAAAATTATGTGGCTATAAATAATATATTCCCCTCCCATCACTTTGGTCTAAAGCCAAATCATGTTGTCAGTTGAACAAATGCGATCTTTCAATCATGTATAATATCGACATAGCCACGGATAGCCACGAAATATTTCGTGGCTATAGAAACTTGCCACGGATAGCCACGACACTATTTGTGGGTATATTTATGAGCTACGGATAGCCACAAAACGTTTTGTGGCTATACATTTAACCACGGATTTCCACGAATAAATTCGTGGCTAAGTTAATAAATTATTTCCGACATGGAACTGACCACAACCCATGCCTGATTGACATGTCAACTCGTGAGTAGCTGATGTGACTAAAGGCACAAGCCACAGATAGCCACGAAATGTTTCGTGGCTATGTAGATATTTCACTTAGCCACGGGCCACAAATAACCGCGAAATGTGTTCATGGCAAAGTATCCACAAACACTTTCGTGGCTATTCGTAGCTAAGTATATCCACAACATATTTGTGGCTATCACTACAAGAAAATCTGTGTTTAGCCACGAACGAGCCACGACTGACTTTCGTAGCTAGGTCGTAGATATTCGTGGCTATATAGCCACGAATTGTGTATCGTAGCTATTCGTGGAAACGTAGCGACGAATAGCTACGAGATAGTTCGTGGATACACTTTGCCACGAATAACCACGACAGAGTCCGTGGCTGCTTTTCCACGAACTATTTCGCAGCTTTTCATAGAAAATTAGCCACGAATAGCGACGAGATTGGTTGTGGAAACATTTTGCCACGAATAGCGACGAAGCTTTCGTGGAAACTTATAGCCACGGCCATTTTCGTGGCTAGTCGTGGCAAAGTTGATATGATAATGGCGCGAACTCACGGGTGTAATAGTCTGATAACATCAGGCTTTATGTCATGACAGGCTTTATGTCACATTCTGTCTCATAGCCACAACTAGCCACGACTCAGGACGTGGCTACCATCTTAGCGACGAATAACCACGAATCTGTTCGTGTCGATTCGTGGTTACGAATATAGCCACGAAAATGTCATGACTATTCGTGGCTAGTCGCGGCTACCCAACAAATAAAAAACGTTTCCAACTCTCAACCGGTTTCTATCCCATCATTCACAAGGCTAATAACTGTGGATGAGTCAGAGAATATATTCTCTCCATAGCCACGACTTGTTTGTGGCTATCCGTGGCTCAGTCACCTTATAAAACTTCAACCGAGAAAGAATTGAAAGTATCAAAGAAAAATTTAAATACATCTATTTCCTTGTGACAAAAAAAATCTCTTTTCCAAAAAAAAAAACGAAATAATAGAAAATGTCAGAGTTTTTCGAATCGAGGGAGTGGATGTATAAACGTCGAAAACGTCTTGATAAAAGTGTGTCTGCAAAATTTAGTGAGGGGTTAAACACTTTTATTTCTTTTGCTTGTAGTCAGGCTTCGTATCTTGAGACTGGAGTCCGTGCAAAAGGTGCAAGAATCAAAAGCCCCACAATGTTAATACCGGGACGACTCACCTTATGATGAAAGGATTTATGGAAAATTATTATGTGTGGACGCAACACGGAGAAAATTGCTATTACGCTGGTGAAGCTTCAACAAGTCATCCCGTCACGGAGAAAGAGGAAGAAGCGTGGACTGGATATCCTGATACCGCAGCTCCAATCGATCAGCTCCATGATCCCCCTGGACATTTGAACATGTTACCCGAAGGTGGCGAAGCTTTTCAGGAACCAATCTACGAGGAGTATCATGATCCCGTTCAACAAGCGTTAGAAGATGCCAATCAACCTTTATACGATGGATGTGCCGATGGAATTTCGCAATTGTATCTGACGTCGAAGCAAATGACTTAGAAGACAAATTACAATATCCCGGAGGAATGCTTGGATAATATCGCACAAACATTTAATTATGTCCTTCCATCGCCTAATACTGCGCCTAAGTCGTACTACGAGACAAAGAAGCTGACGAAATCTCTTGGGTTGCCGTGTCACAAGATTGATGTATGCGAAGAGAACTGTATGCTTTTTTGGAAAGGAGAAGATAGTGAGTTGTCGCACTGTCGGTTTTGTGGAAAAGATCGGTATGAGCCTATAGTGGGTCGGTCGGGGAAAAAGATACCAAAACAACGGATGTTTTATCTTCCACTAGGAGATCGGTTGAAGCGGTTGTATCAATCAAATACGACGGCTTCACAAATGAGATGGCATGCTGAACATGTGTCTCCTGAAGGGGAAATGCACCATCCGTCAAATGGAAAGGCATGGAAGCATTTTCAAGAGGTATATCCTTCATTTGCTTCTGAGAGTCGAAATGTCTATCTAGGTTTATCAACTGATGGATTTAATCCAATTGGTATGAACGGACAATCATATTCTGTTTGGCCTGTCATAGTAACACCATACAATTTACCCCCCGGGATGTGCATGAAAAGGGAATATTTTTTCCTTTCCATATTAGTACCCGGTCCAAAGCATCCCAAAAAAAGCTTGGATATCTATCTACAACCGCTGATTGAAGAATTAAAAGATCTTTGGAATGAAGGCGTGCAGGCTTACGATGTCTCACGAAAAGAAACATTCACCATGCTAGCAGCCTTGATGTGGACAATTAGCGACTTTCCAGCATACGGTATGCTATTTGGATGGATGACACATGGGAGGTTGGCGTGTCCGTATTGTATGGATGAGAAAAAATCGTTTTGGTTGCCAAACGGGAGGAAACATAGCTGGTTCGATTGTCACAGAAGGTTTTTGCCCCATGAGCATCCTTATAGACGGAATGTAAGAGCTTTCCTAAAAGGCAAGGCAGTCCGTGATGATCCTCCGCCATGGCTTAACGGGGAAGAAATCTTGCATGAAAGGATGAACAACATCAACGGACTACATAAGACAGTCATTTGCGGTGGCAACGGACATAACAACCCATCTCGAACAATCGAATCGTATGGTGTGCACCACAATTGGGTGAAGAAAAGTATCTTCTGGGAGTTATCGTATTGGGAACAACTTCTTCTTCGGCACAACCTTGACTTTATGCACATTGAGAAGAATTTCTTCGACAATCTCATCAACACAATCCTAAATGTTCCTGGCAAGACGAAGGATAGCGTAAAATCAAGGTTGGACCTTGCTTCATTATGCAGAAGACCTGACTTAGAAGTTATTCCAGATGGAAACGTGCCTATTCCTATCTTTAGATTGTCGAAAGAAGGCAAAGGCAAATTCCTTAGATGGTTGAAGGAAGACATCAAATTTCCAGACGGGTATGTATCAAAATTTTCACATTGTGTTAACATCGAAAATGGGAATATTTCAGGTCTAAAAAGTCATGACTGTCATGTCATAATGCAACGACTACTCCCATTTGCATTTTCAGAACTACTCCCGACCGCCGTTCATACGGCTATTTCAGGTAAAATAGCTGATAGAATATATGTATATTTTGATATGGAAATATATTTACATGTATATAATTCCTTGATGTTTTACGTAGATATTGCACTTTTTCCGAGATATATCTACCAAAGTCCTACGGACCGAAGACGTTGCAATTTTGAAAGAAAATATTGTTGTGAGGTTGTGCAATTTAGAAAGAATCTTCCCACCGGCATTCTTCGATGTGATGGAACATTTACCGGTGCATCTTCCAGATGAAGCTGATTTAGGAGGTCCGGTCTAATACAGGTGGATGTATCCTTTTGAACGATACATGTATCACTTGAAGAAAAAGGTTAAGAACAAAGCACGAATTGGAGGATCGATAGTAGCTCAGTGTGTCATCGAAGAAATCTCCCATGTGGCATCTAATTATATTACTCCTCCAGAGGATTCCGCAGAAGATGTCCATGAAATTCGATTCATTTACAATTATCCAGATCTTCCTATCATGTTTCAACAAGTGGGACGAATCGGCGGAAGATTAACAACAAGATGGCTAGATGATGAAGATCATAAAGTGCTTCAGACTTTTTTACTCCTCAATTGTCAGGCGTTTGAACCATACGAAAGGTTTGTTTTTAATTTATAACTTTAAAATAAACATTTTGTTAAATATATATAATCTATTTACTAATCTATATGCAGGATGTATGAAGAAGAGATAAGGAATGATATGCCAGATATTTCTCCAAACGCATTAACGCGACTTAAAGATGCCAATTTTTCAACCTGGTGCAAACAATACGTAAGAATTATAACTTAAATAAAAAAATATAACCATGATATATATATATATATATATATATATATATATCTTTGTCATTTACAAAAAAATTGAAATATGTGCAGGTTAATGATGCAAGCATCTTGTTTGAATTTCCGTTGTGGTTTCTAGAATTTGTGCAAGGACCAATGCATAAAATCACTTCATGGCCCATGTATTTCTCGAGAGGATATCATTACCAAACTCAGAACCATGGGCAAAATAGGAAGACTATGAATTATGGTGTTGCCGTTCATGGAACCACTGAATTTGAGTATTTTGGGTTGATTGATGAAATATTCATGATTGAGTATAGTGGTGCTGTGGGGTTAAAGCTCATGATTTTCAAATTCCAATGGTTCAACACTACTCGAGGAATACGAAAACATCCTTCAGGCATTGTCGACGTTTGCCCCCAATTGCATTACGAGAAGTACTATCCTTTCATATTACCGGAGCAATGCGATCAAGTTTGTTATATTCCTTATCCACGAATACGGCCAACCAGAGAGGAATGGTGGGCAACAACGAGGGTAATGCCGAGAGGATACACTCAAACACAGGAAGTGGCCCAAATTGTAGTACAGAACGACTACGTTGATCAAGAGATATAAGATACTGCTATACTACGAGTGGAAGCTCATGCGGTTCAAGATGCTTTTGATTATGATCCTACACTGGCCACAAATCCCAATGACGAGTATGATTCCGAAAATGAGACGGACGATCAATATAGTGAATATTCTGATTCGGATTCATGTTCGGACGATTAATTGTATTTGTGTATTTTTATGTTCTTAATAAAATTTAGTGTGTTGTTTTTACAAGAGTTTGAAATTTTTTTAAATTGTCATCAACATTATAAATCAAACATAAATATTTATAAGTTTTTATTTCAAATTTGTGTGAATCATAAATTTTTTTAATCAACAATAACACATTAAGTTTTAAAAAAAAAATCTAACTTGTTAAAATCATACAAAACTCAAATATTCGTATAGCCACGAACTGAGTCGTGGCTATCCGTGGCTAAATTTCAATTACCCACGGATAGCCACGACTCAGTTCGTGGCTATATAAATATTTAGTTTCGCGGTTTGGTAAAAATGATTTCGCGGTTTAATTGTGATTTCGCGGTATAACAAATATAGTTTCGCGGTCAAATAATTTAATATAGCCACGAATGGCCTTGACCTTGTCGTGGCTATGTTATTTTGGGTTTCGCGGGCCAATTTTGGCCCAGAGAATTGATATTTCGTTCAGGTTTTCGGCCCATATTAGGCCTACCTATATATCCCTAAATCTACTCCGGAAACCCTAATTCTCTTTTGCACCGCCTCTTTCTCGATCGAACCCTCTCTCTCTCTCTCCGACTCTTGCTCTCTCGATCTCTCTTTCTCGATCGATCTCCGGTGGCTTGCTCTCTCTTTCTCTCTCGATTCTCTCCCAAACTCCGTCTCGATCTCTCTTTCTCTCTCGGACATCACCGCATCTCAATCGATCTACGTTGACCGTCTCGATCTCTCTATCTCTCTCGATCCTCATCACCGCCTCGATCTCTCTCGCTTGCAACTCCTATCTCGACATGGTAAGGATGAAAAACATTTGTAGTCTAAATCATTTTGATTGCATGCATATTAGGATTTTGATTTTGGGATTTTCCCTTCTCGGTTTTGCTAATATACTCTTTTGTTTTTGCATGCAGATGATTCGATCAAGCTCTTCTTCGGGGAGGACCGAATCCCAAAGGCGATCCCAGACCACTATCCCGCCGGGAGCGCTTAGGGCTGCCGCTACAGCCTAAGCTCGTCATCCATTACCCAGCCTCGCCGCCGTGATGGCTGCGCCGGAGAGACAGCACATGCCTCTCATCCATCCGCAAAAGCTGAACGGTGGTTTAATGTTAGTGTTTCTTTTTCCCGAGACTGTATAAAGCCTGTATAAAAGTTGTCTGTGTAACTTGCCTGTATAAAGCCTGTATAAAAGTTGTCTGTGTAACTTGCCTGTATAAAGCCTGTATAAAAGTTGACTGCGTAACTTGCCTGTATAAAAGTTGTCTGTGTGATTCTCGACTGTAAATTGACTTGTCTGTGTAACTTGCCTGTATTGACTTGTCTGTATAAAGACTGAAAATTGCTATAGACTCGTCTGTATAATTATCGAGTTTGGCTTTGATTTGTGTGAAGTTGTCTATGTGATTCTCGACTGTAAATTGACTTGTCTATATAACTTGCATGTATTGACTTTGACTTGTCTGTATAAAGACTGTAAATTGCAATTGCTATAGACTCAGTCTTTGTAAATAACGAATTTGGCTTTGTTTTGTGTCAAGTTGTCTGTGTGATTCTCGACTGTAAATTGACTTGTCTGTATAACTTGCATGTATTGACTTGTATGTATAAAGACTGTAAATTGCAATTGCTATAGACTCGTCTGTCTGAAAATGCTTCTCGATACTTGTCTACCTAAAGACTGTAAATTGCTATAGACTCAGTCTGTATAAATATCGAATTTGGCTTGATTTGTGTGTAGTTGTCTGTGTGATTCTTGATACTTGTCTGTATAAAGACTGTTTATTTCTATAGACTCGTCTGTATAAATGTTGAATTTGGCTTTGATTTGTGAAGTTGTTTGATTCAGTTGGTCTTATCAGACTTTAGAACCGGTTATGTGTGTAGTTGTTTGTGTCTGTATGTTGCACTCGTCTGTATAAATGTTGAATTTGACTTTGTGTTCACAAGTTATTTGATTCAGTTGGTCTTATCAGATTGTATAAAGCCTGTAAGTATGATCTGTGTTTGCTATTAGATGTACAATGGCTTCTAAGTCTTGTGTCTCTGTCTGTTTATTTAGTTTGTTGTCTGATTTGTCTGATTTGATTTGTTTTTTTCTTTTCGGTTTGATGCTGGTGTTTGTGTTATCTTTTACACAGGTTTGGCATTGATGACTGCATCCGCAGGGACATTGTTGCCTCATACCAATCAAACTTCTGGGGGCCATGGTGGAATTATGGAATGGTGCCTAAGGAAAAGAAGGATGAATGGTGGACAACCTTTGTGGTAATGTTCCCCCAATCGTTCTCATTATATAATTAGAGTTGTGTAAAGATTGCTTCACTATTTAACAAATGCACATGTTTTTTTTTTGGTAGCAAAAATACAACTGGGAAAAACAACATGAGAATTTGGTGTATTTGCGGTGGGAGAAGGTTCTGAGACTGTCCATTGGTGATCTAGTGAGCAAGAGGAAGCGCGCTGGCAAGAAACCGACCTATATAGGACAGACGGATTGGAACTCCATGCTTGACACTTGGGAGGAGGAGCCTCACCAAAAGAGAAGCAAGACAAACTCCGAGAACTCTTCATCTAATCCAGATGGATTAGGGAAGCAATGCCATACTTCTGGACGTGTGCCACACATTCGTGTGGCACATAATATGGTAAGTATTTCAATACACTTATTATTTATAAAATGTATGTTGTTTTTATTTATCATTACTAACACATTGCTTTCTTTTGTAGGCTCTCGAGATGGGCGAAGAATCACCTGCAACTGCGGTGGTTCTTAAAACTCACTCTAACAAGAAGGGAGAAATCATAGATAAGCGAGCAGAGGCTCTTGTTAAGGCTGCAGAGGAGTTGGATGTGTCCAGATCGCAGCAATCTTCTGTCTCGGATGGACCCCCCCTACTCCTTCTAACCAAGAGCTCACGGCTGCATACATCGAGGTAAGAATCCATATTTGGTTTCTGATGCTTCGAATTTTGTTTTTGGAATGGTTAACTGTTATTGGTTTGGAAATGCTTGTATTGTTTTGTTTTATGAATGGTTAACTGTTATTGGTTTGGAAATGCTTGTAGTGTTTTGTTTTAGGAATGGTTAACTGTTATTAGAATCTGACTTCATAAGGTTAAGTGTTATTGTTTTGGAAATGGTTGTATTGTTTTGGAAATGGTTAAGTGTTGATGTTTGCTTATGTTCAGTTCTCTGTTTAGTGTTATTTAGTTTCATTAATGCCGCTCTTTTTTGTTTTCATCTCGCAGACTGCAAAGAACAGCAAGGGGCGAGTGTATGGTCTTGGTTCTATCCAGTACCTCACTGCCTCGCCAAATGAGTCTGCGGCTTCTTCGCTTCTCAAGCATGTGGAGACTAATGCAAGGCTCTGCAATGTGGAGCAGAATATGGGTGGGATAGACAAAGGGCTGGGGATTCTCTTAACCTTGGAGGGAATTGATCCGGTGACTTATCAGCCAATTGGACGACCTGCTCCACGTGAGAGTGCTGGTTCTGCACCAAGCAACCACTCAGACGCTTCCCAGGAGCGGCCAAACGATCCCAACTTCTCTCCGATCAACCTTGCAAACGCAACTCCTCATTCTCTGTCAATCATCAATGAACAAGCTCTACCTCAGGACTAAGCTCAGGACTAAGTTTAATTTTGTTTTAAGACTGTATGTACTATATTAACCAGGATGTATAATGTATTTGGAACCTTTGTAAAACTTAAACATCATTTGATGTTTTTTTTGTTATGTATATATATGAATGCAATTTCTTTATGGCAGTAACATTTTCGATTAATCAAATCTATAATTCTCGAAAAAGTTTTGAATATGATTATTAGCATATAAATATAATTCGTGGATATGTGCCAATTCAGCTACGACAATTCCGTGGTTAGTCGTAGCTCTATAGCCACGAATATATCGTGGTTAGTCGTAGCTATAAAGACACGAATAAATCGTGGTTAGTCGTAGCTAAATAGCAACGAATATATCGTGGTTATTCGTGGCTATCAAGCTACGAATATATCGTGGTTATTCGTGGCTATCTAGCTACGAATATATCGTGGTAATTCGTAGCTATATAGCTACGAACAATTCGTGGTAATTCGTAGCTATATAGCTACGAACAATTCGTGGTTTTTCGTAGCTATGTAGCTACGAACAATTCGTGGTAATTCGTAGCAAAATAGCCACGAATATATCGTGGAAAGTCGTAGCTAAATAGCCACAAACTAGTTTGTAGCTATTCGTGGCTATACCGTGGCAAGCTTGCTACGACTAGCCACGACTAGCCACGGTTAAACATTAGCAACGAGCTCGAAGCTACGAAACATTTTCGTGGCTATTCGTGGCTAAGGGCGAACTAGCCACGGATATTTGGCTCTAGCCACGAAAAAATTCGTGGCTAAATACAGATTTTCTTGTAGTGTATTTGTGGCTATATTTTCCACGAATAGCCACGAAAGTGTTTGTGGATACTTTGTTACGAATATTTTCATGGTTATTCGTGGATATTATTTTCCACGAACTGTTCGTGTCTATTCGTGGCTAACGTAGCCGCGAATAACCACGAAATTGATTTCGTGACTATTCGTGGTTGGTTTTATATAGTCACGAAAAATTCGTGACTATTTGACAGATTTCTTGTAGTGATAGAAACTTTGGGAAATAGAGACCACACTCAGTTATCAACTACCTGAAAATGCTGCTGCAACTAGTGCATAGAGAATTTTAGAAATCTCAGCTACAAATTTAGAGGCGACAACACACCAACTAATTGAACCTCAAATGGCGAAGATATGTGGAGTTATGAGGACTTCCACCTCCAAATAAACAAATATGGAGCCAAAGGTCCAATTATGTTTTTAGAATAAAAAATCCTATCTTTTCTGAAGACAAACCTGAAATGATAGAAAACAAATCCAAGAAAAAAGTTTGAATAACAACCTCATACTGACGGTAATATATATGTGACGTGTAACATCTCAAAATAAGGTAAAATGAGAATCATATTGATATTCAAAAAGAATACATCATCTTCATACTGAGGTAAAGAGAGTCTTAACTAACATCTAAAAATGTAAGGTTCCAAAAGAAACAATTTGGTCCAAAGGGTTACGACAATACCTCGCGAAAGCTTGACGAATGGAGAGGAAGGTCGTGTAGAAGGTGACCATGGCTCCAATTGGATAACGGGCCAGGATTGGAAGCTGCACAGAGCAGTAGATATCCTTACTTAAAAAGCGAGCTTACTAATTTTAAAAGACCATTAAACTGGTGTCACAGTCACCACTTTTAACGCCAAAATGGCACCAAGAGTCCCCCCAAACACTTCAGTGTTGTATACAAAATCGACCAAACATTTAAGAAATAAATGTGGTTTTTGAGTTTTAACAATGAAGCGTTAAAGGGAACTCATGGGGACATTTGACTCTCTTCTTCCAGCTCTGTCCGGATAAAAAAATACTAACATTATATGCCTGTTTATATAGCATAGCAAAGGGTCTCCAATTCTTCTACTTTTCCAGTAAAAGAATTTCATAATGGGACTGGTACCAGTTTCATGATATACTCGAATCATACAATTAAGAACGTGTGGAAATTTGAAAGATGAATCGAGTCGAAATGTTGGGCTTCGTTAGATATATGACCGAATCAATATTTTTGTCCCTTCATTTGCTCGAAATATTTGGAAATCGACAGAAGTATTCTTTGTTGGACTCTTCTGGTATGTCGTTTCTCCCTTAATATTTTGTAAACGACAAAAGTATTCGTTGCATGGACGCATCACATCGATCTTCTAAATAATATTCCTAGTTGAATGTTCACAGTGAATTACATAATCTTCAAAATTAAATTTAAAGTATTAGTAAAATACTTCGAAAATTTAACGTAGTCATTTTGATGGTTTTTATGTGATTTTCTGTTAAATTTAATGATGGGTTTTATGTGATTTTCTGTTAAATTTGTGAACAGAAACATATTCTAAATATCCCTTCCAACTATACACATATGTTTATACTTAACAAAAAACCAAAAAATGAACTTTATCTAGGAAAAGAATGGAATCAACCCAACAGTATTCGAAAAGTATGGTCCATATTCGTCCTAGGCTCTATCAATTAGTATTACAAAGGCCTTTTGACTAGCCATAACTCCTTTTTTTGGAGGGGAAAACCTAGCGCGTGAGCACACGCGCTCCCTAATTTTTCTCTCTCGAATTTATTCTCAAAGTCTCCGCCGCCAAGGTCTGATCTAGCCTCTCCGGCGCCGTCTGGCGTCGTGAGAGGGCTCCGCCGGGTCTTCTTCTTCTTCTCCTGTCGACAACGATTCTTCTGATGGTGGCTCTGTTCGTTCGCCGCCGTGCATCACTCTCCGGTCTCTGCCGCGCGTCTTCGCTTTCTCGAGATGCTGGGTGGCTCTCGCCGGAGATTCTTCTGCTCGAGGACGGCAGGAGCTTCGGCGCGGTGGTCAACTTATTCTTGCGAAGGCTACGAGTCTCCGGTCTCGTTAGCTCGTCGCGTCGGGATCTGGCGATTTTCGTGGTGGTCAAACCCAGATCCGGATTTGTCCTCTTCTGGCGGTTGTCCATCTTGCTCTGTCCCCTATTCCGAAGGTCGTCGTCGGTAGGTTCTCTGTTTTCTTTGTCTGGTTAGGTGGTCGCGTTTAGACTATTGGTGGTCTGCGTGAACTCCGGCACGTTCTGGTTCTCGTCTGCTCGGCGAGGTAGCCTCCAGTAGTCTCTTTGACGGTGGAGCTGTGAGTCTATATTCTGATTCCTAACTGGTGTGGCACCGGATTCCTTGAGGACGGGAAATCGGTTATGGATAGGAAATTCAGTCTTCTGTGCTCATTTCTTTTCACCTGGAGGTGTGGCTTGCTTCATCTTGGGCGTCAGATCCGGCAGCTACGACGTCTGGTGGTCGGTTCGCCTCATCCGGTAGCTTGATTGAGGTGAGTTCTTCTTGCTTTGCTGTTCTGTGGCAGATCTCAGCTGTAGTGAGGCTCTCCAAAACGCGGAGTTGCAAATCCGCGTCCGGTTTTGATTGGACTGGTGTATTTCGCTCCGGTCGAATCTGGTCTGGTCTTGCTTGTGTTCTCTTCTTGGGTGAGGTTTCCGTTCGTGGCTCCACAAGGCTTCGTCTGGTTGTTTTCGTGTTTGTGTTACGGATGTGTTGTCGAATGCTTAGTTCGGCCCAATTTTCTGGCAAGAAGGATTGGTTGCAAGTCTTGGCTTTGGAGTGGTGGATGCGGTAGCGGCGTCTACCTGCTTTAGTTTAGCAATTTGGTTTCGGTGGCAGATGATCCGGGTTGGTCGTGGGAGGTGATCCCAGCGGTTGTCTGCTTCTGTTCGGTTAGAGATTTGTTGACATGGGATCGACGACGGAGGCGACTCTCTGTTTGTCCTGATGGTCCTCCCTTGTCGTCGGCTCTCTCGGTTAATCCAATACTGGAACCAAAGATTTGGATCTGGAAGGTGCGGTTTCGTGGCGTTTGTCTGGGGAGAAGCTGTAGGTGATTCTGGTTAGGCCTGTTCGGTTTTGCTCGTGGCAACGATGAAGAAGGACTCGAGCTCGTATGAGATGTGGCATAACTCTTCGGGCCGTGCTTAGTTGTTCGCATCAGCTGGCTAGTCCTTGCACTCTAGGTTGTTGCTTCTTATGCCGGTTCTTCTTGTTGTCGTTCTTCATTACTAGTTTTATTTTATTTTTCTGTATTCTTCGTGGTATCCCTGTATTTTGTTAAAAACAAAAATTGGTAATAAAATCTTAACATTTATACCCAAAAAAAATAGTATTACAAAGAAGAAATCAATTATACAGTGTGGAGATATTATAATATATTTTTACCAAAAAAAAAAAGAGATATTATAATATATTTTTTCTTTTCTGAAAACCAGAAAGTCCGGAGTCTGTGGCGGAGTATACTACCACTTCTTTACCGGTCGAGTCAACTCCGTATTGGTGAGTCATTATAATAATAAATTGACCAAAAACTGATATAGTATTTGTATAAGACTAAAAAGTTGTATAATATATTCTTGATTGTTTTTGTGTTCGCATTCACGCTTATATGTTGTATGCTAAAATATCGTTATATTCCAAACAATATATAATAATTAGTATTTTAAAAGCAAACATCATAAATCAATTATTTATAAATGTAATGCAATAAAATTAATTTTGTTATGAGGTTTTTTGGGTTTTTTATAACAAAAGTGTTTTCTTATGTTTTGATGAAAGAATTTATCATTTAAAGATTAAAATGTTCATTTATGTTACCACATTTACAAGAGACTTTCAGTTAAAAACTATTGTAAAAGTTATGTGGTATATGTTTAATTGTTATTTTATTTATCTAAAATATTATTTTATAAAATACATGTTATATCTTTATATAAATTGAAAAGTGCTTTGAACTTTCATTTTCTCAGAAATGTTGATTATGTACTTGTCTTTAGTGAAATTATTTTTTTTTACTATGTTAATCATTGTTATTTATTATATTAAATATTTTAGTTTTTATTATAGAAATAAGTATAATCTTATATAAAAAATACAAAAATAAAATGATAAATACAAAAATATTTTTAAATATGAAATTTAAATATTGATAAATATTATTGTTGTAGATAATACGATTTTATATAGTAAATTCGTATTATTTATATGAATTTTAAATTTGAATAAATATAAACGATAAAATATTTTAATAAAAAATTAGTATATTGATGTTTATAGTATAAATAATTTATTATAATTAATATGAAAATATATTTACAAAGTATATTTAGATATTTATATATATGATTTTAGATAATAATTCATATGTGATTTTAAAAAAGATAATAATTCATATTGTTATTATTAACTTTAAATTTATATATAAACTATAAAATATTTTGATAAAATATTAAATATAATAATATCTATATGTATGTTTAATTATAATTAATATGATAGAAATAATTTTTTTCATAATATTATTGATGTTAAATTGAATTGATGAATTTTTAAAGATTTTTTTTAGTTATTAATAGTTGTGTTGGCAAGTATATTATGCTAATCTATATTGTGTTTTCTTAAAAGTAAATGATACTTCCTCTGTCCGGCTGTCCCAATATATAAGATGTTTTAAAAGAATTTTTTTGTTCTATTTTATTTGATTTTTTCAAGTTCTTATGTAAACTTTTTATTTCCTTAATATGTTGAGACTATAAATATTCTGCAATATTTTTTTATTGGTTAAAATGTTTTTAAACACGTTTATGATTTCTTAATTTTATTGTTTTATACTAAAACATCAAATAAAATGGGAAGAGGAAGTAACAAGTAAACAAAGTGTAGTATCTGTTCTCTTTCAAAAAAAAAAAATTATTTTACGCTTCAAATATTTGAATAATATAAATATGAAATTATTTTATTATTTTATTAATTTTAAAATATATCAGCTGAAATTATTTACTATATGCGAATTTTTAGAAAATTTATAATTGAGATTGGCTAATTAATCTTTTCAACCCGTTTAATTAATTAAATATTTTTCAATTTGATGGAAAAATCTGCTAAAAAGTACAATCGTAGATAAACATCAATCGTAATATGTGTATATATATATATTTAAAAAAAGATATTAAAATATATTTCAAATATTTGAATAATATAAGTATGAAATCATTTTAATAGTTTTATTAATTTTATAAATATATCAGCTGAAATTATTTACTATATGCGATAAAAAAAAATTTATAATCGAGATTGGCTAATTAATTTTTCAATCCAATTAATTCATATTGTTATTATTACCTTTAAGTTTGATGGATAAAACCTGCTAAAATATTTTAATCGTAAAATACATCAATCGTAATAATGTATATATGTATGTTATAATTATGAATTAATATGATAGAAGATATTAAAATTTTTTCATAAATATATATTGATATTAAATCATAAATTAAAGAATCTTAATTTATATATAATAGTTGATGTATAAATTATTCATTATATTTATCAATTAATTTGTTTTGATTTTAATTAATTAGGAAAGTGGGACCCATTAAATGTTTTGGTTGATTGGCTACATGTTTAATAATTGTCTTGTTTGGAAACATGGATTGTAGAGATAATGTTATATTCCCTAATTACCCTTAATGAAGGTTACAAATTTTTTAGAAAATTTATAATTGAGATTGGCTAATTAATGTTTTTCAACCCGTTTAATTAATTAAATATTTTTCAGTTTGATGGAAAAACCTGCTAAAAAGTACAATCGTAAAAACATCAATCGTAATATGTGTATATATATATATTTGAAACAAAAAAAAGATATTAAAATATATTTCAAATATTTGAATAATATAAGTATGAAATCATTTTAATATCTTATTCGTTTTCATTCAAATATATCAGCTGAAATTATTTACTATATGCGAATTCGTTTTTTTAAAATAATTTATAATCGAGATTGGCTAATTAATTTTTCAATCCGTTTAATTAATTAAATATTTTTCAGTTTGATGGAAAAACCTGCTAAAAAGTACAATCGTAAAAACATCAATCGTAATATGTATATATATATATATTTTTTTTTTGAAACAAAATAAAAAGATATTAAAATATATTATAAATATATTTTGAATTAAATCATAAATTAAAGAATCTTAATTTATATATAATAGTTGATGTATAAATTATTCATTATATTTATCAATTAATTTGTTTTGATTTTAATTAATTAGGAAAGTGGGACCCATTAGATTTTGGTTGTTTGGCTACATGTTTAATAATTGTCTTGTTTGGAAACATGGATTGTAGAGATAATGTTATATTCCCTAATTACCCTTAATGAAGGTTACAAATCATAATAATATCAAGGACAAATTTCTGGAACAACATTTATGTACCATGGCCAAACTCTAATTTTTTAATAGTATTGACTAGATTTTGATCCGCGCTTAGAAAGCGCGGATTTACTTTTCTTTACAAATATAAATTTTATTTATTTTGTTATTACTAATTAAATTTTTTTAATTATTCAATCTATTTTTTTTTATAATTGTTTAATCCGCATTATAAAATAAATTAATAATTTAGATTTTAAAAAGAAAAGTGTGTTATTTGGGAGGAGGTATTAATTAATAATTTATATTTTTATTAAATTAAATATATATATATATATCAATTGGAATTAATTTATATATATATTTGTTTTTAAATTCGTGCAAAGTTTATTTTTAGAATTCGAAATTGGCTAATTTATTTTTAACCCGTTCTTATAATAGTTTAAATATTTTACAATTTGATGGAACAACCCGCTAAAAATGTAATCGTAAAAGAAAAATTCTTACTAAATAAATTAATTTAATATATTTATATAATATAAAAATAAATATTTATATTTGAAACAAAAAAATAAAGAAGATATTAAAATATATTATAAATGAATTTTGAATATAATCATAATTAAAGAATATCATCTTATATATATAAATAGTTGATGTTTAAATTATTTAGTTATATTTATCAATTGATTTAATAGTTTCACGTTTATACATATATATATTTATTATTGAGAATTAGAAAAATGAAACCCATTATATTTAACTTGTTTGGATACATATTTAGTAATTGTCTTGTTTGGAAATATGGATAATAGAGAAAATGTTATATTCTTTAATTTCCCTTAATTAATATTAAAAACATCTTTAAATCTTAAATGACACAAATTGTAAATAACACATACCCTAAAGGTTAGTTTTTAACGATTCTAATTTTTTTAATAGTATTGATTAGATGAATTGAATAGATTTTGATTAAGTGCGGGTTTAATCGCAAAAAGTACAATCGTAAAAACCTGCTAAGTATAAAACTTCATTCAAATATTTTTCAGTTTGAAATAAAAACCTGCTAAAAAGTACATATCGTAAAAAACATCAACCGTAATATGTGTATATATATATATATATAATTGAAACAAAATAAAAAGATATTATAAATATATTATAAATATATTATGAATTAAATCAGAAGTTAGAGAATCTTAATTTATATATAATAGATTTGATGTATAAATATTCATTATATTTATCAATCATATTTATCAATAAATAAATCTATAACTCAAAAAGTATTTTCGTATTTATCATCATATTTTTTATTAGATTGTATTTATCTCTAAAATAAAAAATTTAATATAAAATAAGGTTAATATAGTATGTAACTTAATTTCATTAATGGTAAAAATGTAATCAACCGTTTTGAGAGCGAATATAAGGCCAAAGGCACTTTCCAATTAATATAAAGATATATTTGGTATATAACATGCGATGCGCCACATATGCGGCTAGTCGATCGTTTTTTTCTTATGTGAGCTAGGTCTTCAATAAAGAACAATTGATCTTTGATTTTTATTTAAAAAAAAGATAAAAATGTTTTTTTCATCATTTCTTTAATCAGAGCAGGACAAAATGTCACTATATTAGCAAAACTTATGGATTTGCTGTAGTGAATTGAGATCAACGTCAGTTTAGGAAAGCTTTGCTCCACATAAAAATCTATATTAAATAAAGTTTGAAGGCATAAGATACGGTAGAGAGAAACTTTAGATAGAGAAAATCCTCTTAATTTTTGATTCTTTTTTTTCATCGTTCGACGGTGGTTCTCTCTTCGCCATCATGGGCAAGAAGAAGAAATCTTCTCCTCGCTCCTCTCCATCTCATTCTGCTCTGGCTATGTCTACTCACTCACTCGGGCGTAGCTTGATTTCGTTCAAAAATTCTGGATCTAGTAACCATACTAGCTCTCCGGGTTCTCCGTCGACCGCTAAAACTGTTTCGGTGGGCGCGATGGCAGTTGATGAAGTCTCTGGTTTCGACTTGACTTTGGCTGGTGCTTTTGGCTCCGCCCAACAATCTGCTCCGCCGTCTGATGGACTAGTCGCTACTCCATCTCCGAAGTCCGATTTGTCTCTTCTCGATTCTGGATCTCCCGTTCAAGCGGTGCATGTCGAGGATCCGTCTCAGTTACCTCTTGGGGAGCATGTATCTTTGGCAGTTGATCTCTCTCCTCCACGGGTTCCGGTTGCTACTCCGACACCAATGGAGGCGACTGAGTCTCCTCCGATCAAGCCTCTGTGGAAGGATCTTCTCCATGTCAAGCCGTCTATGCTTGATGTAAAGCTAGACATCTACCTTTTAGACTCTAGCGAGAAATGCATTAATATCCCTAACAAAGGAGTCCGACTCAAGGTATACCAAGCCCTTAGGTGAGAAAATTAAGTCAGTATTAATGGTGAAGTCAGTAAAGGATCCTCTGATACCTGAAGTGATGTGGGTGTTCTCAATGGTCACTTAAGTTCCTGCAAATGCTGTTAACTTCTCAAAAATTCACTGTTTCTTACTTGAACTGGTTTTGACTCAATAAAACAAAAAAATTGAAAACATGACTGACTCTAAGAAAACAGAAAGATAAAGTTAGTAGCTACCTCCCCCACACTTAAAACACACTATCCCCAGTAGTGTCAAGCTAAGGGTTGGTAAAATAAAAGCAAAAAAAAATGTTAATGGATGTGTTGAGTTCTGTCTGATTTTTACCTTTGTCGCTCATGCATCGATCGATACATAAATGTAACGACCGTTGCAAGGTGATTTGCGTATTGTGACGATCGACACACAAGGCCGTGTCGATCGTTGCATTGCGATATCCGAGAACAGTAAGCAAGTTAGCAGGTTAGTCCGTGAGAAATCATTAAATTTCAAACATGCAAGCTGAAGATCAATGCAAATAGATAAAATCAAAGCAACTGATAGTCTCAAAGCAATCACATCATCCAAACATAAGTATCCTAAAGAAATCAAAAGAAAAATGCAAAAGAAAAGTGAAAAAGAAATACAGAACCGTAGTCTGAACATGCCACTACTCTTACTCGTCATCTATGCCATCATAACGATCAGTATCACTCGAAAGTACTGGAGTCGGAGAGCGCTGTCTACGTCTACGAGAAGGTCCTAGATGATGAATCTGCGGCTGTCTCCTGCAAGTGCAGGTACGCATGTAGTTCCAGATGCTCTGCAAAATACCATCCTCACGCTCTCTCCACTCTGTCTCAGACATCTCACTGAAAGGCACTGAAGGCTCGGGATAAGGACCAATATCATCAGCAGGAGAAGCAGGTGCAGATGAAGAAGAAGCTCGTGTAGAAGACTCTCCCAGCGGATGAGCCATAGTAGGAACGCTGCGCTGATCTCTCGTAGGAGGCTGGAATATCAAGGCATCCAGCGTATCAATCTGTGTCAGACCAGCAGCAGGAAGATCTATACCACGCTTCGTAGTTGCAGGGTCATAATAGACCCATACACGTCCCTCCTTCAGCCATGTAGCACTCTGCAGGTGGCCAAAATCAAGGAACTCCTTGCTGTCATCACGCTCCGTACCCTCTAAGGGAATCCTGCAATGCCTGAAATGGGAGTAAGCAGACTCCCTACTGACTCAGTGCCCTTCCCATCGAATGGCTTCTTCTGCAGACTGCACAAGTGATGAGCAAAGATAGCTCCCAAGTTGAGTCCTCTGGTGGGAACTCTCAAATCTGTCTCAGAAAACTGCTCCTTCAACCCTATGAATAGCATCTCTAGCTCGTTCTTACGCATCTTGTTGGCTTCAGCTTTGCACAACAGAGTACATCCCAAGATGCGCAAGACATATCTAAGAACAGGATGCCTAACCTGGATCAGCTTCGTCGTCCTCGAGTTATACTGACCATTGCCAATACACTCCCAGAAATACTGAGCTTCTGGCACATCCCACTCAAGAGACATAGCAATGCGCGCAGGCTCAATGCTGAATCCATATATCCGATAGATATCAAGAAGGGGAATCCGATACCTGGCTTCTAAGCACATGAAGGTAAAGAAACCTCCTGAAGCCTTCCTGCTCTCTGGGTTAGGGTAAATCACTTTGCAGGTGGCCAGCAGCAATCTCTCCAGATCAGGATACAACTCGTAATGCTGCATAGGCATTGTCCCCAGACCAATGCCCTCGCACAATGTCAGCACCTGCTCATCGATGCCTAGACTCTTACAAGTCGAATAATCCGCAAACTTGGTCGGCTTAAACCATATAAGTCTCGGCAGAAAACTCCCTGTGAAATCGCAATGCAACGACCGTTGCACAAGTGCGTCGATCGTTGCAAGGCGATTTCACACCCGACAATTAATCCTCAAAAACGTTTCAAAATCCGTTCCAAAATCACACAAACAACATTATTCCATCATCAATCATCCCTAATTAAGTCTAATCAGTACGGAATCATCAATTTCAAGCCGAAAATCCCTAATTTCTAAACCCTAGAACCGAATCCGAAAATGATGAAAATGAGAGCTCTTACCTTGGAATCACTGCAAATGGGTTAGAGAAATAGATAGGGGGTGTGAAAATAAGTAGAATAAAGCTTTGAATCGGAGAAAATAATGAAGAAATGAGAGATTTAGGGTTGTGAAATCGCGGTTGTACGGACGGAAAAATGGGGAAGAAGAGAAGAGAAGAGGGGTTAAGGCACTTACCTGTATCGTGTGTGCAATGATCGATGCATAGGTGCAACGATCGTCACAGCTGAACCAAATTGATTCCAGTCTAGCACGTGTACCTTAATTTTACAATTTGAACCACTTGCAACGATCGTCACAAGGCGATCCCATATCTTCGTCATATCTCCCTGCAACGACCGTTGCACATATAGCAACGATCGTCACACATCTCCGGACAGTGTTCTGTATTAAAAACTTAGCAAAAAAAATGAAATAAAGTCGTGAAATCCTAAGAAAAAGCACCAAAAATAAGAAAGAAAAACACTAAAACCTAACAGTGGGTTGCCTCCCACTCAGCGCTTGTTTAAGGTCATTAGCTGGACCGGACGAACAAGAATCAGGCTCCGGGAGGTTTCAACAGAGACTGTGAGTGCCTCTGTGAAAGTCTCCTCATCCAAGGCGGAGAGTAAGCTGTATCACTGTGGGTTCGTCCAAGAAAAGAAGGAATGTGATGATCTCCAGGATCAGGAACCAATATCTCACTTGTCTGCTCTCCATCTCCATCTCTAATGGTGAAGGTCTGACCATCAATATGTGGCTTGCGCAGCATGTCCATCTCAAGTGCAGAGGCTTATCTCCTAGGTGGAGATCAATCAGACTGTTCCTCACATCAATCACTGCTCCAGTTGTGGCTAAGAATGGTCTCCCAAGTATCAAGGCATCATCAGGCTCACTGTCGTACTTAAGCACCAAGAAGTCTGTTGGAACTAGGTAGTTTCCAACTCTCACCGGGACGTCCTCTAGAACTCCTTATGGAATCCTTATTGACTGATCAGCTAGGACAAGAGAGGTCCTAGTGGGTGAAAAATCCATCATCCCCAGCTGCTCTGCCACAGAGTATGGCATGAGACTTTCAGCAGCTCCTAAGTCACACAAAGATTGTCTGAAGCTATCTTCGAATATAGAACAACTCAGCACAAAGACACCAGGATCAGGTAGCTTCTTAGGAATCTTGGTTAGTAACACCTCACTGATCTGTCGGGGAACCACTATTACCCAATCTTTCAGCTCTTCGTCCAAAGGCAGCATCTTTCCTAAGTATCTCTGGACACAAGTGTGATAAGGTGGATCATCAGATGGTGGAATTTCTTCCAACTATTCACCAATCTCTTCTAACTTTTTAAGCTCATCAATCTCTTGTTGAATTACCTCAGACACTTTAGAATATAAACGATTAGATTGTGCATAAATCTCTTGTTGAGTTATCTCAGACACTCCAGGGAATAAATGATTAAGCTCTTGATCCGCCTCTGCATCAATGCCATAAGACTCATGTAAATCTGTATGTCCACGCCATGTAGACTGACCAAGCCAGCTGTGTTTTCACAGCTAAAGATGCATCGATCGATGCAGTTGAGTTTTCACAGATTTCACCAGAGAGTTTTTCAGTAGTTTCGAAAATTTCAGTCTCTTCCACCAATTCAGCTGTGTTCAACTCAAATTTTTCATCCCGGGTTGATCCATCATCAATGTAGACTGACCAAGCCTTGATGTGGGTCTCTGCTACTCCTTTTCCTTTAACAGAACTAGAAATTTGGCTCACTTGCGTGTCCAATTGCCTCACATGTGTGCTTAAAGACTCAAACTTACCATTGAGATCTTCATAGACAGCATCTAACTTCTTGTTGAAGTCCACAACATTCTTAGTCTGGCCCTCCATCAGCTGTTCCAGCATAGCCTCCATCTTGCTCTCCTGAGCACTAGCAGCAGGAGGTGTCTGATAAGAAGAAGATCCATAAGTTCTCTGATTACCTTTTCCAAAAGGTTTCTGGAAACCAGCATTCTTTCCAAAGCCAGAAGAGTTTTGATTGCTTGTGAAAGCACTTTTCTGTCCACTGAAAAATCTATTACCTTGATGTCCTCCAAACCTGTTTCCTTAGAAACCAGATCCTCCGGTGTAGTTCACATCCTCTTCCTGACCATCTTCTTCAGCATTGATCACTTCAACATCTTGAGCAAAGTGGACAGCTTTCTTCCCAGCTAGAAGATTGCAAACAGTGTCCAATTTACTCCTAATATCGGCTATATCCTGATTCTCTATCTTTCCACCAGACTCTTTCCTTCTCCTATCAGCAGTTTTGCAGCTATTACTGCTCACTAAGTTATCTATCAACTGCTTAGCTCGTACAGGAGTCCTAGTGTTGAAATTTCCATTGCTGGAATTATCCAACGCAGTCTGATAAGGGAGATCTATGCCTCTAAAGAAAATGCGCAGCAATGTTACCTCAGTGAATCCATGATGCGGGTAGTCACGTTGGTACTTCTTAAACCTCATCCAGGCAGTCTTAAGAGGCTCTACAGGACCTTGGTAGAAAGTGAGAATGTCCTGTCTCGACTGATCAGAGCGAGCATCATCATAGAAGTGTCGTAGAAACTCACTCTTCAGAGCATCCCATATAACAAACTTCCCAGGTGGAAGCTGTTTCAGCCAGGCAGCAGCATCTCCAGCGAGAGAATAGGGAAAGAGTTTGGGAAACAGGTAGTCATAGTTCACTCCATCGTACTTCATCCCAGTGACTATGTCCTCAAACTCATCTATATGATCCATTGGCTGCTCATTAGGGAAACCATGGAAGGCATTCTGCCTCAGAACAGAGTAGTAGATGGTCTTGATCTCGAAATCATTCCTATCAAAACCAGGGGGTACAAGAGCTGACCGGTTAGCATGAAACTCATCCGGACGGTTATAGTCAGCTAAAGTCCTCTCATGAACAACCATCTGCCTCTGACCTCCTCTTTGGCCTTGTCCTTGGCCTTGTTCCTGTTCAGGTTCCACAGGATCAGGGATCACATGTCCCTCAGCATCAATCCGTTTCCCAGCAGCATTGTACGGATTGTTTTGTCGGTCCCTTAGGACACCTTGAGCATCGGGTATCAAAGTCAAGCGTTCCTGTACCATCCTTGCTCTTTGAACTCTCCTGTTAGTCCTCTCTAGTCTAGCAAGCTCTTCAAGTTGGAGGTTAACGAGATTAGTATCCGGATTACTTATGGTTTCACGTGTCTGCATAAACCGTCTGTAATCGCCAAGCAACGATCGATGCTAAGAGTGCAACGATCGATTCAACTCCAGTCGCCTAGTAACGATCGACACAAAAGGATGCAACGATCGATGCTATGCGATTGTAAAACATGCGACAGAGAAGAAACAGAGAAAAAAAAAAATCAGTAACTAAAATAAAATAAAATAAATGAAAATCCTAGTAAAAACCCTAAGTTCGAATCTATCGAAGACTCCAAAGAGTCCCCGGCAACGGCGCCAAAAACTTGATAGGTCGTAAAGTTTTAATCCCTATACTAACTGCAAGTGCACAACAATATCAATGTAATACTTAGGGTATCGAATCCACAAGGACTCAGGGCAACGATAGATTTAGAACAGAAAAGATTAAACTAGGAGAAAGCAAATGTGATTAGAAACTAAAAGCAGAACAAGAAAGCAAATCAGTAGCAGGATTGGTTTGAAAGCAACTAACTAAGGGCTATAAGTCTAGGGAGTTCTCAGGAAATCAGACAAGCAGACAAATCATTCAGTCATGATCAAATTAGGTACGGTTCTAGAACTCAAAACACAGATATAGAATTAACCAACTTCCGTTGTGAGAATTCTCTAAGCCTAATTGCAGAAATCCAAATGTCTTTGTAATTCCTAACAGATTAAACCAGCTTTAATGATCAAGTTCGATATGTTCACAATTCAATTAAACTAAATTCCTTTGCGAATAATTCAATTGCTCAACCTAAATAGTTCAGATTCTAAACCACACTTTCGTGTCAATCTAGCAACCTAAGATCTAGATTCTAAGTGATCAAGTTAAAACTAGCATTAAACACAATTTAGCTTGAAGAACATCTATTGATATGAATCCTTAACTGAATTAATTATATCCAGCAAGTCATAAAATCCTTAATGAGAATCCCTAAACCTAACTATGAATCTACTCAGACATGGAATATGTAAACATAATCAATGAATAATTAGATTGCATAAAAGAGATTAAATAAGTAAAAGGGGTTCGAAATCTTCTCCAAAAACAAGATGTAGTACATGATCAGATCAGCCCCAAATAGCTCTAAAAACTCTCTGCTCTAAAGTATGATAGCGTATATTAAAACTGATGTAAAAACCTAATTATATAAGCTAATCACGTCTTGGGGCTTCTTTGTAATTCTTAGAAACTTCTGGGCAAAACTGCAATATCTTTATTCTTCATTAAACCGCCGAGTTTGGCCCATCTCGCATGTGTGTCGATCGATGCACATAGTGTGTCGATCGATGCACTACTCTGTTTCGGACAGTGAGCTCTATCTCTCGGGTCAAAACTCCAAAATGCACCAAAATGCTCCAATTACTCCAAATCCACTCCAAACGTGCTAGTACCTAATAACACCTGTAAAAGACTCTAAAAAGACTCTAAAGCATACTTATATCATGGTCTAAAACCGGTAAAAACCATGATATATCACCTCTCCCGTTCTATAATGAGGAATCCCTGTTTCGCATCGTCTCACTCTTAGGCCAACCTGTCAAATGTCACATGGAGACTTTAAGCCTTTCTAATCTGGAGGTGGCTAAGGTATACACGCTCATTGATCCCCGCATCCGTGTTCCTGATTTTGTCAATGTTCAGTTCGAATCTGGACACATTCAGCGGATTGGTGTTTCTAGTCCTTGGCTTCCGCCAATTTGCTCAGTCTGTGATATGGTTGGACATAGCTCTAAGCGTTGTCCAACTGCACCTATTACCTGTACCAGCTGTAACTCTAAGTTGCACTCTACAGACTCATGTCCCAGAAGAAAGAAGAAGGTTTCTCCTCCGGTAACGGATAGTTCTCAACAGCCTCATGATAGCACCTCTACCAAGGCTCCTTCTTCTTTGACTCGGGCCACTCTACCACCACGGAAGGGTGTTGTTATTGCTGATTCTCCAGTGAATTCAGTGGGACGGAAGCATCCAGCTATTGATCCTCGCGACCCTGGCAAGCAACATTTAGGTTCTAGTCATGTGCTTTCTGAGTATGAGTCTTCTGGTTCAGAAGATATGGATGCGGATGATGGTTTTTCTACTTATCTTTCTACTAAGCAGAAGAAATGTGATAGGGGCAAAGGCCCCAAACATACTTAAGGTTCTATGGCTGATAATCTTTTTGGTATTTTTTGTTGGAACGTAAGGGGGTTTAATAAACCTGAAAGGAGGCGTTCTTGTCGTCGTTGGATTAAAGCTAGCAAGGCTCTTTTTGGGGCGGTCATTGAGACTAAGGTGAAATCTCATAAAGCCCCTCTTTTTCTCAATAGTCAATTTTCTGGATGGAGTATGACGGCTAATTATGAATTCTCGGATCTTGGCCGTATTTGGGTGTTGTGGGAGGCTACTGTCAGGGTTTCTGTTGTTGCTAAATCCAAGCAAATGATCTCTGTAGTGGTAAAGCTTCCTAGTCTCCCTGCAGAAATGATTATCTCCTTTGTTTATGCTTCCAATTTTCAGAGTGAGCGGCTTTTGTTGTGGCAAGAGATTCAGTCTTTGTCTCGTAATCCTCTGTTGGCCGGTAAGCCTTGGGTATTTTTGGGTGATTTTAACCAGAAGCTGGATCCCCAAGATGATACTACTGGCTCTACTCACATTACTAACGGTATGAAGCAATTCAGGGACTGTCTTCTCTCAGCTGAGCTTCACGACCTTGTTTTCAAAGGCTCACGGTTTACCTGGTGGAACAATAACCGTGAGTTTCCCCTGGCGACTGTGTTTTGGTTAATAATGAGTGGAGTATTCAGTTTCCTCTAGCTTATGCCCATTTTGGGGATCCGGCTTTCTCTGATCATTGCCCTAGCAGTATCTGCTTTGGCTCTCATGCTGCTCTAAGGAAATCTCCTTTCAAATTCTCAAACTTCTTGGCGGATCATCCTGTTTTTCTTCCTCTTGTGGCTTCTTATTGGACATCTGTTTTTATAAGGGGTACGGAGATGTTCTCCTTCTATAAGAAGCTGAAGGGGTTAAAGGTGATTCTTAAGCAATTTCACATGGAGCACTTCTCGGGGATTGAGCAGAGATTTGCTTCGGCTCTTTCTGATCTCAATTCTTGCCAATCTCAACTCCTGGCTCAACCTAGTACTTCCTTGGCTCAGCAAGAGAAGGTGGCTTATGCTAAATGGTATGCGCTGGCATTGGCTGAGGAAAGGTTCTTTTGCCAACGCTCCAGAGTTTCTTGGATGCGGCATGGTGATTTGTGTACCAGGTTCTTCTTCTTAAAGGTTATGAGTCGAAGAGCTTCTAACCATATTCATTTCTTACTCAGAGGGACTGACCGTATTGACTGCCCCTTGGAAATAAAAGAATCACTGTGTGGATTTTTTTTCAGCTTTGCTAGGGGTTCCAAATACTCCTCTGGATGCTTCTCAGTTGTCTGAAATTGATAGCAACACCACCATGAGGTGCTCTCCGGGTCTGCAAAGCCTTCTTACCAGGCCTATTTCTGCTGATGAGATCAAAGCAGTGGTGTTTAGCCTTCCTTCTAACAAGTCCCATGGCCCTGACGGCTATACTGGAGAATTTCTTAAGAGGGCCTGGCCAATTCTGGGGTTTGACTTCACTAAATCTATTCAAGAGTTCTTTCTTTCAGGGAAGCTGCTTTCTCAGTGGAACTGCACCCTTATCTGTCTTATTCCCAAGGTTGTAAATGCCGAGAAGCTGACAGAGTTTAGGCCTATTTCTTGTCTCAATACGGCTTATAAGGTTATTGCCAAGCTCATCTCTAGGCGTCTTAGAGTTGCCATTTCTGAGCTAATTTCGCCTGCTCAGTCTGCTTTTGTAGAAGGACGACTTATCGTCGAGAGCATCTTACTTGCCTCAGAGATGGTTCAGGGCTTCTCTAGAGCTGAGATTAGCAACCGGGGTTTACTTAAGGTAGACATCCGGAAGGCCTTTGATTCAGTTAACTGGGACTTTCTCTTGAGAGTGCTCCAGGCTGCTGCTTTTCCTGGCCAATTTATCTTATGGATTAAGGAGTGCATTTCTACTCCTTCTTATTCTGTTATTGTTAATGGAGAGCCTTGTGTTTTTTTAAGAGGAGCTAAAGGCTTAAGATAAGGGGACCCTATGTCCCCTTATCTTTTCTTACTAGCCATGGAATACCTTTCTTCCTATTTGGTGAAAAGCTTTGAGGCTGGTAAGATTGGGTATCATCCCAAAGCAGTGGCTCAGAGGATTTCCCACTTATCCTTTGCAGATGATCTCATGATCCTTTTTTACGGATCCCCCTCTTCTCTTCAAGGCATCATCTCAATTCTGGATAGCTTTCATCAGCTGTCTGGCTTAGGAATGAACCGTGACAAGTCTGCTCTCTTCTCTGCAGGGCTCCACTTAGATTCTGCCTCTCTGGCAGGGTTTGGTTTTCAAACTGGATCCTTCCCCGTCAGGTACTTAGGCTTGCCCTTAGTACCACACCAGCTCTTTAAGCGTGATTACAGTCCTCTTCTTGATTCCTTGGCAAGGCGTTTCAATAGCTGGGAGAACAAAGCTCTCTCCTACCCTGGCCGTCTGCAGTTGGTGGTGTCAGTGGTTAATAGCACTCTCAACTTCTGGATGCAAGCGTTCATTCTTCTCAAGGGATGTATCAAGCGCATTGAGCAGATGTGTAGTAGGTTCATCTGGAATGGCAATACTCGCAAAGCTACTGGTATCAAGGTTGCTTGGAAGGACATTTGCCTCCCAAAGAATGAAGGTGGTCTTGGCCTTAGGAACCTGCATCTGTGGAAAAAGGTTCTTTGTTTGAAACTAATTTGGAACCTTTTTGCTTCAAGTGGTTCTTTATGGGTAGCTTGGACCAACTCCTATTATTGTAAAGACCAAAGTTTCTGGGATGTGACTGAAAAGCAATCGGATAGTTGGCTTTGGAAGAATCTGCTTCGGCTGAGACCTCTTGCACCTCCATCTTATTGTTGTTGGGCTTGGTAATGGTTGTAATACCCGGTTTTTGAATGACAATTGGTGCTCTCTTGGTCCCCTTATTGACGTTTTTGGTCCTATGGGTCCTCGTCAGTTGTGCATTCCTCGCAATGCACTGGTTTCTCAGATAGGAAACCCAGCTGGCTGGGTCTTACGTCCGGCTCGGTCTGCTCAGGCTCAGGCTCTCCACATTGCCCTCACTCAGATGGATCCTCCCTCTCTTAGTCGGGGCCCTGATGTTTTCTCCTGGAGAATCCCTGGGGAGGACTCATCATCCTCTGATTTCTCGACATCTCGTACTTGGCAATACCTTCGTCCGCGTGCTCCTCCTACAACTTGGTTCCAAGCAGTCTGGTTTAAGCACCATGTACCAAGGCATGTCTTCATTTTTTGGCTTGCCCATCTTGACCGTTTGTCGGTTAAGTCCAGGCTCATCAGGTCTTAGCGTCACTCCCCAGTGCCTTCTTTGCAATGCTTCCATCGAGACTATGGAGCATCTTTTCCTTCACTGTCCATACTCCGTCCAAGTGTGGAGCATGGGGATTTTCCGCCTTGGTCTTTCTCCTCTCACCTTTCACGACTGGCCTCTCTTGATTGGCTGGCTCATGACGGCTCCTTCAGGAGCCTCTTTTACGCTCCGGAAGTTGCTTGGTCATTGTATTGTCTATTCTCTTTGGCGAGAGCGCAATACTCGCCTTCATGGAGGTCCTTCTCAATCTCCTCAAAGCCTTTTTAGATCTATTGATCGTTGCATCAGAGATAGAATCCTTAGTAAACATGATTGTAAGGGGTTCAAGCATTTGTTAGCTGCTTGGTTTACCTATTACTAGTTGGTTCTAGTCTGCTCCCTTTCTCCTTTCCTCTTTTTTAATTTTTTTTGGGAGGTTGGAGATGTATTATAACTACTTGTTTATTTTCTTTTGGGCAATTAATTCACATTTTATCAAAAAAAAAAAGTTTGAAGGCATATAAAATATAAATCAGAATCTTATCTCTGCAATTACAGGAAAAGTTGTAAGGACTTTTCTTCAAAATTCGTATTCCTTTTACTCTTTCCTTTAACCCCAATTTGCGTCTATATTCAAAATGTTTGCCTTCCCGTCATCTCTCTCTCTCTCTCTCTCTCTCTCTCTCTCTCTCTCTCTCTCTCTCTCTCTCTGAGTGTCCTCTAAGTCTTCAACTGAATGTAGAAACGCAAATACTTCCATATATATATCAACCTCTTGTACTCGTATTGCTAACCATATCGATCTACAAATGCAAGGCTAATATGTATATAAAACAAGAATCAATATTTTTGGTAGGATGTCTCCTAGAGTTCCTCTGAACACTTCATTGGGGATACAATTTTTTTAAATATGATGATTACCCACTGAAGTGTTTGGGGGAACTCCTGGACCCATTCAACGGATTTCGACATGTCAAGACGAGACTTCATAGTTCAGATTTCAGGCTTAATCCATCTTACATAATTTTTTGATGTTTGTGGTTTTAGTGTTTGTTTAAATGGCTTATATAGAATCATACAATGGACGTGAAACTCTTGGACACCATGGCGACACTGAGACAAGGACAGCACCAGCAAAACAGATTATCACATACGCCTGCAGGGTCCTCACCGCCACTGGCCTAACCGTGGGGTGTACTCCATCAACACGCACGCAACAATCAACCTCGTCAACAGTCTCCTAGGTGGGGCTCTGGCGAAGCAGTCATGGCCTTCACCGACTGTCCAGAATTTTTAATGTTTTACTTTCTATTTCATTTTGATGTACGAACATAAAACAAAAGCTCTTACATACTACTTAGAAGCAGGTACATCCCTTCTCTAAATCATGTAAAGCATTGGCCTTAGGCCACATGTTACAAAAAAAAAACCGTGGGGTGTACTCCATCAATACGCACGCAACAATCAACCTTGTCAACAGTCTCCTAGGTGGGGTTCTGGCGAAGCAGGCATGGGCTTCACCAACTGTCTAGATTTTGCAGTGATCTATCTTCCTCAGTTAAAATGCTTTATCTCTTCTGTTTTTCCCTCTATCTTATTTCTTTTCTTATGCTTAGCTCTGTGTTCCCTCTTTCTTTTATCAAGAAAACTTTGTTTTTTAATGTTTTACTTTCCATTTCATGATTATGTATACGAACATGTAACAACAAAAAAAGCTCTTACATACTACAAATTCTAACATACTACTTAGAAGCAGGTCCATCCCTTCTCTACAGCATGTAACGCATTGGCCTTAGGCCACATGTTACAAAAAAAAAGAAATCTGGACCATAATTACAAAAAAAAAAAAAAAAAAAAAAAAAAAATCTGGTCCATATTTACAAAAAAAAATATTATGTAACTTAGATGGTCAAGTATGAAGGTTTATTCCTCACATCTTTGGTTCGAATGCATACAGATGCTTGTTTTACCTTTTCTCTCCTTTTTTATTACAAGGGCCACATCTTTTTGTAGTGTTTTAAGCCTCATAAATGCACAGGACGGCACTGCTTATAAGTAATGCAATCCATACATTTGATAAAACATATAGGAACGCTTAAGTGATGGAGAGTCTAATTATCGCCATGAACCAAAGAAAAAGCCAAAGTGTGTCTAATGTTTTTTTTTTTTTGAACATTGACTAATGTTTTTTTCTAACCAAAATAATAATAAAAAGCTCTGGAAATGATTCTACGGACCCAGAAAGGATCATATTATGTTGATATGACACACCGAATTATGTAACCATGACTGTTATAGTTGATGCCTATGTGAGTTCAGCTGCTCAGTGGTCTTTCTTTTGCACTCAGCTTAATTAAAAGTATTTGATAGGACGAACGAGTGCAACAATCTATCTGTTAAAGCAAAAACAAATTAGAGAAGACACATCAAAAATTGTTTGCTATTTAGGCTATCATTCGTCGTTTCAACAATCATTCCCTAACATCCATGTGCATACTCTAAACCTCGGTTTTTATAAATCCAAGACACATCCCGGACATGCCTGAAGATTTCCATTTCAGATCTCGTGGCAACTCATATGAAGATTAAAGATTAAGGTCTTACAACTCTCGCTTGTAACCAACAGAATTATTACAAGAGAGAAACAAGTTACTAACAACACAATGATCAAAAATATTGTTCTACTCATTGCAACAAAAATATCAACGTAGTTTACCAGTATAGTCTTTCATCTCGTAAACAATCACCTGCTTGGGGATTCACCTCTTCAAAATTCCAGTCCTGTAAAATTAAAGTAATTATCAGACAGTCCTCTTAGTTCCTCTAAATTACTTAGTTAGACGTAAACATGTGAAGGGGCTACAAATACATATCATTAACCAGCAAGAAACACTGAACCCTTTCAAGTTTCATTGTTTCAAGCATCATTAAAGGCAGGGAGAGTCCCTAATACATTTGCACTCACTACAAGAAAACAACCGGGAACCGACGGACATAACCGTCTGTTCTCCGTCGGTAAAGGCCTTTTCCGAAGGCTTTCCGACAGTACAATTCCGTCGGTTCTATGGCGTCGGAAAAAATTATCCGTCGGAAAACTGTCAGTATTTTCCGACGGGTTTCCGAGGCAAAAGTTTCCGACAGTTTTCCAACAGTTTATCGACGAGAAATAAACCGACGGGTTACCGACAGTTTATTGACGGTGATAAACCGACCGTAAACCGACGGTGTATAACCGACGATAAACCGACGGGAAATAACCGACAGTAAACCGACGATAAACCGATTGTAATTACCCGACGGTAAACCGACGGATTTTGACCGACGGATTTTGACCGACGGTAAACCGACGGAATTAACCGACGGTAAACCGACGGAGATAACCGACGGTACACCGACAGAAATAACCGACGGTAAACCGACGGAAATAACCGACGGTACACCGACGGATATAACCGACGGTAAACCGACGGAAATAACCGACGGTTAGAACCGAGGGTAAACCGACGGAAATAACCGACGGTAAACCGACGGAATGAACCGACGGTAAACCGACGGAAATAACCGACGGTTGTAAAAATTATTATTTTTAAAAATTAAAAATTAATTATAATTATTTTAAAATATATTAGATATTTTTTTTTCTATACGAAATATTTTATAAATTTATTAATTATTTTAATTAAAATTTTATAAAATATTATAAAATTTATTAATAAAAAGTATTTATTAAAATTACATGGGATCCCCAGCGGATCCCGTACCCAACCCGTCAACCGAACCCGCCCGTGTATCTGTTGCTCCCGATCCCACTACATTGGGTGTCCCGTCCGTTCCTCCTCCTGGAGTAGATCCGCCAAACCGGATGTAGTTCATGATCTGATCGTGCATCTCCTTCATCTTCCTCTCATTTTCCTCTCTTTCCTCTTGCAACCGAGCTTCAAAACTTATCTTCAGAGCTGCAATTTCAATGTCTTTCTCGCGCAAAGCTTCGGTGAAGACGTCGCTCTCAGGTCGCAAGCGGGAATGCGGTGTCGAGGATCCCTCCCCCACGTTTCCTAAACCGAAAACACGGCCCTTCCTGCATTGCGTTTCCTGCAAAATACATTAATAAAATGAGTTAAACAAATCAAGTAACGAAGAGTTATGTAAATTTTGAATAAACAGATGAACTGTTACCTCAAGGAAAATCTCGTTGATCCTTTGTGACGGTACCTCCTCCGTTGAACCGACTTTCTCGGACTGTTGAGTCTGCACCTCGATAACTCGCCTTTTTGCTGATTCGACGATCCTCCGGGCGAGCGGATCTTGGATCTGGCCCGTAAACTTGTTCGTATGGCCCTCCTCGGTGAGCTGAAGATAAGTCGGGTCCTTTCCTGTCTTTTGCAACTGCACATTTTAAAAACAGTTAGCCGAATCCAAGTAATTACATTATTGAACATATTAAGATCAATACTTACAAAGTCAATCTTCCGCTGTGCGGTGCTCTTTGCTCCCGCGTTGTGAGTTGCTTTCCCTAAACCGTTTCTGTCACTGTTGCGGTTTTGGGAATGCTTAGCAGAATCCGCTGCTGTAGTAGGCTGGAACCAATGACGGATGAACCCCTGGAGCAGCGTCGGGTTCACTCCCTTCGGGTCTTCCGCTTGAAGCCACTTCTGCTTCCACTCGTTCAGGACGTGAGAGTAGTGGGACCGTGCCTTCTTGTGGAAAGCCTTCTCCACGATGGCCGTATGGTGCTTGTCCCAAGTGTACTCTTGCTTTAAAAAAAAAAATGAATTACGTTAGCATTGATTTAAAAACTAGAGATTTGATAGAAACCAAATAGGAATACACATACCGCAAATGCTCGAAACCAGTTATGCTGGTCCGACAAGGGAAGCTTCCTATAAAGCGGGTACGGATGACGGAGCATGCTACACATCATTCCTAGAATGCACTTGGTGATCTTCGAGGACGTCATATCGAACATGTATCAAGTTCATTTAAAAACTTTATAAGTTAAACGGAAGTTTAACTTGCAAATTTAAAACAAAGTAAATTGTTAAAGTATAAACAGTTAACTTACCAAAAAGTCTCAGGGTTCTTATGCGGCTCGGGATGTAGTCGCTTCAGTGTTTCCCGTCCCGGCTGCTCGACCAACAACTCTATCTCCGGTGCTATCGTCGCCGGGGCATTGTCGTCCGGTGTAGCCGGGACCTGCGACACAGAATGGCTACCGGTGGTGGGTTGCTGCGATACCGGTTGTGGCGGTCTAATCTGTATCGACCGAGGTCGGCGCACAGGTGCGGATCGGGTCGGCAGTGCCGGGTGAGGCTGTGAGGGCGGCGCCGACGGAGGCTGAGAAGTAGGTCCGGCAGGATGTTGAGAAGTGCTCCCCGGAAACAATCCATCTGTCTCCGACAGGAACTCCTCGAATCGTTCGTAATCCCTACAATACATCCAAATAGCGTTTTTAAATCAAAAAATTTAAAAACCTTTATTTAAAGGAATAAAAACGTTTCACAATTATTATAAAAGACGTTTTTGTTTTAACCGAAAGTAATAAAAATACCAAAATGTGTTTAAATGTAATGAGAATCGTCTATAAATCATTAAAAATTTCACAAATTGTATAAATTATTTACAATAATAAAAAAACGTTTTAAATATTTTACGAAAATCGTTTTTAAATATTTTAAAATTTGAAAAATGTTTTACATATTTATGATAATTTTTTGATATTTAAAAAAAAAACCCAAAAATACTTTTTTTACTATAAAAATGAAGAAAACGTTTTTATAATTAGTGTAAAATAGTAGAAAAATACAAAAAAATTCTTGATAATTTATGAAAACGTTTTTAATGTTCTAAAAAAATTTTGAAAACATTTTAATACCAAAAAAATATATAAAAAACGTTTATTACATATATATAAATGATAAAATTCTGAAAATTAAAAAAAAAAATTCAAACCTAAACATATTATCAAACAAAATCAACTCCAACAACCTAGATAGGATCTAAAACCTTGTTCTTCAACCCTATAAACTACATGCAAACGAAATCAAAACACATAACATCCTAAAACATCTAAATTTACAATTTTAATCGGTTAAAAAGTGAGCTTACATGGACATTAGGCTTTGGGCGGTGGGATTTGGGGAATCGTGGCCGGAATCGTGCTCGGAAAGAAGAGAGATGGCGGAGGTCGCGCGGTAGAGAGAGAGAGAAAACGCAGAGAAAATGAGGAAGAAGAAGAAACTTAATCGATAAAATATTTTACGAACCGACGGATTTCCGACGGATATTTATTTGCCGTCGGAAAGCCGTCGGTTCCTGGGCGGTCCAATTATTTGGCGGTTACAATGAAATTGGTACGCGGTAAATCGAAACGATTCGTAAAATTTCATTTCCGACGGATATTGAATGTCCGTCGGAAATCCGTCAGTTCATAAAATATGCATGGACGGGTTTCGAACCAAGGATTTGTAGAATGTCACAAAGGAGCCTAAGCCACTATGCCAAATGGTACGTTTTGACATTTGAATACGTCTAAACATATGTAACTCAATTTCAATTTTTTCACAACCCGAGCCTAATATTTTGTTATTCGATACGACCACGTTAAAATTTATTAAATGAAGAACGAAGCATAACATTTTATTTAAACAAGAACATGCATTATTCCATAATTAAGAAAACACAAAGGATGGATCAGTTACTATAGTTTGGAAACTGGTTTTCGAACCAATTAGCTTCGTCAGTGTGCCTCCACTTGCGGATCATACGGTTCCATGATCTTGCGGGAATCCACTCCGGTTTTTCTCTACCACTATCCGCAAGTGACTTCAAACAGCGCATTTTTGTCTGGAAAACACGTCTAGCGGTCTTATGGAATTCCCGCCAGACGTTTAAGAGGTTTTCAGGAGTGAAATTGTATTGATCCTGTTACGGGAAATTTAAAAAAAAATAATCATTAATGACTTCATAAAAATTCATTAAGAAGAGTAATTAATTACCACAAACTGTCTGAACCATGCAGCTTTAAGGTCATCCGGAATTGTGTAATACACGACGTTGCTCCCCGACCAATGATCCTCGATGATTCTACTGATGGCGCCCAAAATGCTTGCATGGTATCCAAACCAAAGAGAACGGTTTTCCCTAGAGGGGTTAAGAACAGGAAGATGTCCCCGGCCACGCTTACGGATTTCCCGAAAATAAGAATCGCGGTTCTCAGGAGACATATACACAAAATCCATTTGAGTGTTTTTTAGGTTCGTTGGTTTTGGGAAAAAAGGAAACAACGATCACATATTTATTCAAAATTTTCCGACGGCAAATCCGACGGGGTCCGTCGGAAATTGAAAATCCATTTGAGGAGACGTTGCACTGAAACGCACAGGAAAGATTCTCGACTACTAGGCCTGCGTTATTGCAGCCTTTGACTGGTTTCCGACGGATTTCCGACGGATTTTATATTATCCATCGGAAATCCGTCGGAAACTACCGACGGAATTTCCGACGGTTTATGTTTAGGGTTTGTTTAGGGGTTAGGGTTTGTAGATTAATGAACCCCCATACTAAAATTAGACGTGGTATCCATTACATTTAGGATAAATTCACTCACGTAACAATGTATATAATTTCTAAATCAGTGTTAAGAACTGTTAAGTCTTCTCGTAAACGACATTGTATGTTAAGGACTTATTTCATCCGACTCCTTTTGTAATCTTTTTATAACGCATAAGATTAGGTTTGCGATCATGAAGTCTTTCAATGTTCATAGTAGCAATAACAATAGCCCAAGAGAGCTCTATCAATTAGATGTTTTAGGGTTTGAAACCCTAAACCCTAAAAATAGGGTTTGTTGTCGGAAATCCATCGGAAATTTCCGACGGATTTATGACGGAAATATGCTTTCCGTTGGAAATCCGTCGGAAATGAGAATTTTGCTCCTCGTGGAATCGAACCCGCGATGAAATGGTGTCACAAGGGATAGTTAGAACCAGTTAGGCTGTCTGTCAAGTTATCGTGTTCTTGTAAAGTTTAAATATATACCTGACAAGATGTTTACAACTACGAAAAGATACAAAATGTTATAATTATTTCCCTAGTTGTTAAATTAAAGATTTAAAAATACAAACTTACATAAAACGGTACTAATTTTTTTTGTTTTTTAAGAAAAATTCTTATTACAATTATTTTAATCCGCATCTTCCTCTGAATCGTAGTCAGTTGAAATTGAATCTGTGTCGTCGTCGAATTCCCCCCTCTCTTCTTCGGAATCCGAATGGAGAACAACGTTCCCAAAATGAGTAAAATCAACGACCAGATTAACTTCAAGCGATTCTTCTACCGGAGCTATGTAATCACTTTGCCTTGCTTGTAGTGGTTCTTGTTCTTCAACTCCTTGAACTCTCCCGCGTGGATAAATTTGGGTAACTATTACCCATGGATCGTTCTTGTATGTTAGTCGAGGATAAGGGATGTAACTAACCTATATTAGTAAGATGAAATTAGCATACGATGCTCTATATAGTCACGTTATCGTAGGTGGAAGAATAATTGTAGAGTGTTTATATATATACCTGATCGGCTTGAGATGCAATAATGAAGGGTCATATTTTTGAAGTTTTCTAGTCGAATGTATAGACGTCACGCCAAACTCATCTATTGATACACCTTTCCTGATAATAGGGTTGTACCAATCGCACAAAAAAACCACGCATCTCATGCCAAGCTTTCCGATGTATTTGACTTCAAGTATTTCTTTAAGCACACCATAGTACACAACTTCGCCGGATGTGGATGAGACTCCGTGTTCGGCCGTCGTTCTAGAGGACCCTTCTGACTTCACTTTGAAAGCATATCCCCTAGTGAAATATCGTGGATAAGACTTTGTGTTGTAGTGTAGGCCGTTGACTATGTCTATTAACCAATCTGTTGGTCTGCGACCATATTTGACTTCGGTTTCCACCTAAAAGAAGCATGTAGAACGTTTTAGTAAATGACCAAATTTATTGTCTTTAAGGTTAAATGAAAATACAAAACTTACATAAAATTTTAACCACGCGCAGAAGTATGTGTCTTTCCACTCTTCACGCTTCTCCTTGGTCAACTCAGGATGCCGGTGTTGTAGGGACTCCATGTATAACCTATAAAAATCAACCAAGGTAGGGGTTAGAAATGCATGTGATTTTGAAGTTTAAATGCAATGATGTAAACGAAGTAAACTATACATACCTCTCGTACTCAAACACTTCCTCGCAGTTGTTTAGAATATATTTTTGGAGGTGGGCGTGTTCTTGGGTCGTTAATTGTCGCATTACTACTTTACCGCTTAACCGACCAACTTGTTGAAAAATACTGGGAACCGTTGACGGATAAAATGGTCTTTCGCCTCTGTCATCGTTTCTGGCCGGGCGTCGACTCTTTGTGCGTACTTGAGAAGGGAAATAATAACCGGCAAATGTCGCCGCTTCCTCGTTGTGGTACTGAGCAGCTACTGAACCCTCAACTTTAGCTGGGTTCTTAACCTTTTTCTTAAGGTGGAACATATAGCGCTCGAAGGGATACATCCACCGATATTGTACCGGACCACCGAGTCTAGCTTCTCTCGGTAGATGAATGGGTAAATGCTCCATAACATCAAAGAACGACGGTGGAAATATCTTCTCAAGATTGTACAGGATCTTAGGAATGTTATCCTCCAAAGTTCGAATGCCGTCAGCCGTAAGCGACCTCGTGGATATGTCCCTAAAAACGAACCTACCGCGGCAATTGCTTTGTGAACATCTTTGGGTAGGAGATGAGCAAATGCAAATGGCAGTAGTCGTTGCATCACCACATGAAATCATGACTCTTCATCCCGATAAACTTGTCCCCATCAGTGTCAACACAATTACGTAAGTTTGAAGCGTAGCCATCAGGGAATCTTACTCGGCGCGTGATCCACTCGAAGAACTCTTCCTTTGATTTCTGATCTACCCAGTACGATGGAATTGGAGGTTTACCGTTCTTTTGGATATGAAGTTCAGGCCGGTGACAAATTTCAGGCAAATCAAGCCTAGACTTCACATTATCTTTCGTCTTTCCCTGGACGTTGAGAACAGTGTTCATGATGTTATCAAAGAAATTTTTCTCAATGTGCATGACATCAAGATTATGCCTTAGTAGCTGGTCCTTCCAATACGGTAAATCCCAGAAGATGCTCAGCTTGTGCCAGTTGTGGACTACACCAGCTCCATATACATTCTCATGACCGTTACCACCACATTCACGAGTTCTCAATGCACCAAATCCATCTAAGAGCCCCAAAGTAGTCGAACCATCATCTTGGAGAATAGGATCATCAAACACTTTCCTCTTCTTCGTAAAAAGTTTAGTGTTTTTCCGGTATGGATGATCATGCGGTAGAAATCTCCTATGACAATCAAACCAACACGATTAGCTGAAATGCATCGGTCTTTTCCTGACAATACGGACATGCTAACCTTCCATGCGTAGTCCATCCTGATAGCATACCATAAGCCGGAAAATCGCTAATGGTCCACATTAATGCAGCCCTCATCAAAAAAATTTCCTCACATGAGACATCATATGCTACAATACCGGGCAGCCATAACATTTGCAGCTCGTGTATCAATGGCTGCAAGAATACATCAAGCGATCTTCTAGGATGCTCTGGACCGGGAACTAGTACGGAGAGGAAAAGAAACTCTCGCCGCATACACATAGATGGCGGCAGGTTATACGGAGTTAAAATAACCGGCCACAACGAATATGGTCTCCCATGCCTTCCAAACGGGTTAAAACCATTTGTGCATAATCCGAGGTACACATTATGTGGCTCGTATGCAAAATCTGGATATACGCTCTGAAAATGTCGCCACGCTTCCGCTTCAGACGGATGCGCAATTTCTGCTCCTCTTCTATGCTCAGCATGCCATCTCATTTCCCCTGCAGTTCGCTCCGATTGGTATAAGCGCCTCAGCCTATCGGTTAACGGCATATACCACATTCTCTTAAAAGGAACCTTAGCTCTTCCCCTGGTATCCTCATAACGCGGCTTCTTACAGAACTTACATTCCAAGCGGTATTCGTCTTCTCTCCAGTATATCATACAATTGTCAATGCAAACATCTATCATCTGATACGGTAATCCAAGCCCTTTAACCAGTTTCTCAACCTCGTTGTATGAACCTGGCGCAAGATTATCTTCAGGAAGAACATCTTTCAGGTATTCGCAAAAAGCATCCACACATTGCTTGGCCAAATTATAATCCGTCTTTATTCCCATTAGTCTAGTTGCAGATGATAAGGGCGAATGTCCCTCTTTGCAACCATCATAAAGCGGACGCTTCGCTGCATCTAACATATCAAAAAATCTCCTGGTTTCTACATTATGTTCCTCATCTACCCTAGGAATTTGAAATTCACCTACTTCCTGGGTATTTTCTCTAAATGCATCATTAACCATCTGAATTGTACCTACACCAGCATCTTCATCCGCGGTATAATGTTCACTAGAACTAACATTAGGTTCCCGCGTACTAGTACTCCCAAAAGGTTCTCTACTACTACTTGCACCATCAAATGTCTCCCCATGAAGATACCAAATCTTATAACCCGCCATAAACCCGACTGAGTACAAGTGTTGCCATACTTCGCCAATCGTAGGATTTCTAACATTTCGGCATTGAGTACAAGGACATTTCATCTTACCCGTTTTTTGCGCATGAGGTTCACTGCAAGCCAGCGTCATGAATTCCACGATACCAAGTGCATATGGTTTGTGTACTAAGTCCGTCGTCTCATCAACCCTCGGACCGTCCATCCACGATCTGAAGTAACTCGAGGAAGACATGTTACCCTGCTAATAAATATGTTTAGAGAGAGAAATCGGAAAGGAGATAGAGAGAGAGTGTGGTGTGGAGGAGAAGGGAGAAATGTTTGGTTTATAATGGAAAATAACCGACGGAAAACCGACAGATACTCCGTCGGAATTCGGCCCAACAGTGAAAAATTTTCCGACGGATAACCGACGGGAATAGAAACCGACACAAATCCCGTCGGAAAACCGTCGGAATGGTTTTGGTAAACGGTCAAAAGACTTTACTCACATCTCTTCCCAAGGCAACGTATTGGTAACTGTCTTTTCGGAAATAAAGCGGAAAACCGACGGAAAACCGACTGAATGTCCGTCGGAAAATATTGTTTAAATAACCACCGAGTTTCTCCCTTCTTCCATCGCCAAAAAAACAAAAAAAAAATTTATGGATTACGTATACTTTTCTCCCGAAGCCCACGATTCCGTTCTTCAAACTATCGCGCAACCTGGTCGAGAGTCCCTGCCAAATCTCGACCCATCTCGACTAGCCCACCGTGCCGTTTGGTTTGGATCTAATGCGGTCATCCACTCGGTTATCAACGACATCATCGAGCATCGCTGGTCTGGACGCTATCTGTCGTATTTTAACGTCGCGAGTAGCCTAAAAACTGCATGGTTCAATGATTTTCTTGTAAGTTATTTCTTCTTTTCATATATTTTATTTAAATTTCAAATTATACAATTAATTTCTTTTTCAGGAATACTATACATTTTCTCCAAATAATGTTATCATTGTCTGGCGGGAATTTCACCGGACGGCAAGGAAGGTTTTCAAGACAAAGATGCGGCGGATGAAGCTCCGGTGGGAACGGGATGAAGGAAGACCGGCTTGGGTTTCGGCGGTAGAATGGAACCTCATGGTCGACCAATGGATGGAGACGACCGACGAATAATTACAATTTCAAACTTTAATAATGTAATTTATATTTTTAATAATAATGAACTTTTGTTTTCTTTGTTTAATTCATAAATAAAATTTTTTATTTTTTTTAAAAATATAATCTAGTAACTTCATGATAAATAGCTAACATTAAACTATATAAACGAATAACACAAAGTATCACAGTGGTTTGAGTATTGACTTAAGCCCTCCAAAGATCTCGGGTTCGAGCTCGTTCTTCTACGAGTTTTTATGGACCAACGGCTTCCCGACAGATTAGCGACAGACTAAATTCCTGTCGGAAACCCGTCGAAAATTTACCGACGGTTTTCAAGTCTGTCGGGAACTTCCCGACGGTTCTATAATCCGTCGGAAATTTTCCGACGGCTTTGCCTTCCGTCGGTATATACCGACGCAATTCCGACGAGTTCTCAACAGTCGGTAATTCGTCGGAATTACCGACGGATAATTTTCTGTCGGAAAATCCGTCGGTTTGAGGGTTGTTTTCTTGTAGTGACTGGTTTCCTTTCATGTTTCAAGTATAACTATAAGCGTCAAGCTCGACAATAATGAATAATGTAGAGAACCAGATCAAACGTATAAAATAATGAACTTATTGATATACTTTTAAGGCCTTAATGATAATCCTTAACCATAAATCAATGTTAACTTTTCCTAAAATATGATTATGAACTATTGCGTGGCTGCATATTATAGTTTAATTAATATATAATTGTTTTCTTTCATACCGAACCAACATGAAGTAAAGCAACATTGGAGGAATGTCAACGAACATGTTACATGTACAGAGATATAAGTTACAGCAATAGAAAGAAAAAAAGTTACAGCAATAGGCGTATACGTATATAATCACGTAATATTCGAGATGTAGTACTCTTATCATGCGGAAAAGAAGAAAAGAATTAAATTCCTTAAATCGTTTCGATACGATTCTATTTTTTCTCCAATATCCTAAGTCCCAATCTACGTCCAGGTTCAGAACTCCTCGCTTCTAATCACCCCTCCGATCCATTATAAATACAATGTCACTCTTCCACTATATCCCCAAACCCTAAAGACAAGTTTGTGTTAAAAAACAAATATCTTTAATTCTTTCTTTGTCATATATGTAGTATAGTAAGAATCTGTAATGCCTCCAGAAACAGTGTATAAGTTACAATGAAGTATTACCTCGATCAAATATTCTCAAGAGTTCCTTCGAACACTTCATTGAAAAAAACTGGCAGTAATTATTTTTTTACTGAAGTGTTTGGAGGAACTCCAGCTGATATTTGGTTATTTCAAGCTATTCAGACATTGTCTAATAAGGTAAATTCCCTATTGTAACTAACACTTTTTTCTATTTCTGTCAATGTTTTTCTATTTATTTCCAAGTTCGTTATTACTTAATACTCTAGCAAGTCATATGCAAAATTTCAACAAAAAGTCATGCAATATTTGAATTTGTAATTTAAAAAAAAAAACACTCACACACAATCATTACAAAGATGCATTTTTCGTCACAGATCTTAGTACTTTTGTCATAAAATTATTTGGAAAATAAATATCGTTGCAAAGATTAGAATATCTCAGATCTATCGTATGTAAACTTTGCTACGAAAATAATTTATAGGTTTATTATGTACACCTGTATAAAACTGTGAAAATACTTATAAGCAACAATAATCAGAATAATCATATATATAATTTAAGTACAGAAAAAATTCGAATTGTATGTTAAAAAGTAGTACAATTCTAATTGCAAAAGTCGACGTTTTTTTCGTTAAACAAAACAACTATCAACTAGAACGTACGAGTACAAAAGAAAGTCAGAGAGAGAAAATTAGAGAGAGAATATACCGTTGAGGATTCTAGGTTTCGCCCATCCGCCGTAGTGCCTCAGCTCCCGGTTACTCATGATTTCGGATTCCGATTTACGACTCTCGTCTCTAATTCCACTAGATTTGCGTTTTCTCCTCCCTCTCGAGAATGGCTCTAACTCATCTCCGTTAACCTCTAATTCGATTTTTCCGTTAAATCCTCTTTCCTCGGGTTTTCCTTCAAACTTCGCTTCAGAGATTCTGGCACCTCGCGCTTCACCTACGCCGGTCCTACCATCTTCTTCAGCTACCGCTTTATGGGTTAACAATGTTAAAGCTTCTTTCCAACCTTTGACTCAGATGGGCTCTCCTACTATGTTGGAAGATGGCATTCCTTCTGTTAAAGCTTCGGATTCTATCACGCTTGGATCTTCTATCATGTGGAAAGGCCATCTTGTTGCATTTTTCCATGGAAATTCACCTTCACCTGCAAAAATTTTCACTTATCTTAACCTTATTTGGGAAAAGAACGGACGTATCTCGGTCAATCATCATTCTCAAAGTATTTGCCTTATCTACATCCCTTGTCCTGTCACCAGATAATGGGCTCTGGATGTGGGATTTTGGGACTCCGGGAACTGTTCATTTACAGATGCTCTCTGGCATCCTGAGTTGGAATTTACCCGCAAGGAACTGGTCCAAGCTCCTATTTGGGCTCTCTTTCGTAAGGTACCCCCAGAGCTATGGTCTCTAGATGGATTTAGCACCATTGCTTCGAGGGTTGGTGCTCCTGTGCATTCAGAATTTTAAGATCTTAAGTCTTATTCAAATGGTATCATTAAGGTGAAGGTTGTTATCAACCTCAAGAAAAAGTTACCTTCTGCGGTCCGAGTTACATACAGGTATGGCACTTCGGTTCTTGTTGCTGTGGAATTTCCAAGGCTTCCTCTGTTGTGTAAATGATGTGTGTCTTCGAACATGTAGAGCTTCGATGTCCCTCTGTGATTTCTCGTAAAGCTGCACCAATTTCTCATGTTATTCCTGCTATGCGTTTTGATTCTGGACAAAAGAGGGTGACTAACAATGTTGACCAGTATCCCCCATGTACTGCTCAGGATGTTGAGTCACCTTATGTGGAAGTCGAGGATCCTCCGGTTGTTGTTAAAGATGTCGTTTTTCCTTATGTTAATGCGGATCTTCCTCTCGACACCCAATATGTGGTCTCTCCTCGTTCTGCTGCTAAGGATCTTTCATCTGAACCTTGTCTGCGACGATCAATAAGCCTTCCTTCCTCTCCTTGTCAGGCTGATGCCCCATCAGGCTCTGAAGTTTGGAAAACAGTGGCCATTCGTTCAAACCCTCCTAATACTGCTGTGAGATCCTCTTCAATCAAGAAAATTATTCCGCTTACTAGTGCTCAATTAGACGAGGACGAAATTCTTATTAAGAAAGCACATATGATTATTAGATTTCGTATCTATTCTTTGCAAGGGCCGCATCCATCTCTCTCGACTACCACTAGGAAGAATTTGAGAAGAAATAAGAGGAGGAAGCTCTTTGATTATCATGTTAAGAAGAGGATGGTAGCGAGTCATCCTCCTCGCCTTCTACTCTCCCAGCTACAGGTTCTGATTCAAATAAGTGTGGACAATTGCCGAAGCATATTGTCCCTCACTCGGATAACTAATGCGTTGCAGTCCCCTTTTTGACTTCTAATGAAGTGACTCTTTTGGAATCTTTGTGGCCTTAACGCAATAATCGGCAATTACTAGTTAAGAGGTGGCTCAACACCAATAGGCCACGTATAAGTACTTTTTTGGAAACACACGTGAAGCAGTCTAATATTCAGAGTTTGATCAATAATACTACTCCGGTCTGGAGTTTTGAAGCCAATTACAGTGTGGATGAAGATAATGGACGTATAGTGGTTGTATGGGATCCTGTTCTTTCTGTGGTTACCTATATGAAGACGGCTCAGCTGGTTCTTTGTGGAGTACACAAACCGGTCGGTCTTTCAATGTTGCTTTCATCTACGCTAGGAATCTTTTGGAGGAAAGGGTTCCCCTTTTGGGAGTTAATAAAATAATTAGCCTCCCTTCCCTTGATGCAAAGTTCTCCATGGATTCTTTTGGGTGATTTCAATCAAGTCATTTCAATGGAGGAGGTGTTCTCTTTATATGGATCTTCTGTCAGTCGTCGCGGTATGCAAAAATTTCGTGATTGTTTGACAGATAGTCGTTTGTTTGACCTTTCCTATAGAGGTTGTTTGTTCACTTGGAGTAGTAATAGTTTAAGTATCATGAAGGCTCGCAAGTTGGATCGTGCTCTGGTCAGTGAGAAATGGTTAGAGACCTTCCCAGATTCTTATGCTTACTTTGATGCGCCAGGTTCTTCTGATCATTCACCTTGCTTGGTGATTCTCAATAATGAGGTAGGAATTCGCAGGATAAGATTCATATATTTCTCCTTCTTTGCTACGCACCCAGACTTTACGGCTAAGCTAAGTGAGGCTTGGACTTCTCAGGATCATTTGACTTCCCCTATGGTTTAGCTTTACAAGCGATTAAGAGCAGCAAAGTTGTGTTGTAAGTCTATGAACCGAGAGTCTTTTGATAACATTCAAGAAAGGACTAAAGAAGCCTTTATGAAGTTGGAGGACATTCAGAGAAGGGTCTTAACAACTCCCTCACGTGAACTCTTTGAGGAAGAAAACATTGCTAGAGCTGACTGGTTATTCTTAGAAGCTGCCGAAGAATCCTTCTTCTTTCAGAAGTCAAGAATTCGATGGCTTTCAGTTGGTGATACAAACACTGGAGTATTTCATAAATCGGTCAAAGCAAGTCTTGCAAGAAATGTCATTAATTTTTTGAGAGATGATGTTGTTACTAAGGTTTCTGATCCGGTTCAAATCAAGGAGATGGTAGTGAGTTATTATACTAACTTATTGGGGAAGAAAAATCATCATGTTATCCCACCTTCTGTTGACGAGATTCAAGATTTGCACCCCTTTAGGTGTTCCAGTGATTTAGCCTCCATTCTTCCCTCTCTCCATCAGTTGAGGAGATCCGTGCAATAGTTTTTGCTTTGCCTAAAAATCAGGCAGCAGGCTCGGATGGAATTTTTGTGGAGTTTTTCACCTCTTCATGGGATATTGTTGGAAGTGATCTCATTGATGTGGTTCTGGACTTTTTCAATACTTCCTCTATATCTCGGCAACTAAACTCAACGGCTATTGCCTTAATCCCAAAGGTAATTGGAGCAGACAAAATGACGGATTTTAGACCCATTTCTCTTTGCAATACTGTCTACAAGGTAATTTCTCGCATTAATTGTTCTCATCTTAAGAGTTTCACTGATTTGGTTGTCCAAAGGAATCAAGTGGGTTTTGTTAAGGGCAGGCTTCTTTGTGAAAACATTATGCTTGGTTCTGAACTTGTTTCTGATTTCAATAAAGAAGGGCCGGTTTCTAGAGGTTGTCTTCAGCTGGATATAACAAAGGCTTATGATAATGTTGATTGGAATTTTACTATCAATATCTTGAAAGCCTTTCAGCTACCGGCGGTCTTCATATATTGGATTCGTGCTTGCATATCTACTCCTCACTATTCGATTGTTGTTAATGGAGAACTTGTTGTTTTTTTTCCTGGGAAGAGAGGGCTTCGACAAGGAGATCTGATATCCTCCTCCTTGTTTGTTTTAGCCGTGGACATTCTTTCTAAACTTCTTGATCAAGCAGTTAGAGAGAGTAGAATTGGTGCTCATTCGGAGTGTAGAAATCCGTTAATTATCTATTTGAGTTTTGCTAGACGATCTCCTTGTATTCTTTGATGGTTCTTATCAGTCTCTAGGCGCTATCTTGGATGTAATGTCGCTCTTTCACAGAAACTCTTGTTTGGCCTTAAGTTTGAGGAAGTTTATACCTTTTGTTGATGGAGAAGATTTTGGTTATGCTCAAGATATGGCTAGAAGTTTTGGTATGATTCACGGATCTCTGCTTGTCCGTTATTTGGGTCTGCCTCTCATGCCTCATAAGCTAAGAGAGCAGGATTATTAACCACTAACAGACAGAGTTCTTGCTCGTATTTCCTCTTGGACACTAAAAAGGCTCTCTTTTGCTGGTCGTTTAGAGCTTGTTCAGTCTGTCTTGTACAATATGTTCAACTTCTGGGCGTCCATTTATCCTCTTCCAGCGAAATGCATTGATAAGCTAGAGAGGATTTTTAATGTTTTCCTTTGGAGTGGCGCTCCAAATTCTGCAAAAGGTACAAAGGTATCTTAGGAAAGAGTCTGCACTCCTAGAGTGTCTGGAGGTTTGGGACTTAGGCATTTGGGTGATTCTAATAAAGTCTTTGGATTAAAGTTAATTTGGTTGTTGTTTACTTCAATAGGGTCTCTATGGGTTGCTTGGGTTAATAAGCACTTAATTAGAGACCGTTTACTTTGGGATATTGATTTTCATACAACACGCTCGTGGCTTTGGAAGATTCTTATGAAACTGAGGAGTTTAGCTCGCATTTATTTGGTTTGCATAGTTAACTCTGGTAATCAAGATTCGCTTTGGCAGGATAATTGGACTAGCTTAGGACCCTTGATCGATTTGACTGGAGTAAATGGACCGAGAGTCACAGGTATTCCTTATATGGCGCATGTTGCTTATGATTTTGCAGGTGGACAGTGGAACATCTCCCAGAGAAGACATCCCATTAACCAGTTGTCTGTCCACAACCGCTCATACTTGGTACAAAAAGGTTGTTTTCCCGAAAATTGCCCTTGGAGTCGTTAGAAGTGTATTTTTCATTAAGGGTAAAACCTGGAATTTTTGGATATTTTGTCACGCAGAGATATTTGGGCGGATCCGGATTTGGAAACGGATATACACGCTGATCCTATTTTAAAATCTTGATCGTTCATTCGTAGATTTAATATTAACCGTCGGATTAGTTAGGTTTCTTAATCCTACCATTTATTTATTTTTTTAATTCATATTGTCAACTGACTTACCTTATATTTATTTCGTAGCCTATATTTTAGGAAACAGAAATCTGCAATTTTGGTGAATATTATTTACAGACTTGATGATTATCGATTTTAATTCATTTAACTAATTTATTTCCTAAAATGCACAATATCTTTTTGAATATCTTATTAATTCGAGTTTGAAAAAAAATATTCTATGGCATATACCAAGCTTTCGAGAGAAGTTTATGAAATCCTATATAAAGAGAGCTTGTGTGGCCTAGAAACACAATCATTTGCATCTTCCATATTTTCAAAAACTTTCTCTCTGTTTTTTTTTTGCTATAGAAGTATTCTTCCAGATCATTGAAAATTTAATCAAATGATCTTTTATCATTCATATTATTTTCTTCTTTTTCGATTTAAAAGGTAATTTTATGGTTTTTGGTTTTTTATTCTGTTTTTTTCTTAGTCCCATGAAAGAAGAAGCTCGGTTATCTTGATTTTTGGTGAATGATGTGAGGTAAAATATGGGTAGTTGCGATTTTCTTTAATACTTTTTGTTGAATCCATGAGTCTGAAATGTCCGAGTAAAGGTTGTTGCCCCGACGTCCGATTGATCTCATAAGTCCCGATAGTCCGAACCTCCTTGTCGATTTTTGTTTTGTTCTTTGGTATATGCTGGATACACTGGTTTATGGGTATTTGATCCCTTTTCTTTAGTTTGGATAACTTTTTGTCTCTTTTTTCATTTGTGCATAATTATGGGAGCAAATTAGGGAAGCTCGGTTATTTCCTTCATATTATTTATTTGTATACAATATTTGATTTTATATAATTAAAAATATTATTCATACCATTAATTTAGTTTTAATTTATTTTTTTTCAATAAACTTACCATTTATATTTATTTTCGTGGCCTGTATTTTAGGAAACTTAAATATGTAATCTTGATGAATATATACTTTACAATCTTAGTTTTACAAAAAAAAAATATTTATTTATTATTACTAACATTATTTTATTTAAAATAATATTAGTTTTTTGTACAGAAAATAATATTAATTTGTTACACATTAATTTTTGATATTATCTGATTTATAATTTGATATATACCAAGGTAAATTTTCAAGTTTTATTTTTTTTAGTTGAAATATAATAAAAAAAAATTTACCTATGTTAATATGTGTATATTATCACATTTTATTATTTATAAAAGTAATATTTTATATTAAATTATTTAATTATGTATCATTTGTGGATTTCAAAATTTATAAGTCTTAAATCATTTTTATAATGTATTATTTGTTTGTATAAAATATTTGATTTTATATAATTAATTATATCATTCCTACCATTTATTTTTTTAATTTATTTTTCAATATACTTACCATTTATATCTATTTTCATAGCCTATATTTAGGAAACTGAAATATGTAATCTTTATGAATATATCTTTATAATCTTAATGAATATCACGTAATCCCAAATTTATAGAAACTATTTTGAATATAATATTAGTTTTATAATATTCACATAATCCCAAATTTATTTTATATTGTATGTTTGAACTAACGTGGTACTATATTTTTGAGCTTAGGACTTTTTTTACTTATTGCAAGTACTTTAGTTTTATGAATTAAATCACTATCCAAGTTTATTATGGATTTTATTAAATTAAAAATATTAACGAGGACAAAGATGTATAGATTAAGAAATTTTCATATCAAACCTAAACTAATTATATGGAACATAAACTAAATATGAATCTTTAACAAAATATTATGTTTCGTGGTTTACTTTTCTTCATCTAGAATTTGAATATTCATTTAACCAGATATGTTATATGTCAAAATATTAGAAATCATCAGAAACACTAGAAATCATCATAAGACACATTAATTTTGATTTTGAAAATTAGTTAATATACGAATTTGTAAAAGAATTATTATTCAATATTCTTTTCCCCTTATTTAGGAAAATTATAATTATAAAAAGTTAGAATTAGAACCTAATTAAAGAAACAACTACTGAATATATGAATTTGCAAAATAAATAAACAATGAATCTTATCGATAATTATACCAAATATATCTTCAGTAGTTAATAATAAATATCATGTTTCCTTATTTAGAAAATTTATAACTACTGAAGATATATAGTTAGAATTTGAGGAGAATAAAACTCGATAAAGTAATGAATATACGAATCAAAGCAATATAAAGAAACAAACACAAAGGACATATAATAGAAGAATAAGTCCAAAATATTAAACCGTAATTTAATACATAGCCCAATTACAATAAGTCACGAAAAAGGGCGATTGTAGATAAGTTCAAAATATCTTGCATATCAATTTGAAGGAAATATTAAAATTGCATTAAGAACACGTCATACTTGCATTCACCACCACTAAATTATGTAAAATTAAATTAGAATTAATATTATTGTTTTGTTTAAATTATAGTTAATTTAAAAATTAAATAAATTTTTATTTACCATGTTTTGATGGAAGCTGTTTCTTCAATTTCAGGATCAAAAACCACGTCTGATATATCACCGGAATCTTCAAGTATTGGTACCCCTAAACATTACCAAAAATCATATGATGATTTAGATTAGCATTTGGACAATTTTTTATAAACAATAAGTGAACATGTTTTTTTTTTTTTTTAAACTTGAGAATACTTACTTGCATCATTATAGACACGTCAGAATCTCAAACAAATCACAAATTTGTTATTACCATTTGAGTTCCAAAGATTATTAAACGTCACAGCAACTCTACCCTTTGCAATGCAGTTTATGAATGTGTTGCTTCACAAAATCAAAAAAATAATATTTTTAATACATTAATAAATTATTAGATAAATTTAGATGAAGGTTTTTACACATGAATGCTTACTCTTTTTCTTTGATCTTGAAATGAATTTTGTAATCCTGATATGTGGTGAGAGGTCCAACCCACATAACTGCACCTATTACATCTAGAGAAAATAAAAACATACATAAAGATGCAACTTCATATTCTTTTAATCATGCAATAACCATATTATATATTTTAACTTAGAACATACCAATGGTGTAGAGATTCTCAACATGGCCATGCAAGATGTTTTTGAAGATCACAAAATTGTAAAACATTTCATTAGAGATATTGTAGTGGCTTTCAACTTGGCTTTCTTCCACAAGATATATTTTCTTTTCAACAAAGGTGTTTGTGTAACATCGATTGATATGAATCACTTCGAAGTTTTTAAGAGACTTCCAAGTTCCTTCTTCAAACTTGGCTTTGAATTTATCTACAAACATTTGTGGTATGATAGTTTCGATTTGGTAACCCTTTAACAAAAGAAAAAATTAAATAAAGATTAGAAGGCCTTAACAAAATGTTTATTATGAATATTACAAAATGAAAAGTAGTACTACATTTTTTTAGATTAAGACTTACATATTCATCAGTTATGATGATGTGAATCTGAAGACCATCTGGAAAATTATTCGTGAACCATTTGCGGATGATCTTTCCTCGGATTTTCAGTTCTGGTTCAGTACCATCGAGTCGATACAAATCTATGAAATCACCTTTTGTTTTGTTTGAAAAGGTTTGAAGATGAATAAGAGATGGTCTAAACGGTTTCACTCAATTATGATTAGTTCTTTGTTGTAAAATTGAATGAAAACATTTATTAGGTCAATATAACTTGGTAATTGTCGAGAAAATAAGTAAACATAATGATTACATCTATTGGAAACTGAATCAAAATTTAATGTGTAACATATTTAGTAAAATATGAATATTCAGATTTTAGAATGGATGTAATTAAAAAGAATAAATAAATTTCGTTAAATCCAAATTGATCATAAATAATAAATAACAATAGATATATAAATACCGTGATTCTTGTGATATGTTTAGATATACTTAATATTATGTTGAATTTAAAAATAAAAGCGTATGGAGTTAAATAAAAAGAACAATTTACCATGTCGAAATCTATTTTTATTTGAAATTTGATAATCTCCATGCAAAGTGATAATATTAGTAGGTATATCTCAACTCAATATTTAAATCATGATATTTATTACGTGAACCAATTATAATATATTTTATTGTTAAAAATTACAGATAATCAAAAAATTTGAGTAACAAAACAATGTTTTAATTTGCATGCAACGAAATGATGCATGTAATTATATGTCAACTCAACATTTCATTAATTGTTTTGATCTAATTAATATAAATAAATATTTTACTATAACTATACCTACATGAGTAGTCATTTTGAAAACTCATTTTGACTATTGATATATTTTAAATATTGATTCTCTTATGAAATTATTTGTATCTATAAGAAACGTCATATTTGCTTTTGAAAAGTAGTTTTTATTGTTTAGATTTGGTATAATGATATACAATTTTGAATATTATACATCATCAATAGTTGCTTTGATTTAGATTTCGCAGGATATATTAATAGATAATATGGTTAGAGATATTTCATGTTATTATTTAATTTAGTTGAGTTATGGGGATATGTACTATATGAAATCTATATTGTTGTAATATTATAGAATTTAATTGCATTAGAACATATTAAATGTAAATAGAAATATTAGATGGGCCTTTCTAAGTATTAAGCAAAAACAGTTTCAATTTTCTCAAACAATAACAAATTTAATCTACTTACAAAGGCCCATTATACATCAATTTTGTCCAACATTATATAAGGCCCACTGTTTAAAACAAATAAGACATAATGTTGTCCAAAACTCATTCATAAAGAAACACACAAAAATCTGTTTACCATCTAAAATTTAAACACACCAAAAATTAGTTAGCTAGCATATATTAATTCTAAAAAACCGATATTAACATAAATAAAATTGTATTAAATTCATTCAAAAACTAAAGAAAAAAAACTGTTCGATCCACATGAATTTTAACATATCAATCATTCATTAACTACCATAAATAAATACTAAAACTTTGATATTAATATAATTTTTACAAATCAAACAATTATAAAATGAGAATAAAAAGAAGAAGAAAAATTCGCACGTTCAGTGCAGATCGGATCTTAGTTTCTTATTAAAAAAAAATGAGGACGTACGAGTACAAAAACTCACACTAGGCCGGCGTGCACTCAAAAAGATGTTAATCAAATAAATATATACATGTGTTTATGTATGTAAAATGTACGGAAAGTCAAAAAACGCACACGGTAGTACCCTTTCCGAAATGTTTATGTATATTCCCTTGCTACTTCACCTGACACGTGGACCTCTTCTACGAGCCAACACCGGAGAAGCACCCGGAGCTCTAACCCTCCGTTTCTCCGGCCGCGGAGAAGAAGAAGATGTCAACGTCATGGCCGAGTTTGAAGTAGAACTCGACTTCCACGTCAACTCAAGCTCCTCAAGAGTAGATAAGACATCAGACATATTTGGCCTCAACTTAGCCTCTTGATTAAGACATTGCAACGCAGTATTAGCAGCCAAACAAGCTGCTTTGTGCGGATACTGTCCTTCAAGTTTTGTGTCCATTATCCTAAACACTTTCCTTCTATCCCCTAAGTAAGGTGTTGCCCAATCCACCAGATTCCGCTCGACTCCTACTTTCGATTTTTCCACAGTGGGACGTCCGGAGAGTAATTCGAGCAAGACCACACCGAAGCTGTAGACGTCGCTTTTTGCGGTTATTCGACCAGTGGCAACGTATTCAGGTGCTGCATAGCCATGAGTTCCCATCACTTGGGTTGATACGTGTGTTCTGTCTCCTGTGGGTCCTTCTTTCGCCAAACCAAAATCAGACAGCTTTGCATTGAAGTCCTGCATAATATGTTAATAATCCGATTAGTTTTATATTTTAACAAATATTATTATAATATAACCAAATTAATCCCAACTTGATATTAAGTAATATTTCATAATTTACTTTTATTTTAAATATGTATACTAAATATAGATGTGTTTAGATAAATACTTGCTAGTATCTGAACCGGGAAAAACAAACTACAAATAGTTCTTATTTGGTTTCACTTTCCACAGTATATAAAACCAAAAAATTGAACAAGAAGCATATTTTACGAAATATTTTTGTAACGCCCCGTCCGCCCCTACCGGTGAGTCACCCATCTCTCTATCGGGCTCGTGGGCCCCACCCCTGTCCGACGGTTGGTGCGTTATTTTTCGTAGGCCCAACCGAGTAATTTACCGACCCTACAATCACCCAATGACTTTTTCTCATGTGTTTTGTCCTCACACACATGCTACCACGAGTCACTTCCCGGAAGGTCACCCATCCTGGGACTACTCCAGCCCAAGCACGCTTAACTCTGGAGTTCTTTCAGGCAAGTGACCGGAAAAGGTAAATGCACTTGGTGATATAGGTAGTCAATCTTTTAAGCCTTCCGTATATACCACAAACCGGGATGTTACAATTCACCCACTCTCACAGAGCGCAACGCCCTCGTTGCGCACCAGGATCGTTATCCTTGATGGTGTGAGCCCTCACTGACTCTACACGCATCCTCCGATTCGGCTCTGATACCACTTTGTAACGCCCCGTCCGCCCCTACCGGTGAGTCACCCATCCCTCTATCGGACTCGTGGGCCCCACCCCTGTCCGACGGTCGGTGCATTATTTTTCGTAGGCCCAACCGAGTAATTTACCGACCCTACAATCACCCCCCATGACCTTTTCCCATGTGTTTTGTCCTCACACACATGCTACCACGAGTCACTTCCCGGAAGGTCACCCATCCTGGGACTACTCCAGCCCAAGCACGCTTAACTCTGGAGTTCTTTCAAACAAGTGACCGGAAAAGGTAAATGCACTTGGTGATATAGATAGTCAAATTAATTATTTTAAGCCTTTCCGTATATACCACAAACCGGGATGTTACAATTTTCCTATGCAATTCTCATTAAACCTCAAAATTTCTAAGACAGAAATCTTGACAAACGTACACATGTAAAATGTTGTTAATTCATTAGTACCGAGTCAAGTAGAATATTGGAGGCCTTGAAGTCTCGATATATGACTTGTGCATCGTGAAGGAAAGCAAGCCCTCTCGCCGCACTAATCGCCACTTTCATCCTTGTTCTCCACGGTATCGGCTCTGCCCCACCTACTCAATAAAACCAGAGACCTCCATTTCAAGTTTCCAACATTACTTCTTGTAAGAAAAGACAGTGACTTTTGTATATGAACTCATTTGGGACCCCTAAATTATATAAATATGTTTTAAACATAGTAAATATAAATTATGAAATTTTCAAAGGGACTCTAAGATAGTAATGAGACAATAGACATTACTTAAAGGACAAGTTTACTTACGTCTAAACAGATGATTTTCTAAGCTTCCCTTGGGCATGTACTCGTATACCAAAAGCCTAATGTAATCACCCTTCAAGCAATATCCAATTAGTTTCACAAGATTCATATGGTGAAGCCTCCCAAGATAGTCGACCTCCGCCTGTAAAAAATCAACAATTCTTTTTAAGATTTCGATTCAGGTTTCTACGGCTAAGCAGAGATATGATGATGATCCTACCAACCACTCCTTGTGGCCTTGAGGCACATCTGGTTTAAGCTTTTTGACTGCAACGACCACGCCTGATCCTGGCTTTGCCGGCCTTAGAGTGCGTTCGTTGATCCATCCTTTGTAGACATAACCAAACCCACCTTCACCGATAACACTATCGGGTCTGAAATTCCTAGTGGCTGTCTTTAGCTCGTCAAACGTAAAGGCCTTCAGCGTGGGAGATGCTAAGAGCACTCCTTCACTTCTCGGTGTTGGAAGAGACAAGGAACTCCTGTCATCGCTGTAAGATGATGGTGGTATGGTCAGGCTAGAAAGGCCAGAAGATTGACTCGGTTTGGCATAAGTCCTTGAGGATCCTGATGATATATGACTCAGCTCAATATGACCAAGACTTATAAATAAGGATAACATATATATAACTTTGATTACAGAAATACGAGAGAGAAGAGAAGAGGTAGTGTATTGTTACATACCACGGTAAGGACTTTCTCTGCTATCTACTTTTGCAGAAGAACCATAGCAGTTGCCCATTAGAGAGAATCAGAGATGATAAAACAAAATTCATGCGACAAACTGAAATCAAGGAATATAACGTGTTAACAACGATATGAGACTACAAAGCTTGATGAGGATAAACACAGAACAAGTCCATAAGAAAAAGAACAGAGGGAAAATGGGAAGAAGAGACGGAGGATAGGGACAGGGTAATGTGAAAGGAAACATAGATAATCAAAAAGAACATAAAAGACAAAGGGAATGGAATTGAGATGGTCTTTGTAATTGAAGTTAGTCAGACAGAAACAAACGTGTGCACCACTCATTGCTGGTTTGGTCTATTTCCACTTATATATATATACATTTACATTTTACTCAACTTTAGTTCCAAGAAAGAAATTTTGTATTATGGAATAATGGTTGACAAAAAAAAAAATATTATGGAATAATGTTAATGGGCTGGATAATGTTAATGGGTTAGATTATATTATTAATTAGAGTTGAGTTCTCGTACGTTGTAAACTTGTAACTTGTAATTATATATACATAAACAGAATACATTTCAACAAACTACAATATCGGTTTAACAAAAAAGGAAACCCTAAAAATCAGACATATGAAGAGCAAGTCTATACAATAACTTAACAAACACATCAAATATAAAAACCCATTATACCATTTTTGAAAAGTAATAGCAATTTTGTATGTTTCAAAATCTTATTGCAATTGTGTATCTATTTTGTCTTTTAATGTTGTACAAAAATAATTTTGGTCTTATCTTTTGTTTTTTTGTGATAGATAGTTAATCACACAAGCTATCCACATAATTTAATCTATCCGTCCGATTTTATCATTTTAAAAAAAAAAAAAATTTCTCTTACACTCTCTTTCTTACTTTATGGTTTATTTTTTTACCCCTCATTTTTTTTGACGGTGGATAGGATAGAGGAGGTGATGATTCCGACAATATATATGGATAGTTATTCATGGATGCAAGACATTCAGAAACAAAATATGAAGGATAAAATTATCTTTTTGCATGTGGGTCCTACAAAAAGATACATAAATGCAAAAACTTTTAGAAAGGTACAAGATTGTAATAAAAAGATTAAAAAGATATACTCAGTGCAATTGACCCATCTTCCACCCCTATTTAAAAAAAAAATTAATGTAGTTTCATATAGATTTTAAATTATGCCCCTCTTGATAAATTAATGTCCCTCATTTTTATAGAAAAATAATTAGAAACTAAAAATCCATGACACAAAAATAACAAAAGCCAAATTAGTTTTTTTTTTGTTTATATACAAGTCATATCGATTAAGTTCATATTATAAGATTTTAGTCAAATATTATAAATGATTTAAAGTTTTCTCTTCTATAGTTGTTTTTTGTTTCAACTCAGATCAAGTTTTAATTGCATTCATCCTCATCAAATACAAATTTTTCAATCCATGTAATTCTCTTATGATGCAAGATTTTGATTTGGTTCATTTGTTTTATATTGATAACTTAATTGGATTTTTCTGTTTTAGATTTTGTTTTGGTTGACTGTGTTTTTTCCTACATTTATTTTAGTAACATGTTTTTATATTTAATTATGTATTGTTAATCGTGTGTTCACAAGGCACTATCATCACACACAAAATTGTGCTTCTCGCTTTTTTTTTGTTTTTTTAATCTAAATAATTGTCTTATTTGTTATATTGAAAAATATATTTTAAAAAATAATAAATAAAACTGTGATAAAACAAAATTCAGGCTATGAGTAAATGTTGAATATATTTGAAGTTTTCTTCTGATAATTTATAAACTATATTTTATATTAATTTTTTGCCCCGGATAAATTAAAGTTCTAGCTCCGCCACTGAAAACAGTTGTAATTTAATTTATCTATTTCTCCAATTGTATTTGATTCATTTTTAATGACTGAATTTTTTTGTGATTACTTTTGTTAAAATACTTAAAAGTATTTTTACCTAGTATTTAAAAATAACAAAGAATGACATAAAATAATTCAAAATATAAAATAAGTACGAAGTAAAACATGAATTATACCTTTTTGTCAGTATATTATATTTTAGTCGATAGTATTCATTTAAGTATTAGCAAATACTTGTGATATTTGGGGGTGTAATTGTTTGACATAAGTCAGCCAAATTATCGCTCGAACGGATCTGTAGAACATGTATATCGCCGTTCTTCTGTAGATCGTGTGTGAAGAAGAATTTTGGTAGAATGTGCTTTGTTCTATCACCTTTAATGTATCCGTCTTTGAGTTGTGCGATGCATGCTGCATTGTCTTCATACATAATTGTTGGAGCTTCTTTCCCTACAGAAATACCACAATCTTCTTGTATATGATGAACGACAGATCTTAACCATACACATTCGCGACTAGCTTCATGGATGGCTAAAATCTCTGCATGGTTAGAAGAAGTGGCAATGAGAGTTTGCTTCATAGATCGCCAAGAAATGGCAGTACCTCCACAAGTGAACACATATCCTGTTTGGGATTTAGCAGTATGGGGATCGGATAAGTATCCTGCGTCTTGGAGGTAACGAAGTATATGCTTAATCCCATTCCAATGCCTTTGATTTGGGCATAAGCTAAACCTTGCTAACAAATTCACCGAAAATGATATATCTGGTCTTATGTGACTAGCAAGGTACATTAATGCTCCTATTGCACTTAAGTTTGGTACTTCAGTGTCAAGAACTTCTTCATTGTTTTCTCGAGGATGGAATGGATCCTTTGACACATCAAGTGATCTTACAACCATTGGACTACTCAAGGGGTGTGCTTTATCCATATAGAACTTTTTGAGCACATTTTATGTGTATGTTTCTTGATGTACTAGAATTCCATTCTTTACATGTTCAATTTGTAGTCCCAAACAAAATTTTGTTTTCCCAAGATCTTTCATCTCAATTCTTTCTTCAAATACTCTACTTGTGTCTGGAATCTCTGCAGGAGTTCCAATAATATTTAAATCATCAACATATACTGCAATTATCACAAATCCTTTCTCAAATCTCTTTATAAAGATGCATGAACTAACACGGTCATTCTTGTAGCCTTCTCTTAACAAGTACTCACTAAGGCGATTATACCACATACGCCCTAACTGTTTTTAGTCCATAAAGAGATCGATTTAGTTTTATGCAGTATTGTTCTCGTGAGTTCGAATTTACTACTTCAGGTAGTTTAAATCCTTATGAGGTTTCCACTTTAAAAACTTTTGGAACTTTCACATAAATGTCATTGTCCAATGGCTCTCAATTTGTTTTCTTGTTGCCAGACTAATAAGAAACTTTAAAGTAATTGCTTCAACCACATGATAATAGTTTCTCTATAATTCACTTTAGGTCTTTGTGAACCCTTTGCGCAACTACTGCTTTACATCTCACAGTTTCATCATCTCATATATTCTTTTATATAAATACCTATATATGTGCCACTGGTATTACACTATCAGGTGTATGGACTACTGGTCATAATACTCTTTTCTTTCAAAGAGATTTTAACTTTGCATCTATTGTGTCTTTCCCTTTTGGCCAATCATTCCTTTGTGTACACTTTTCAATAGATATATTTGATCCTCATTTTCATCAACTGCTACATTGCATGCATAATTATTAACGACGTCGATTTGATATCGGTTTCATATTGTTCCATACATGACATAGCTATTTGAGATTTCTTTATTCTCAGGTACCTGAATTTCTTTCTTGTCATGTTTACATCCTCTTCTTGAGATCCTTAATATCATTCCTCGGTCTTGCCATTCCCATTCATGCTCTTTTTCTTTTCCGAGGATTATTATTTTAGAACCGATATGTCTATCACGCTTCATGCGCTTTTTAGACTCACTAGCAGTTTGATATTGTCCTTCTAGGACATCCATTTTAACTGGAGCATTTACAGCTGGTACATGTGACTTTGTCACTTTATTAGGTCATCAAAAGTGTCTAGCAACCGACTTACTAATCTTTATAACTGAATTATCTTTTGTACTTCTTTCATATCATTTGGACTTTTAATTCACATCTTAGTCCGAGGATCAATAATAATTCAACTCATTTCCTTTTCCAGCTGTTTATTTTCTCCCCCTAATGTTGGATAGAGTGACTCATTAAAAGAGTCTCTAAATAAATCTTATAGATTTTATCTTCAATGGAGATCCATATCCAACATATATTCATAACCTTATTTAAGGTCCCATCTTTTAGCTTTGTGGTGGATAGACCATAATATACCACTTATCCAATTTCTAGATGTGGATCTTTGGTTCATGACCCAAAACCAATTTGATGGGGAGAGCTATTTTACTTTTTGGCTATATGCGAATCAATGCTGCTCAGTTTCACCAGTATTACCAATTAGTCTCGCACACTTTAAGTTGCAGATTTATGACAAGGATACATACATACAATAATCTTATCGATGTGTTAATATATAAACATATGGTGGATGATCAGTCCACCAGTGGGTGATCAAGCCCACAAACTTTTCCTTGTATACTTTCCATAAATTAAATAGATTCCAAATCTATTTTGGCTGGTGAAATCGTTTTATCGTATTGCCTTGTGAGCAAGCAGCATATAGCAGATCATTCGTAAGAATCTCTGGTTCTTCAACGAATGTCGCATCATTACAAAACCGGGATGGCATAACCGGTTTGCCAAAAATTAAACTTTCAGTAAACTTCTGGTTTACTATAACATTTATCTCCATTTTAATAATCTGTGTGTAGTAGTGTAGTACAATTCAATAGATAATGCATGTATTTTCTCCAAAATACATTTATTGCCTCGGGTATTACTTCTGTTGAAGGCATTCAACATTTCCCTTATTGTCTCAACATGATTAAATTTAAAATCCCTTTGGATTTCTTTATAAATGATTCATCAAGTCTATTTTCAGTGTGAACATAATCTTCAGGATGTTCCACTTAGTACTTAGAATGGATGTGGGATTCTCTAGTTCTCCCCCTCGAGATAGTAACACTCCAGGTTCATCTATCTCGAATTGAATACCACGAAATCAACAACATACCCAACTTAGGTCATGTGTATCTTAGATTCTTTTGACCTTTGAGACTTGGAAAAATATAACGCATTAATGATTTCAAATTGCGTTCCCATAGGAAATTCGCTCTTCTAGAGCTGTCAATAATCTTTATAAAACCTGACATTGTACTCACACAAATTTCTTTCATCATCACATATTGTTACCATTATTATTTTCTCACTTCTGGTGAAAATATGATTTTTGAAAGAAACTCATGGGGTCGACCTTGACCATATCCATATTCATATCCACATATACGTCTACCTACTCCTCAGGTATTGTCATTACTGTGGTACTTTTCTTTTTCAATAAGATAAAATATAAACTCATAGTACGTCTCAAACACTTTTCATGATATTGTGTCTCCAGAACAACAATATTTGCATGAACGATAGAGCATGACTTCTAGAACATCTCTATATGAGTACTTATTCACAGACTTAAAGTCTTATAATCTTATATTAACCAATCAAGATGAGTTTATGACTATATTACATTCTGGTGATCATATATTTCTTTCGCATTAATGTTCCAAAGAACATGTGGATATTTTACGTCAAACCACCAATATCCAAAACCTCATGAAATTTGATGACAAAACAATATGATCATGAACTTTAAACTTATAATCAAATTACACATGCTATAAAACTACATAACTTAATCAATCAACATCATTCACCAGTTCGTTACTATTATGTCATTGAAATATTAAGAAAATAAATCAAATTTCATAAAATCTGGAATATAAACTATATATAAAGTATATTTATAAAAAAAAATTCTCACAATGAGGGAAAATGTATATAAACTTGCCATATATTTATATTGTAAAAATATACTTGTCGTCACTTGTATAAAATATGTTAAATATTTTAGAAATAGAAATTTACCATTTTATTAAATAAGGATTTAAAATTTTGGAAACTCGATGCAAACAATATCTTTTATTTTAATAGGTAATATAGCATAATATAGATATGATTCCATTAAGATGAACCATGAGTTGATAATAAACATGATTTAAATACATGATTAAATCATGACAAATATGAATAAATTATTATTCTAGATAAGTATTGATAATCATCTCTATTATGAATAAGATCAGAGATCATAATCGTGAAGGCATAGCCTATCATAACATATTCAGAGAAGATATCGCTTATCATCCCAGAATAAGACATAAACATAAAAAAAATAAAGAACAAGATACTATCGTGCTATCGATAAATAATATTTTGATTAAGTATCGATAGAACTGAATCCATTCTTACGAATCATGAGTTGATAATAAACATGATTCGAAAAAGGACTAGACTAGAAAAAAAAATGATTACTTTAAAACTGCCTACCTTTTAACTCTAGTGATTAGAGAATCGTGATGATAACGTGTTGTGAATAGAAGAGAGATAGAAGAATTGGTGATGTTTATTCCAATGAATGAAGGCTCCTTTATATAGGAGCACAAGAACTTGGAGACCAAGTAAAACCTAGAAGAACTTGGAGACCAAGTAAAACCTAGATTACAAGTAATGTGCCTTATAATGGGCATCTACTAATTATTCATAACAAGTTTCTGGTATTACAATTTGAGTGAACAAAATGTTTAACCTAAAAATTGGTTCCACGGCAAAAAAAATAAAAACATAGAAACAAAAACAATCGGTACTTCTTTTGTTTGAGAATAGCTGAATCAAAATAGCGATAATAAACACTTAAAACCCTACAGAAAGGAACCATTGAGCATGAATAAAGAACCCTAAACTCGGACTATAGAATCGCAATCTGAAATCTAGGAAGCTGCTTCATACGGTAGCACTAGAAGAGAACTATTCCTCAACGACGGTAAAAGAGGCCCGATCATAGACTACCCTTTACATCCAACAAATGACGCTCAAAAGATACGCATATATCTGGCACTAACCAGAGACTACACTAACTTACAGAGCTTAATAGCGGCAGCTCTCACTACCAAGTACATTCCCCATAGTCGGAAAGCTCATAGACCACGCATCACCACTCTGAAACCTTACTACCTCCTCCTAGATCTACGAAAAATGAGACACCCAGCCCAAAAAGAAGGACAAATTTGCAACCCTAATTAGTTACCAAACCAAAGGAAACAAGCCACTAATCAACGACAAAATCAATCACAAGCTGAAATAGAACATGGGAAAGCCGGTTAAAGAAACCAAACCGAAGAAGGCGGCCCAAGGTTTTGCGCATAAAACCCGAGCCACAACTACACGATCTCTAACCCGCGAAGATTCAGTCGGTGCAAAGGAAGACCGGAGAAACGACGTCACCGCGACTAGCTACCGACCATAATAGAAAGCAGAGCCAAAGACGGATTGAGGCGGAATGACCAGATCTAGATCTATACCAAAACTGACGAACTACCAGATCCATATTTCGGCGGGATAGAAGCGAGGCGGAGCGACTGTCGCCTCACGGCGTCGCAACCGCCGAGCACAACGGAAGCAGAGCCGAAGACCTCCAGCCGAAGACCTCCACAGCTGAACGAAACAGGGAAAGACAGAGACACCTCGCGAGATGATGTTGGGCTCACGAGATAATGTTGGGCTCACTGACGCCGTGGAAAACGCCGTCCTCGAGCAGATCCGAGATGCTAGTAGAGCTCGCCGTCGCATCTCCATACAACCAGGGACCGCCTCTGCTCGGCGCCAGAGACAAAGGAGGCCGTTGCAAAACCGAGTAGGATGAAATGGAAAAGGAAGAGAAGACCCAAGAAGAAGCTCACCGCCGTGGACATGAGGATCAAAATTGAAAACCATGGGCCCTCTCGCGACGCCGGAGAGACATCACGCGCAAAGTTAGGGAGAAAAGGTGACGGCGGTGTTGGGATAGATAAAAAAAGGTGTGTTAGGTCACACGCTAGTTTTCGAGTTGCAACATTCTTTTATCTCTCATCTTTCACGTTTTATATTTTAATATATATTGTAGTAACCAAATAAATTGCAAGCACATATGGATTGCACGCCCCAACAACTCTTTCTCTTTCGATCTGTAACCTAGGTTTACATCTACGTCTTCATCTCACTTCTCCGGTGTCGGTCACGGCCAACATCGTGAGAGGGCTCTGATATATCATGGTTTTTACCCATTTTAGACCATGATATAGATGTGTTTTAGTGTCTTTTGTCTTTGTTTAGAGTCTTTTACAGGTTAAATCAGGATTGGAGCTAATTGGAGATATTTGGAGCATTTTGGGACTTTTGGGACGTTTTGGCCGAGAGCTTAACTCACTGTTCGTATAATTGATCATGCGTCGATCGTTGCACTCAAAGCATCGATCGATGCAGTCGCGAGATGGGCCGTACACGTCGGTTTGACAAGTATTGAAGATTTACAAAGAAGCCCAAGATAGTTCCAGTATTTACACAGAAGCCCCATCCGAGATTATGCCTATATAATAGAGTTTTTAGAGTTTTTAGAGTTTTTATTAGAAGGTTTTGACATACGCTTTATAGTTGGCTTTTTAATTAAGAGCAGAGGATTTTTAGAGCTTTTGGGGGCTGATCTGAACCTGATTCATCATCTGTATTTGGAGAAGATTTCGAACCCCTTTTACTCTTATTCTTTTATGCAATTTACTTATCATATGATCATGTTTTCATTATCTATGTCTGAGTAGATTCCTAGTTAGGCTTAGGGTTTCTCACATAGGATTTCATGACTTGCTAGACTTGTTCAATTTCAGTTAAGGATTCAAACTATATCTGTTTTTCAATTTAATTGTGCTTAAAGCTAGTTCTAACCTGATCAATTAGAATCTAGATCTTAGGTTGCTAAATACGTCACGGAAGTGGGGTTTAGGAACCATAATTAATTAAATTGGGCAATTAAACTTTGCGCAAACGGAAGTTTGGTTCAGGATAATTGTGAACATATCAAACTTGGACTTATTGCTAGTTTAATCTGTTAGTTCTCGCAAACGGAAGTTTGGTTTGCTGCACTTAGACTTAGAGAATTATCGCAAAGGAATTTGGTTAATTCTATATCTGTGTTTTGAGTTCTAGAACTGTGCTTAATTAGATCCTTGCTGAATGAACTGTCTGCTAGTCTGATTTCCTGAGAATACCCTAGGTTTGACGCTTTTAATTACTTGCTTTCACAACCAATAATCTCTGCTACTGATTTACTTTCTTGCACTGTTTTCAATACAATCACATTGCTTATTTCTAGTATTCATTCCCTACGGTTTGATTCTCTTGAGACCAAGTGTCCCTGTGGATTCGATAACCCTATATACTACTTTGACATTGCTGTTCACTTGCAGTTTAGTATAGGGATTAATTCTTGACCTATCAAGTTTTTGGCGCCGTTGCCGGGGACTCTTTGAGTCTTCGATAGGATCGAACTTAGGGTTTTTACTAGGATTTTTATTTTTGTTTTTGGTTACTTGTTTTTCTTGTTTTCTGCGTTTCAGGTACGCCTGATCGCCCTGCATCGATCGACACGGTCCTGTGTGTCGATCGTCACATCTTCGAGCCTGCATCGATCGACGCTTCTCTTGCATCGATCGACACAAAGCGAAAACAGTGATACTGAGAGCTCGAGCATTTAGCAAGGTTTTTCTCTATGGAACCTGTGATTCTGATTCGCGACGAGAACGGCATTTTACGAGACCAAGAGGGTCATATATGTAACGCGAAGGGTCAGAAACTGGATGGGGAAGGAAACCTCATCACACCAGATGTTGTCGTGGGCGCGGAACATCGACGAGAGGATGGTCACGAGAAGACACTTGCTGATTATAACAGACCAGATATATTCTATGCTAATCGGTCTGCGATTCGACCACCTCCGTTCACCAGAGCTGAGTTTAAGCTGAAACCTGAGTACTACGCATTGATTGGACAGTATCAGTTCCATGGTCTTTCAAGCGAGCATCCTATGGATCACATAGACACATTTGAGGAATTGGCTAGCAGTATCACGGCTGAAGGAGTTTCTTCTGATTATATTTTCTGTAAGCTCTTCCCATTCTCTCTTAAAGGAGATGCAGCTTACTGGCTGAGACAGCTAGAACCAAGATCTTTGACCACTTGGGAAGCAGTCAAGAAGGAGTTCCTTAGACATTTCTATGACGATGCGTTATCTGAGCAGCTTAGACATGATATCCTGACATTCAAACAGCAGCCTACAGAGCCTTTTAAAGCAGCTTGGATGAGATTCAAGATGTACCAGAGAGATTGTCCACACCATGGATTCTCTGAGGTACAGCTTCTGAGTGCCTTTTTCAGGGGTTTGGATTTTTGGTATCAGAGAGCTATGGACACAGGAAGTGATGGAAACTTCTATACCAAGACCCCAGAAGAAGCTAAAGAGCTTATTAAGAACTTGATGACTAGCAGTAGTGTCAAGAATGCTGACAAGAAAAGGCAGAGATCTAGTTGCGGAGATGATAGCTTGCAGATAGCTGATTTAAGGGACAAGGTGGATTATATCCACAACATGGTAGTAGCTGGAGAATTTGTAGAAGTGAATTATATTAATGAAGCTGATTTTCATGAACACACATCTAGAAGTCAACAGAGACAAGCTCCGAGATCGAATGGCTATTCACCTCACCAAGTTCCTCCCACTAAAGAGCAGACAAAGATTGAGTCTATGCTTGAGCAGCTACTACTTGGACAGAACAAGATGACGCAAGATCTGAATGGAAAGATGGACTTCATGTATCAGGATCTGAGTGGAAAATTGGAATCTTTGACAAGCAGAGTTGACAATCTGGATGCTAGGATGACGCAAGTGGAAACCAGTATACAGACAGAGCATGTTAAGGCAGCTTCGGCAGAAAAAGAAGTTGAGCATAATCGAGAAACTGAAGTTCTGGAACTGGAAAATCCGAGAAAAATTCAGAATGTTCGCCTTGCATCGATCGACACAAATGTGCATCGATCGACACATCCTGCGAGAGTCAATGTCGATCGTCACCATTTCAGCAACGATCGACACCATGGGCGTGAGCAGCCAAATTTCCCAGAGAAACCGAAAGCTGATACAGAAAGAGCCTACAAACCGAAGATTCCTTTCCCTAGGAAGTCCAAGCAAGATATTAAGTTGGAAAAATGCATGGAGATAATGAGAGAAAAGCTAACTGACACTCCATTGATTGATGCCACTAAGACCAATCCCATGATGAAGACATGTGTTACAGACATCCTCTCTAGCAACATGACTGAAGAAGAAGGATGCTTGATGATCTCAGAAGTATGTGATGCTGTTGTTAATGGTAGGGTTCCTGAGAAGCTAAAGGATCCAGGAGGTTTTATGATAGACTGCTCTATCTATAGAGACAGATTTCAGAGGGCATTATGTGATCTCGGCTCAAGTATAAATCTCATGCCATACTCTGTGGCTGTGAGATTGGGACTACTGAACTTCCAGCCTACTAGGATCTCTTTAGTCCTAGCTGATCGATCAAGAAGACATCCAGAAGGAATTCTTGAGAACATCCCTCTTAGAGTTGGAAATTACTTTATTCCAACGGACTTTATGGTATTGAAGTATGAGATTGAGCCTGATGATCCTCTACTGCTTGGTAGATCCTTTTTAGCCACTGCTGGGGCTGTGATTGATGTACGCCATGGATTGATTGATCTCCACCTGGGAGATGAGCCTTTGCAGTTTAAGATGGATAAATTGAAGAAACCCACCATTGATGGACAGAGTTTCAGCATTGATACAGAATTAGAAGCTGAGATTGAAGAGAAGGAGATGGCGGTTCCTCTTGAACCTGCTCTGACATCTTTAGCACCTGCAACTGCTCATAAACAGAAAGCTCCAGACATCTTATTTCCACCAAAGGTTAGGCACAAATCATCTAAGCTTAAACATCCTAACCACATTACTTTGAATGCAGGACAACATCCTGCCCCACCTAAGCTTCGCTCCCGCCCTGATTCTGTTGGTTTCTTCCTTGGGATATCCCATGATCCGAATGCTTATACGCCACCTTGGATGAGGAGACTTGAACAGAGACAGAAAAAGTCTCTGTCAGGACCTCCTGGTACTTGAAAATTCCAATCCGTCTGGTCAAGCTATTGACCTTAAACAAGCGCTGGGTGGGAGGCAACCCACCATTAGGTACTAGTGTTTTTCTTTTTCATTTTTGGTGTTTTTGTTAGGATTTTACGTTTGTTTTTGTTTCTGGTGAGTTTATGTTTGCAGGTCTCGGTTAAATCGCAGTGCAGCGATCGATGCACTTCTGCATCGATCGTCACAACACGAAAGTAATCGCATTGCAGCGATCGTTGCGGTCCTGAGCAACGATCGACTATACACGAAAATCGCCAAGTAACGGTCGATGCACTTAGTGCAACGGTCGATGCTTAGCGACAGAGGTAACCCGACAGACATAATTTCACCTTTTCAATTTTTATTTTCTTTTTACCGATCCTTCGCTGGACACTACTGGGGACAGTGTGTCTTAAGTGTGGGGGAGGTGCTACTGACGTTTATCTTTCTGTTTTCTTAAGAGTCAGTCCGTTTTTCAAAAAATTTTGTTTTATTGAGTCAAAATTGTTTAAGTAAGAAACTATGATTTTCTGAGAAGACTTACAAGACTTGCAGGAACTTAAGTAACCATTGGGATGAAGTTGCAGGATCTATCTATGACTATTAGAAAACTCCATCACAGATCAACCTACTGGGAACACCCATATCACTTCAGGTACCAGAGGATCCTTTACTGACTTCACCCCTAATACTGACTTAGATTTTCTCACCTAAGGGCTTGGTATACTTTATGTCGGATTCCCTGTTAGTTCTGACACAGCCTGTAAACCTGTCCTATTTAGTCCCCTTCTCCCCTTCTATAAAGTAAAAAAAAAAAAGATAATAAACTGAGGATGAGTTAGTAACTCCGAAGTGGTCATGGGAATGGTAGCAAACACTATTTTCTCTCATGTGATCCATGGAATGTGTCCAAAGTACACCCCATAACGGGAAGAACACTGATAAAAAAAATAAAATGATACCCAATGTGGGAAAAATCAGTTGTTAAAGAAGGGAAAGAGAAGAAAGGGACTAGAGAAAGATAGTATGGTGGTCTAGAGCTGATTAGGTAAGAATCCATGTGCCTTTAGATCGATACTCCTTAGGTGAAACCGCACTTAAATACTTGCAGAAGTCAGTAGGGAGAATTTGAATGCTTGAATGTGATTGTGGAGTTTACCTAGGACAGTTGCTAAGTGCGGGGGAAGTACATGTTGGTCTTGATATCCTGTGATTGATTCTTTCAGTGGTTTACTAAGGGGAATCTGAGTATTGTAGCTTCTAAGATGAAATGAGTTTCTGAAGAGTTTTCAAACCTCTTCACCATGTTTTAGTTCTATGTTTTGCTTGAGGGCAAGCAAAGGCTAAGTGTGGGGGAGTTGATATATCATGGTTTTTACCCATTTTAGACCATGATATAGATGTGTTTTAGTGTCTTTTGTCTTTGTTTAGAGTCTTTTACAGGTTAAATCAGGATTGGAGCTAATTGGAGATATTTGGAGCATTTTGGGACTTTTGGGACGTTTTGGCCGAGAGCTTAACTCACTGTTCGTATAATTGATCATGCGTCGATCGTTGCACTCAAAGCATCGATCGATGCAGTCGCGAGATGGGCCGTACACGTCGGTTTGACAAGTATTGAAGATTTACAAAGAAGCCCAAGATAGTTCCAGTATTTACACAGAAGCCCCATCCGAGATTATGCCTATATAATAGAGTTTTTAGAGTTTTTATTAGAAGGTTTTGACATACGCTTTATAGTTGGCTTTTTAATTAAGAGCAGAGGATTTTTAGAGCTTTTGGGGGCTGATCTGAACCTGATTCATCATCTGTATTTGGAGAAGATTTCGAACCCCTTTTACTCTTATTCTTTTATGCAATTTACTTATCATATGATCATGTTTTCATTATCTATGTCTGAGTAGATTCCTAGTTAGGCTTAGGGTTTCTCACATAGGATTTCATGACTTGCTAGACTTGTTCAATTTCAGTTAAGGATTCAAACTATATCTGTTTTTCAATTTAATTGTGCTTAAAGCTAGTTCTAACCTGATCAATTAGAATCTAGATCTTAGGTTGCTAAATACGTCACGGAAGTGGGGTTTAGGAACCATAATTAATTAAATTGGGCAATTAAACTTTGCGCAAACGGAAGTTTGGTTCAGGATAATTGTGAACATATCAAACTTGGACTTATTGCTAGTTTAATCTGTTAGTTCTCGCAAACGGAAGTTTGGTTTGCTGCACTTAGACTTAGAGAATTATCGCAAAGGAATTTGGTTAATTCTATATCTGTGTTTTGAGTTCTAGAACTGTGCTTAATTAGATCCTTGCTGAATGAACTGTCTGCTAGTCTGATTTCCTGAGAATACCCTAGGTTTGACGCTTTTAATTACTTGCTTTCACAACCAATAATCTCTGCTACTGATTTACTTTCTTGCACTGTTTTCAATACAATCACATTGCTTATTTCTAGTATTCATTCCCTACGGTTTGATTCTCTTGAGACCAAGTGTCCCTGTGGATTCGATAACCCTATATACTACTTTGACATTGCTGTTCACTTGCAGTTTAGTATAGGGATTAATTCTTGACCTATCAGGCTCACCAATCCTTTCGTCATGCGCCATCTCCTTTCCCGGAAAAATCTGCCGATGGTTCACGATGTTGGCGCTTGGCGTTTTCAGCAAATATTTGAAGGTCATCTGGGTGGTCGGCCTAGGATTCTCCGGCTTGAGGACAGCTCTGAGATGTCTGATTATGTTTTTGGCTACCGACTCTTCACCGAGAATTTTCTAAATCTGCTCGCTTCCGTCGCTTACGCCGGTTTTCTCTATCAGCTATTCTGGCGATGTTTCACTACAAGAAAACTGCTTCAAAGCCGCAAATGTTTTTGTTTATAAATTATTTTTCATGGCTATTTGACTCATATCCATCGATAGCCACAAAACCTTATTCGTGGTTTTGAGCTCGTAGATATCTTGAATTTTTGACTATATGTAGCAACCCTTCCATGGAATAGCCACAAATAGCTATGACATGTAATTGTGGCTATATTAGCCATGAATATTGATATATCATGGTTTTTACCCAGTTTAGACCATGATATAGATGTGTTTTTAGTGTCTTTTGTATTCATTTAGAGTCTTTTACAGGTTTAATCAAGTTTGGAGCTAATTGGAGATATTTGGAGCATTTTGGGACTTTTGGGACGTTTTGGCCGAGAGCTGAAGTCACTGCCTGATTTATTGATCATGCATCGACCGACACACCTTGTGCATCGGTCGACACACTACCGAGATGGGCCGTACACGTCGGTTTAATGAAGTTATGAAGATTTGCAAAGAAGCCCAAGATAGTTCCAGTATTTACACAGAAGCCCCATCCGAGATTATGCCTATATATACTAGTTTTTGGTGTTTTATTTAGTTACGCTTTCATACTTAGAGCTAAGAGATTTCTAGAGCTTTTGGGGGCTGATCTATTTCCTGTATTCACTTATTTTGGAGAAGATTTCGAACCCCTTTATCTATTTAATTTCTTATATGCAATCTATTATTTCTTTGATTATGTTTTCATTAATCATGTCTGAGTAGATCCATAGTTGAGTTTAGGGTTTCTCATTAGGGTTTGATGACTTGCTAGACTTGTTTAATTCAGTTAGGATTCACATGATTAGAATGTTCTTCAAACTAAATTGTGCTTAAAGCTAGTTCTAACCTGATCAATTAGAATCTAGATCTGAGGTTGCTAAATACGTCACGAGAGTGGGGTTTAGGAATCTGAACTATTTAGGGTGAGCAATTAAATTATTCGCAAAGAGATTTGGCTTAGTTTAATTGTGAACATATCGAACTTGAACTTAATGCTAGTTTGATCTGTTAGTAATTGCAAAGAGATTTGGGTTACTGCACTTAGGCTTAGAGAGTTTTCGCAAAGAGATTTGGTTAACTCTATTTCCGTGATTTGAGTTCTAGAACTGAGTTTAATTTGATCCTGACTGATTAGCTTGTCTGCTTGTCTGATTTCCTGAGAATACCCTAGGCTTGACGCTTTTATTTTATTGCTTACAAAACCGATTCCTGCTACTGTTTACTTTCTTGCAACGCAATTTATTTACTTCACTACTTGCTTTATTTCTAGTTTAATCTCTACGTTTCTGTTTCTATTGAGACCAAGTGTCCCTGTGGATTCGATAACCCTATATACTACTTGACATTGCTGTTCACTTGCAGTTTAGAATAGGGTAAAACTTAGAACCTATCAAGTTTTTGGCGCCGTTGCCGGGGACTCTTTGAGTCTTCGATAGGACCGAACTTAGGGTTTTTACTATAAATTTTTCTTTTTGTTTTTGTTCTTTTTTCTTTTTTATTTTTTTTTGATTTTGCTAACTTTTTCTCTGTTTCTTTCTATCGCAGGTACGACTCTCGCCTTGCGTCGACCGTTGCACACCTTGCGTCGATCGACACTAGGCGATTCTGAGATTGAATCGATCGTTGCACTGATAGCATCGATCGTTGCTGGACGATTACAGACAGTTTATGCCAACGCAGAAAACTCGAAGTAATCCGAACTCGAGCTTGGTTAATCTCAATCTAGAGGAACTTGGACGTTTAGAAAGAGCTAACAGAAGAGAAAGAAGAGAGAGAATGGTACGAGAACGTTTGATCTTGATACCAGATGCTGAGGGTACCCTGAGGGATCCGGAGAACAATCCTTACAATGCTGCTGGGCAAAGGATTGATGCTGAAGGGAATGTCATCCCTGACCCTCCTGAGCAACTGCAACAGGAACAAAACCAGGGTCAAAGACAAGCTCTAGATAGACGGATGGTGGTTCATGAGAGGACACTAGCTGACTACAACAGACCTGATGAGTTTCATGCAAACCGAGCAGCTTTAGTGCTTCCTGCCTTTGAGAGGAACGACTTTGAGGTCAAGACCATCTACTACCAGCTGATGTGACAGATTGCTTTTCATGGTCACCAAGCGGAGCAGCCTATGGATCACATTGATCGGTTTGAGGACATAGTTACTGGCATGAAGTATGAAGGAGTGTGCCCGGACTATCTGTTCCTTAAGTTATTTCCACACAGTCTTGCTGGAGACGCTAGTGTATGGCTGAGGCAGCTGGCACCTGGCCAATATACCACTTGGGCAGCTTTAAAGAGTGAGTTCCTGCGTCACTTCTATGATGATGCGCGTTCAGACCAGTCCAGACAGGACATACTCACTTTCTCCCAAAGAGCTGTGGAGCCTTTAAAGACTGCCTGGATAAGATTTAAGCAGTATCAGCGTGACTGCCCACACCATGGATTCACTGAAGTTCAGCTGATTGGTATTTTCTTCAGAGGAATAGATCTTCCATATCAGTCTGCACTGGACAATTTCAGTAATGCCAACTTCAACACCAGAACTCCTACACAGGCTAAGCAGTTGATTGAGAATCTAATTGGCAGCAACAGCTGCAAGACTATGGATGAAAGGAGGAAGAAACCTAGTGGAAGTGTTGATAACTCAGAGATGGCTGAACTGAGATCCAGGATGGACAAAATCTGCACTCTTCTAGGTGAAAAGAAGGCTGTCCACTTTGCTCAAGAGGTAGAGGTAATTCAGACTGAGGAGGACACTCAGGAAGAAGATGTGAATTACATTGGAGGATCTGGTTTCCAAGGAAACAGATTTGGATATCAATCTGGAAACAGATTTTTCGGTGGGGGACAGAAAAGTGCCTACACAGGCAATCAGAACTCATCGAGCTATGGACAGACCAGTAATTTTCAGAAGCCTTATGGACAGAATGCTCAGAGGACCTACGGATCTTCATCTTATCAGACACCTCCTTCACCTACTGCTTTCGAGACTAAGATGGAGACAATGATGGAACAGTTGCTGGAAAGCCAAGTCAAGACTTCTGTGGACTGCAACAAGAAAATCGATGCTATGTATGGGGATCTCAATGGAAAGATTGAGTCTATGAACACTCATATGAAGCAACTGGACACTCAGGTAAATCAGATTTCAGGTTCCATGAAGGGAAAAGGAGTCACGGATACTCATATTAAGGCCTGGTCTGTACTCATTAATGATGGATCTCATCTAGGTGAGAAATTTGAGCTAAGTACAGCTGAGTTGGTGGATGAAGAAGAATTTTCGGATTTGAGTGAAAAACTCTCGGGTGGAAATTGTGAAAATCGCATTGCAACGATCGACACACACCTTGTGTCGGTCGATGCAGGTCGTGAGCAGACAGTATTGTCGGATGATAATGAGACTGATGCAGAACTGGTCCGCCTATTCCCCGATATATCTGAAATAACTCAGGAGGAGATTTATGCACAAGCAATTAGGCAATATCCCAAGGTGTCTGAGGTCATTAAACAGGAGATTGAAGAGCTGAAGAAGCTAGAAGAAAGTGGTGAAGACTTGGAAGAACTTCCACCGTCTGATGATCCACCTTATCATCCCTGTGTACAGAGGTACTTGAACAAGATGCTGCCTTTGGATGATGAGCTGCGAGAATGGGTGATTATAGTTCCCCAACATATCAGCCATGTTCTGCTAAACAAGATTCCAAAGAAGTTACCTGATCCCGGAGTATTTATACTAGATTGCTCTATCTTTGAAGACAGTTTTAGACGCTCTCTGTGTGATTTAGGAGCTGCTGGAAGCATGATGCCTTATTCTGTAGCGGAACAGCTGGGATTGCTGGATTTTTCTCCTACTGGGACCCGTCTGGTCCTAGCTGATCAGTCTATACGAGTTCCGGAAGGACTCTTAAAGGACATCCCAGTGAGAGTTGGAAACTATTTAGTTCCGACAGATTTCCTTGTGCTGAAATATGACTGCGATCCTGATGAAGCATTGCTGCTTGGAAGACCATTCTTGGCGACAGCAGGAGCTGTGATTGATGTTAGACAGAGTCTAATAGACCTCCATCTGGGAGATGAACCGCTGCGGTATGAAATGGAGAAGCTGCGGAAGCCACTGATAGAAGGGCAGACATTCACAATCATGGAAGCAGATGATGGGCAGCCGGATGATACAGTGATTCTAGACCCTGGAGCACATTTTACTCCCACCTTTCTTGGACTGAAGCATTCTGCAACAGCCTATTCTCCACCATGGATGAGGAGACTTGAATAGAGACAGAACAAGTCTCTGTCAGGATCTCTTAGAGCCTGAAAAATCTTGTGCGTCCGGTCAATCTATTGACCTTAAACAAGCGCTGAGTAGGAGGCAACCCACTGTTAGGTTTAGTTATTTTTCTTTCTTATTTTTGGTGTTTTTGTTAGGATTTCACGTTTTCGTTTTTGTTTTTTGCTAAGTTCAGATACAGAACTCGAGTCTGGAGATGTGTGACGATCGATGCACTTGTGCACCGGTCGTTGCAAGGTGAATTCGACGAAGAGGGGTAATCGCATTGTGACGATCGTTGCTTCTAAGCAACGGTCGTTGCAATTGGTTCAATTGCTAAAATTAAGGTATGTGCTTAAACCGCGAAATCGATTTCGGTTTACTAAGCAACGATCGCTGCCCCTATGCAACGGTCGTTGCACCCACGATCAGGTTAGTGCCTTAAACCCTTTCTCTTCTCTTTTCTTCCTCATTTCTGATTTTCCGTACACCGACGGTTCCACACCCAAAATTCAAATTTCCTCATCATTTTTCTTTGTTTCAATTGCTTAATCTTCCTACTTCAACACTCTAAACCTTTGTCTATCACTCATATCTCAAGAATCCGAGGTAATGGACTTCTATTTTTCAAATTTTCGGATTGAATTCTAGGGTTTTAGGGTTTGAGATTTTTGGAACTGAAAAATTGATGATGCATGCTAAATTAGGACGATTTAGGGTGATGGATTATGAATTTGAACAGATTAGAGGCAATGTGGCTTGGATTTGAACTGATTTTGATGATTTGTTTGCGGCAAAATCGCCTTGCAACGGTCGTTGCTTTGCGATTTTGGGAAATGTTCGACGAGCTGAAATCGCCTTGCAACGATCGATGCCTTAGATGCAACGGTCGTTGCTTCGCGATTTCACAGAGAATTGCCGAGACTTATAATTGTTTGAACTTTGTTTCTTTTGCAGATGGCAACTCAAAGGCAATCCCGCAAGAGACGAGCCACAGCTTCTACAGCTACGAGACAACACATCCCACCACCAGGGTGGTTTAGCAGAGAGTCAGAGCCACCCGCACCATACCAGAGATATGGGCCACCGGTTGCTTTGCCTTGGCCCAGAGCAGATAACACGCCATTTCAGACTACTAGACAGTGGCCGGAGGATCTTAAAACCTTTTTCAAGTCTGCCGAGTTCACAGAGCGGCCATTGCTCAGTTCATGGGACGAGTATGACTCGTTTCTCTACAGTGGTTGGTGTGGGATGATCTTCAAGCCGACCAAGTTCGCTGACTACTCCACCTGCCGGACTCTTGGGATTGATGAGCAGGTGCTCGCTGTGTGCAGAGGCATTGGTCTAGGGACAATGCCGATGCAACCTCATGATCTCTACCTTGAGCTGGTCAGGCAGCTGATGGCCACTTGCAGAGTGGTTTACTCGGATCCCGACAACCGGAGCGCTACAGTTGGGACATTTAAATTTTTGAGTTGGGGAGTCAGGTATCGGATTCCTCTACTTGATCTTTGCAGGATCTACGGGTTCAGTACTGGGCCGAGGCGCATTGCCATGCCACTAGAGTGGGACGCAGATGAGGCCAGACTGTTCTGGGAATGTATTGGCAGTGGTCGGTACAACTCCAGGATCACTCCTGTAGTACAGATGAGACATCCGGTGCTGCGATATGTCTCGCGTATCTTGTGCTGGAGCTTGCTTTGCAAGTTCGAAGCAAACAAGATGCGCAAATATGAGATGGAGCTGCTGTTTATGGGACTGAGAGATCAGTTTAGGAGTTCTGGTGTGAGAGATCCTACTACGGGTCTCAACTTGGGAGCTATCTTCGCACAGCATTTAGTTGATCTGCAGACGAAGCCTTTCGATGGAGCTGGTACTGAGACGGTAGGGAGTTTGCTTACTCCCATTTTTGAGTACTGTGGGATTCCTCTTCATGGTACAGAGCGTGATACATCCCGGGAGTTCCTGGATCTGAGCCATTTGCAGAGCGCTACTTGGCTCAAGGAGGGGCGCATTTGGGTTTACACCGATCCGACCACTGGGAGGACTGGTATAGAGCTTCCTGCTGCCAGATGGACACAGATTGACACATTAGAGGCACTGAGATTTCAGCCTCCTGAGTCTGCGCAGCGTGGGATTCCTTCTATGGCTCATCCGCTGGGAGAGCCTTCCTCACGAGCTTCGACTTCTGCTTCCCCTACTCCTGCGCCAGCGCCCGCCCTAGTCGACGATGTGGGTCCTTTTCCTGAGCCTACGATGCCTTACGGTGCATATTCTGAGGCCGAGTGGAGAGAGAGATCAGATGGTATGTTTCGAGTTGTTTGGAACTTCATGCGCACTTTCAGCTGCAGGAGGCCACCACAGGTCCATGAGCCCGTACCTGACCAACGTCGTCGACAGTGATCTCCAGAAGACCCCGGTGCTGATCCTTATGCCGGTATAGATGATGAGAGCGAGTGAGCGTAGTCTCCATTTTCAGACATTCGGTTCTGTATTCTGACCTTTTTATCTTTTCTTGCATTTTTCTTTCTCTTTTCTTATTTTCTTAGGATTCTAATGTGTTTGGATGGTTTGTCATGACTTGATACATTTGTTGTTTCAGTTTTACTCTGTTTCTAGTGTTTTCAGCTTGCAGGATTGAAAATTGACATAAACCGACGGATTAACCTGCTAACTTGCTGACTGTTCGTGAAAAACGCAGTGCGTCGATCGACACACCATTGTGTCGATCGTCACAATACGAAAGAATCGCATTGCAGCGATCGTTGCGGTCCTGAGCAACGATCGATCCCCAACAAAAATCGCACAGCAACGGTCGGTGCACCTAGTGCAACGATCGATGCCTGACTGCGACAGAGGTAAAACCCGAGAGAACTAACCATTCAATTCACTAATTTTTGTTTTCTTTCTTTTAACCAATCCCTTGCTTGACACTACTGGGGACAGTGTGTCTTAAGTGTGGGGGAGGTTCTACTAATTACTTTCTTTTGTTTTCTTAAGAGTCAGTTAGATTTTTTTTTTTAAAAAAAATTTGTTTTTCGAGTCAAAATTTGTTTAAGTAGGAAACAATGATTTTTTTGAGAAGATTAGCAGCATTTGCAGGAACTTAAGTGACCATTGAGATGAAGCTGCAGATTAATCTATGACTATTAAAAAACCCCATCACGGATCAACCTACTGAGGACACCCACATCACTTCAGGTATCAGAGGATCATTTTACTGACTTCACCCCTAATACTGACTTAGATTTTCTCACCTAAGGGCTTGGTATACTTTGTGTCGGGTTCCTTTGCTAGTTCTGACACAGCTTGTAAACCTGTCCCATCTAGTTCCCTTCTCCCCTTCCATAAAGTAAAAAAAAAAAAAAAAGATAATAAACTGAGGATGAGTTAGTAACTCCGAAGTGGTCATGGGAATGGTAGCTAAAACTCTCATATCCTGTGTATCCATGGAATGTGTCCAAAGTACACCCCATAACGGGAAGAACACTGATAAAAAAAATAAAATGATACCCAATGGGGAAAAATCAGTTGTTAAGGAAGGGAAAGAGAAGAAAGGGACTAGAGAAAGATAGTATGGTGGTCTAGAGCTGGCAAAGTAAGAACCCATGTGCCCTTTGATCGATACTCCTTAGGTGAGACCGCACTTTAATACTTGCAGAAGTCAGTAGGGAGAATTTGAATGCTTGAATGTGATTGTGGAGTTTACTTAGGACAGTTGCTAAGTGTGGGGGAAGTATATGTTGGTCTTGATGTCTGTAGATTGATTCTTTCATGTGGATTACTAAGGGGAATCTGAATGCTGCTGCTTCTAGGACAAAATGAGTTTCTGAAGAGTTTTCAAACCTCTTCACTACATTTTAGTTCTCTGTTTTGCTTGAGGGCAAGCAAAGGCTAAGTGTGGGGGAGTTGATATATCATGGTTTTTACCCAGTTTAGACCATGATATAGATGTGTTTTTAGTGTCTTTTGTATTCGTTTAGAGTCTTTTACAGGTTTAATCAAGTTTGGAGCTAATTGGAGATATTTGGAGCATTTTGGGACTTTTGGGACGTTTTGGCCGAGAGCTGAAGTCACTGCCTGATTTATTGATCATGCATCGACCGACACACCTTGTGCATCGGTCGACACACTACCGAGATGGGCCGTACACGTCGGTTTAATGAAGTTATGAAGATTTGCAAAGAAGCCCAAGATAGTTCCAGTATTTACACAGAAGCCCCATCCGAGATTATGCCTATATATACTAGTTTTTGGTGTTTTATTTAGTTACGCTTTCATACTTAGAGCTAAGAGATTTCTAGAGCTTTTGGGGGCTGATCTATTTCCTGTATTCACTTATTTTGGAGAAGATTTCGAACCCCTTTATCTATTTAATTTCTTATATGCAATCTATTATTTCTTTGATTATGTTTTCATTAATCATGTCTGAGTAGATCCATAGTTGAGTTTAGGGTTTCTCATTAGGGTTTGATGACTTGCTAGACTTGTTTAATTCAGTTAGGATTCACATGATTAGAATGTTCTTCAAACTAAATTGTGCTTAAAGCTAGTTCTAACCTGATCAATTAGAATCTAGATCTGAGGTTGCTAAATACGTCACGAGAGTGGGGTTTAGGAATCTGAACTATTTAGGGTGAGCAATTAAATTATTCGCAAAGAGATTTGGCTTAGTTTAATTGTGAACATATCGAACTTGAACTTAATGCTAGTTTAATCTGTTAGTAATTGCAAAGAGATTTGGGTTACTGCACTTAGGCTTAGAGAGTTTTCGCAAAGAGATTTGGTTAACTCTATTTCCGTGATTTGAGTTCTAGAACTGAGTTTAATTTGATCCTGACTGATTAGCTTGTCTGCTTGTCTGATTTCCTGAGAATACCCTAGGCTTGACGCTTTTAGTTTATTGCTTACAAAACCGATTCCTGCTACTGTTTACTTTCTTGCAACGCAATTTATTTACTTCACTACTTGCTTTATTTCTAGTTTAATCTCTACGTTTCTGTTTCTATTGAGACCAAGTGTCCCTGTGGATTCGATAACCCTATATACTACTTGACATTGCTGTTCACTTGCAGTTTAGAATAGGGTAAAACTTAGAACCTATCAAATATCCACAACTTTAAACTTTGTATATTGTCATGACTTAGCCACAACCATATTTGTGGCTTTATCCACGATTAGCTAGGAACAAATTGTGGCTATATTAGCAACGAATAGCCACAATATTTAGCACTTATATTGCCATGAAAATAGCCATGATTTAATTAGAGTCTATTATAACATTTAGTTGTTGATATTGCCACGAAAATAGCCACAATTTAATTAGTGGATATTGACACGAATAGCCACAACTATTCGTGGTGGATATTGCTACGAAAATAGCCACAAATATTTTGTGCGGCCATTTCTACGCATAGCTACAACTATTCATCGTGGATATTGCTACGAAAATAGCCACAAATATTTTGTGTGGCCATTTCTACGAATAGTCAGGGAATTTTTGTGTCTATATATAGTAACCATAACAAGCTACAAATAGTTTATGTGGCCATTATAAACACAACCTATTCGTGGCAATCCATGTCGTTGAACCGAAAATAAAGCCTTATTAATTACTAAAACAAAAGTCAATACATTACGTTAGAAGCTACTTACTAAACAAGTCATATATTATTCATGTTATATATCAAAGCAACATCTAATGTTGCTATAAACCAAAAGCATCAAAATAGAATAGGAAACACTTGTGTTAATCTTCAGTCGAGGTTATTGTGTTGCTGGCTTGACTCTGAATGTAAGGTGGGAACTGAAGCAGCAAACTCACGAGCAATAGGCTGATAAGTAATTGGATCTACATCATTTAGCCTTAACAATACTGCTAAACCTTAATTCATCCCAGCTATAGTCTCCTCCATCTCGTTTTTCATCACAACTAGGCTCTCCTCAATCTTGGTAATTCTACTGTCAATTTCCACATCTTTCACTAGGGAAATAGGATCAGACTCATCAAGATTAGCTTGTAGATATTGAATAGAACCAAGACCATAGGCACAATCTTTCTTATTTTTGGCAGTCTAAAAAATAATATCAATAATCATAACCAATTCATCATACCAATACACATCAAAAACCAGAATACTAGTAAGTTCATCAAACCAAGTTCTTGTGCTTAGGGTCCCAATTATATTTTTGCTACAACAAATCCCAATTATATTTTTGCTACAACAAAACAGAGGTGCAATAGTGAAATCTAATAGACAAACATATTTACTCTATTAGTTAAAGTTAGGTAAATGGAGAACTTACCACAAAACTAGTCCACCATTCATCCTTCTTCTCTTGTGGAACCATTGAATAGTTCCACCAATGTTCCCAAAAGTTAAACTGATATGAAGCCACTATGTCACTACGGATGCAGTCATATATACCAAACCTATAACGAAACCAAACCGAAAGGAATTATCAAAATAGACAACATAATATAGACAAACAAACAACAAAATAGTTCATACAAACAAAGAAAATAGAATACTAAGTAAGCTAAGACTATAACAGAACGAGTCAAAAAGACATTATCAAAACCATCAAAAACTTATTTTCATCATCATCAAAATCAGAATAGAAAAGCACAAGCATATAACTGAACCAGTCGAAAAGACATTATCAAAACCATCAAAAACATATTTTCATCAGCATCAAAATCAGAATAGAAAAGCACAAGCATTACATATATAAATCAGAGGACATTACTAAAATATAATAGAAACAATCACTTCAATTCCAGCATCAAAAGCTAAGACTAAAAAGAATAAACAAACATAAGTTATCTCATCAAACCGAAACATAAGCTAAGACTAAAAAGAATAGACACAAGGCAAGTGAGAGTATAAGTTATTTCATCATAATAGATGAACACCATCAAAACTTCAAGTATTTCATCATCATCAAAATATATTTAATTCCATATGCAAATATCATGAGAATACATACAAAGACATAAACCAAATTTTTTTTGCCTTATTATATTACCAATTACTAGGATATTAACCAATACATAACCATTTCCGATATGTGCCTTTCATTAATATAAAAAGATTCTCCCAAACTCTCGGACATAATATAAAAAGTTTCAAACATCAACAACCATCTTACAAGCAAAGCGAGACAAAGCACATACTAACTTCTGACCAATCACTAACCAAAGCGAGACAAACTTATACTCTACACAAACTCTCAGACTTCACCTAAACCAACATATTAAACTTATACTCTTCAAACTCTCAAACATATTCAAATCTACAAGATAAAGAAGGATCATGGTACCATAAATCACCATTGTGCCTTTGTGTATAGAGAAGAGGCATGTTTTACCTCTCCAGTGCAGACATCATCGCGATCAAGTTATGAAGAGGATAACGTGTAGAGGCGGAAGTAGTTTCTCTTGTCTCTCTAGGAAGAAAATGAGTTTGAATTTGTCTTCGGGTAGTGGATCCTCCTGATAAAGAAGCGCCAAGTTGAGTCATATGCATGCAACAAGAAAAGAGGGTAATAACTGAAAGGGAGAAAGATGATATTCAAGTAAATCGAAACATACAAGATAATCTTCATGCAAATTAAACTGAGGATTAGACTGACAAACATATTGTGAAACTGAGAAGAGAAGAAGGTTGTCTGTAGATTGACAGCGAGTGAGAGTAGATCGGAGGCGAGTGATAGTAGATCGAAGGCGAGTGAGAGTGATAGTCGAACAAAAGCCAGAAGAGTTTATATGTCAAGTTTATATGTCAAGTAATTTTCTAACATGATTGTAAGTTTGTAACACATAAACGTTTACCATTTTCAATGATATTTACGATTAGCAAAAAATAATTTGTAATGATTAGAAAGTAAAAAAAAAAAAATGAAAGTAACACGTGAAAAATGCAGTTTTGTGGGGCTTTAGTTGAATGGAAACATGTCTGCGGGGGGATCTAGACGTGGGCCCTCTTTAACTCTTTTCATTGCATGCAGCTAGGGATGTTAATATGGGTAAAATAACCCAACCCACAAAAATCCAACTTATAAAAACCTAATCCATAATGAATTCAAATATTGTTTTTGTTAAGGGGTAAAACCCATGTACAGCTTATTAAGATTTGGGTATACCCATCGGTATCCATTGATACTAATAATGATTTATACTATATTTAGTCCTTTTAACAAGATAAAATTTTTTTTTTTGTCAAAAATTTTTAAACGGGGTTTCGTACTTTTAAACGGATCCAAACGGACGGTTCTAAACGGGTACGGATCTAAACGGGCGGGCCTAAACGTGTCTAAATATAAACGGATCTAAACGGGTATGGATCTAAACGGACGGACCTAAACGTGTTTAAATATAAACGGACCTACACGGGTACGGGTCTAAGCGAGCGGGCCAAAATGGGTACGGATCTAAACGGATCTAAATATAAACGGGCCTAAACGGGTACGGGTTTAAACGGACGGGCCTAAACGGGTTTAAAACAAGATTTTATGTTTTTGGCGGGAAAACAAAATTTTGCGTTTTTGGCGGGAAAACAAGATTTTATGTTTTTGGCGGGAAACAAGAATTTACGTTTTTGGCGGTAAAACGAAATTTTACGTTTTTTGACGGGAAAACAAGAATTTATGTTTTTGGCGGTAAAACAAAATTTTGCTTTTTTGGCGAGAAAACAAGATTTTATGTTGTTGGTGGGAAAACATAATTTTAAGTTTTTGGCGGGAAAACAAAATTTTACGTCTTTGGCGGGAAAACAAGTTTTTATGTTTTTGGCGGGAAAACAAAATTTTGCGTTTTTGGCGGGAAAACAAGATTTTATGTTTTTTTGCGGGAAAATAGAATTTTACGTTTTTGGCGGGAAAACATAATTTCACGTTTTTGGCGGGAAAATGAAAGTTTTAAGTTTTTGGCGGGAAAACGGGAGTTTACGTTTTTGGCGGGAAAACAAGATTTTATGTTTTTTGTAGAAAAATAGAATTTTACGTTTTTGGCATGAAAACAGAATTTTAAGTTTTTGGCGGGAAAATGAGAGTTTTATGTTTTTGGCGGAAAAACGAAATTTTACGTTTTTGGCGGAAAAATGAGAGTTTACGTTTTTGGCGGAAAAATGAGAGTTTACGTTTTTGGCGGAAAAACATAATTTTACGTTTTGCGTGAAACCAAAAATTTATATTTTAGTGGGAAAATAGAATTTTAAGTTTTTTTGAAGAAATTAAGTTCATTGATGTAATTTAATAAATGGTTAATTATAAAAAATTATGATCATTGTTGTAATTTAAAAATCCATGGGTATCCAAAACCCAATTAAGACCATCTCCAATGTATTCCTCTATTTTTACCTCTAAAATAGAGAAACTCTATAATAGAGGTGGGTTTTGCTCCAATGTATTCTTCTATATTTTCCTCTAAAAAGAATATTCTCTTTAATATTCTTTTTTATTTTACTAATAATACTTTTAACTTATAAAAGTTACAATTTAGCCCATTTATTTTATTTTTACAATTATAAAATTATAATATTATTTAAATTATATATTAGTTATTAAAATATTATAGTTTATAACTTATTAGTTTTATATTGTTAGTCATTAAAATATTAATATTTAATTATTTTGGTCATAAATAAAAGTATTTAAAAGTTAATGGACTGATTTGTAAACTAAAAAGTTCACCTCTATTTATAGAGGAAAAAAATAGAGTTCCTCTATATAGAAGAAAAAATAGAGATTTCTATTTTAGAGGTGAAAATAGAGGTGGGTTGGAGTAGATTTGCCTCTAAAATAGAGTTTAGAGGCAAATATAGAGGTGGGTTGGAGATGTCCTAAGTGAATCTATAGTAAACCCATAAATAATGGATACCTGTCCATTTGAAAGCCAGTATAGTTTTTGAGTCTAGATTTTTTAATGGGTTTGGGTACCCATTTGGGTAACTACCCACTTTTAACATTCCTACATGCAGCAGCTCGTTATGAATTAAACCTCTATTATGTATGCCCAAACTATAATTTAGCATGGCCCATTTACTTATTTTAACCTACCGTGGTTCAAAACTTCAAAATGTCTCTTCACTTCAATAATATATCACCCTACAGTCGGAAATGAATTATGTATTCTTCTACGTCAATGATTCAAAATTTCAAATGTCAGACTGTTTTTATTTATTTGAGATTTCATTACATGTTTACAAGCCATAAAGAAATTACAATCTACCAATTACGATATGATATAAAGGCGTTGAATCAAAAATATATTACCCGGAAGTTGTACATATTGATTATTCACTCCCCAACTGAGAAGAGTCCTCGCGAATTAAAGTCGGTTTCTAAAGTCCAACTTGGTTGCGGCGGTTGACAAAAGAAATGTTCTGTTTTTGTTTGTTTGTTTTGGTCACTATGAAGAAATATACTATTAAAGTCCTTAGCAATGTGAAATGGCAACGAGTGTTCATTTGCCAACTCTTTAAACAAAGTCCAAAACATCGAACCACTATCCTCATGTCATTGCCAGTCACATGCATCCCAATCCCCATCTCTCTTATTTCTTTTTCATTATTTTTTTCTCTCTCTTTTTGTTTTTGTTATTCGCAAACTAGGCATAATTTACAAGAAAATTATAGTTAATTTGGGATAAAAAAATCAGACTAAGTGAAAATAGATAGGATATTAATCAGTTATAGCATACTGCATTCGTATATGATGTCCCAATAATCGTATAGGTCATGTCTTTTCTTTTTTAAACATTCCAAAGTTTGCTACTACGATAGCAGTCTTGTAGTTTTTTATATATACTAGAGTTGATCCGCACTGAGCGTGCGGATATTTTTTTCATTTTGATTGACATTAAAGAATTGTTTGATTTTTTTATTTATGTTAATAGATGATTTTTTGTACTAATATATGGTAGTTAAATAATTAATTTTTTTTTTATATTTTAGATGTTTAAAAGAGATGTTTTTATTTATGAGTTGGTTTTTTAATTAGCTTTAGACAACATTTAATTTTATTTGTTTTTGATAGTAATATAAACAAACATTTGATTCTCACTCCGCCCATTCGAATTCTAATTGTTTTTTATCGATTTTTTATTCGAGATTGTTATATTTGTTTATATTACTATTTATTTTAATATTTGTGTTTTCTAGAATAAAGAGTTATTATATAGTTTTCGGATCTACGTCGTAATTTTTTTAGATTATATAGCGTGAATTTTTATCTGTAATATATGATGGTTAGTATATTCCAAAAATATTATTTTTAATCTTTATTAAATATTGTCACTAAAAAATCTAAAATTTCCATATATAATTGAAACAGTATATATATGTTTCTAAATTGACAAAAGAAACGAAAATGTTTTAAAAAATATAAATAGAGATCCATGTATATTTAATATTTATCAACATATATTTAATCATGCATTAATTCAGTCAAAATAACGATAAACCACAATCTCTAAATATAACTAATAATATTAATTTACATTTTCATAAATATTATCTTAACAATAATAAATATGGTTGATATAAAGTTTCAAAAAGAAAATAATTTTTACTTTCCATAATTCTGATATTGTTATGATTTTAAAGATATAGTAGAATATTAAAAAATTGTAATTTATTAAAATTAAATGTAATTTAAAATTACCTTTTCTGTTGAGCTTAAAATTAGGAAATGAGATATTTATGGAATTTTAAAATCAAGATATATCATTTCCATAATTGAAGAATAAAATTTATTAAAATTAAATGTCATTCAAACTTGTTTTTAGATTAAAATCAAGAAAACTAAAGTACTTGCAATGAGTTACAAAAAGTCCTAAGCTCAAAAACATAGTATCACGTTAGTTCAAACATACAATACAAAATAAATTTGAGATTATGTGAATATTGTAAAACTAATATTATATTCGAAATAGTTTCTATAAATTTGGGATTATGTGATATTCATTAAAATTATAAAGATATATTCATCAAGAGTACATATTTCAGTTTCCTAAATATAGGCTACGAAAATAGATATAAATGATAAATCTATTGAAAAATAAATTAAAAAATAAATGATAGGAATGATATAATTAATTACATAAAATCAAATATTTTATACAAAAAATAGTACATTATAAAAGTATTTAAGACTTTTAAATTTTGAAATCCACAAATGATACATAATTAAATATTACTTTTATAAATAATAATAAATGTGTGATAATATACACATATTAACATAAGTAAATATATTTTTTATTATATTTCAACTAAAAAAAGAATAAAACTTGAAAAGTTACCTTGGTATTTATCAAATTATAAATCAAATAATATGAAAAATTAATGTGTAACAAATTAATATTATTTTCTGGACAACAAACTATTATTATTTTTTTAAATAAAATAATGTTAGTAATAATAAATAAATATTATTTTTTGTAAAACTAAGATTGTAAAGTATATATTCATCAAGATTACATATTTAAGTTTCCTAAAATATAAGCCACGAAAATAAATATAAATGGTAAGTCTATCGAAAAAATAAATTAAAAAATAAATTAATAGTAGGAATAATATATTTAATTATATAAAATCAAATATTTTATACAAATAAATAATATGAAGGAAATAACCGAGCTTCCCTAATTTGCTCCCATAATTATGGGCAAATGAAAAAAGAGACAAAAAAAGATCTCCAATTTAAAGAAAATGGATCAAACACCCATAAACCAGTGTATCCAGCATATACCAAAGAACAAAACAAAAATCGACAGGGAGGTTCGGACTATTGGGACTTATGAGATCAATCGGACGTAGGGGCAACAACATTTACTCGGACATTTCAGACTCATGGATTCAACCAAAAGTATTAAAGAAAATCGCAACTACCCATATTTTACCTCACATCATTCACCAAAACTCAAGATAACTAAGCTTCTTCTTTCATGGGACCAAGAAAAAAACAGAATAAAAAAACCAAAAACCATACAAATACATTTTAAATCGAAAAGGAAGAAAATAATATGAATGATAACAGATTATTTGATTAAAATTTCAATGATCTGGAAGAATACTTCTGTAGCAAAAAAAAAACAGAGAGAAAGTTTCTTGAAAATATTGAAGATGCAAAATGATTGTGTTTCTAGGCCACCCAAGCTCTCTTTATATAGGATTTCATAAACTTCTCTCGAAAGTTTGGTATATGCCTTAGAATTTTTTTTTTCAAATTCGAATTAATAAGTTATTTAGAAAGATATTGTGCATTTTAGGAAATAAATTAATTTAATGAATTAAAATCGATATTAATCAAGCTTGTAAAGAATATTCTCCAAAATTGTAGATTTCTGTTTCCTAAAATATAGGCTACGAAAATAAATATATATGGTAAGTCGGTTGACAAAATGAATTTAAAAAAATAAATAAATACTAGGATTAAGAAATCTAGCTAATCCGACGGATAATATTAAATTTACGAAATCAACGATCAAGATTTAAAAACAGGATCCGCGTGTATATCCGTTTCTAAATCCGACCCGGCCAAATATTCCTGCGTGACAAAATATCCAAAAATTCCTGGTTTTACCCTTAATAAAAAATACACTCATAACGACTCCAAAGGGAATTTTTCGTAAATATAACTTTTTTTGTACCAAGGACGGTTTCGTGTTTTTATAGTATAACATTATATTCCTCTCTTTTGCTTTTCACAAAGATTAGTATTCACTTAACACTCTTTCTCAAACACCAAAACATTACAAAAGTTGCATATCTTAGACATAATCTAGGTTTCAATCTGAAATCCCAAATTTACTAAAGATGATATACACCTTTGAAGTATCAAGTATAAGTGTATAACCACTAAATTAGCATTGATATCAAACATTAAGAGGGCGGAAAAGGAAAAACAGTTAACAGGGATAAAGGTGGCTAGACAATGCCCAGCGATATCCCATCTTTTATTTGCTGATGATAGTCTTTTCTTCTGCAAAACAACGAGGGAGGAATGTGATAGGTCGAGTTTTAACCCTATTCTAACTGCAAGTGCACAGTGATGTAGTTGTAGTACTTAGGGTATCGAAATCCACAAGGACTCTGGTCAACGATAGATAAAAACAGAAGTGATTAAACTAGGAGAAAGCAAAGATGATTAAACTAAAAGCAGAGCAGAAAAGTAAATCAGTAGTAGGCGAGTTTGTGAGCAAGGAAGCGAAGCGTTAAGTCTAGGGAGTTCTCAGGAAATCAGGAACTCAAGCAATCAATCAGTCGAAATTCAATCAGAATCTGTTCTAGAACTCAAACACAGATATAGAATTAACCAAATTCCTTTGCGAGAATTCTCTAAGTCTAAGTGCAGCAAACCAAACTTTCGTTTGCGAGAACTAACAGATTAAACCAGCTTTAATTCCAAGTTTGATATGTTCACAATCTAATTAAACCAAACTTTCGTTTGCGAGAAGTTAAATTGCTTATCTAGGTTCTTTCTAGCTAAATTAACCAACTTCCGCTGCATTAATCAGCCTAACATCATAATCTAAGTGGCCAGTTCAGATTAAGCATTAAGAACAACCTAAACAAAGAACTAGCAGATATGAATCCCTACTGATTAATTAAACTATAACTCCATGAAATCCCTAATGAGAATCCCTAAACTTAACAGGTAATCTACTCAGACATAATCATCGAAACAGAAAACATCTTGAATAGAAAACCAAATATCATAAAATAAAACAAAGAACTGGGGTTCAAAATCCTCTCTCTCGAGAGAGAGCAGGATCAGCCCCTAACTCTCTCTGAAATAAAATAAGACTTAATGAAAGCGTAGCCTAAACAATGGCTTAAAACCCTTATATAATAGCTAAAACACGTTTTGGGCTTCTGTGTAAATATCTGGGCTTTTCTGCAAAATCAACATTCTTCATTAAATCGGCGAGTCTGGCCCATTCGCATATGCAACGATCGATGCAGGTGTGCAACGATCGACGCAGTCTTCAAAACTGGACAGTGAACTCTGTCTCTCAGACCAAATCTCCAAAATACACCAAACAGCTCCAAAATCTCCACTTCTGCTCCAAATGTGTCTAAACCTGTAAACATACTAAAAAGACTCCAAAACATAACATAAGACTCGATAAATAAGGCATATACCATGGTTAAAACCGGTAAAATCCATGGTATAACAACTCCCCCACACTTAGCTCTTGCTTGTCCTCAAGCAAGTAAAGAACCAAAGTATAAGCGAAGAGGTTTGAAAACACAGAAACTCATTTCGTCCTAGGAACTTTCACAATCACATTCACTTAGTAAGCCACTGAAAACTTCCCTACAGAACTCAAGACCACAATATACTTCCCCCACACTTAGCAACTGTCCTAAGTAAACTCCACAATCACATTCAAGCATTCAAATTCACCCTACTGACTTCTGCAAGTATTTAAGTGCGGTCTCACCTAAGGAGTATCGATCAAAGGGCACATGGATTCTTACCTTATCAGCTCTAGACCACCATACTATCTTTCTCTAGTCCCTTTCTTCTCTTTCCCTTCTTTAACAACTGATTTTTCCCCACTGGGTATCATTTTATTTTTCTTATCAGTGTTCTTCCCGTTATGGGGTGTACTTTGGACACATTCCATGGATCACATGAGAGAAAATAGTGTTTGCTACCCTTCCCATGACCACTTCGGAGTTACTAACTCATCCTCAGTTTATTATTATTATTTTTTTTACTTTATAGAAGGGGAGAAGGGAACTAAATAGGATAGGTTGACAGGCTGTGTCAGAACTAACAAGGGAATCCGACACAAAGTATACCAAGCCCTTAGGTGAGAAATCTAAGTCAGTATTAAATTGAAGTCAGTAAAAGGATCCTCTGATACCTGAAGTGATGTGGGTGTCCTCAGTAGGATGATCTGTGTCTGGGTTTTCTAACAGTCATAGAGGCTCTGCAAGTCTGTCCAATGGTCACTTAGTTCCTGTTCAAGCGAAAAGTTTCCTCGAAAAATCATAGTTTCATACAAATTTTGACTCAATAAAACAAATTTTGAAAAACTAAGAAAACAAAAGCGTGCGTCAGTAGCTTCCTCCCCCACACTTAAACTACACTGTCCCCAGTGTAATCGAAGCATGAGCTCGGTGAAAGAATAATCAAATTGAAGAACAAACCGAAAAGTTGCAGAATACTTACCTGTCGTCGCCCTGCGTCGATCGATGCCACAAGGGTGTCGATCGATGCAAGGCGATTATCGCTCGCGGTTATGTAGATAACCGATGTCTGAACCGCAATCAATTCGTTAAACCGTAAATCGCGACTGCATCGACCGATGCACAATGTGTGTCGATCGATGCAATGCGATTATTCCTGTTTCCCTCAGCTCTGAACACACTTAAACAGAAAAATTAAAAATACCAAATCAAAACGAATGGAAACAAAAACAAAAACGAACCTAACAGTGGGTTGCCTCCCACTCAGCGCTTGTTTTTAGTCATTAGCTTGACTATTGGAAGAGATTTGATTCAAGGCGGTTTCAACAGAGACTTTGAATGTCTCTGTGAATATCTCTTCATCCAAGGAGGTATATAGGCATTATGATCATGAGGCTTTCCAAGGAATGAGAAATCAGAATCAGGGCGGGAGCGAAGCTTGGGCGGTCTACTGCGTTTTCCTGCATTCAAAACAATATGATCAGAAGGTTTAAGCTTAGATGATTTGTTCCTTACCTTTGATGCAGATCTGATGTTTGGGGCTTTCTGCTTATGAGCAGTTGTAGGTACTGAAGATGTTAGAGCAGGTTTAAGAGGAACTGCCATCTTCTTCTTTCCACTATCAGATACTGTAGTTCCACCAATCTGAACTTCTTCTTTCAGATGACCTTCAGTGGAGATCATCTTCTTTGCATGAACTCGCGAAGCTTCAACTGGTGGTATTTCATTCACCTTCTTATTCATCACTTTCATGCAGTTAGCCACTTCTAGCTCTTGTCTGGAAGGTTTAGGAACCTTAGGATATGGCACCGGGGGCTTGTAAGCTCGTTCTGGTACTGTTGCAGGTTTCTGGACATGTGTGCGTTCTGTGTCGATCGTTGCATAATGTGTGTCGATCGATGCAAGGCGATTCTGTTTCTCGAAAGAACTCGAAATTGCCGTCAGAATGGCGTGTCGATCGTCACTAAGGGGGTGTCGATCGATGCATATATCAGGCAGACAATATTCATCCAAAAAATCCGAGATTATGCTCTCTTCTTCTTCCAGCAAGTCAATCTCATCCCTTATGTTCACAACATTGATGTGCAGCTTCTGTTCAGCTCTCTTAGCTTCATTCCGCCTCTCTATTGCTGCATCTGCTCGTTCAATTTTGATATCCAGCTCCTCCATATGTGTGCTCAGAGATTCGAACTTCTCACTCAAATCTTCAATCAACGCATCAATCTTTGAGTTGAAGGACATATCAATCTGTTGTTATCTCTCAAGATACTGCTCAATCATGATTTCCATTCTGCTCTCATGAGCTGTAGGTGCAGGCGGTGCTTGGTAAGAAGAAACACTACAACTCCTTGTAAAGGGTTTCTGAAAAGCAGATCTGTGACTATAGAATCCAATTCCTTCAACGCAATGGTTAGCTTCTTGTGCATACTTTCCAAGTAGAAGACTATGCAGAGAGTCAACTTGGTTCTTCAACCCAACTATCTGTGAACTGTCAATCCCTGAGCTGAAAATATCATTCCGACACATCGTCCTGATGATCTCTTAGTCTTCTTGGTGATTCTGCGAAGTGTGTCGATCGATGCAAGCAGGGCGTCGATCGACGCAATGCGAAATCAGAGAAAACAGAAAAATAAATCAGCAAAAATAAAAAAGCAAAAACGAAAAGAAAACAAAAAATTCTAGTAAAACCCTAAGCTCTAAGCTATCGAAGACTCAAAGAGTCCCCGGCAACGGCGCCAAAAACTTGATAGGTCGAGTTTTAACCCTATTCTAACTGCAAGTGCACAGTGATGTAGTTGTAGTACTTAGGGTATCGAAATCCACAAGGACTCTGGTCAACGATAGATAAAAACAGAAGTGATTAAACTAGGAGAAAGCAAAGATGATTAAACTAAAAGCAGAGCAGAAAAGTAAATCAGTAGTAGGCGAGTTTGTGAGCAAGGAAGCGAAGCGTTAAGTCTAGGGAGTTCTCAGGAAATCAGGAACTCAAGCAATCAATCAGTCGAAATTCAATCAGAAACTGTTCTAGAACTCAAACACAGATATAGAATTAACCAAATTCCTTTGCGAGAATTCTCTAAGTCTAAGTGCAGCAAACCAAACTTTCGTTTGCGAGAACTAACAGATTAAACCAGCTTTAATTCCAAGTTTGATATGTTCACAATCTAATTAAACCAAACTTTCGTTTGCGAGAAGTTAAATTGCTTATCTAGGTTCTTTCTAGCTAAATTAACCAACTTCCGCTGCATTAATCAGCCTAACATCATAATCTAAGTGGCCAGTTCAGATTAAGCATTAAGAACAACCTAAACAAAGAACTAGCAGATATGAATCCCTACTGATTAATTAAACTATAACTCCATGAAATCCCTAATGAGAATCCCTAAACTTAACAGGTAATCTACTCAGACATAATCATCGAAACAGAAAACATCTTGAATAGAAAACCAAATATCATAAAATAAAACAAAGAACTGGGGTTCAAAATCCTCTCTCTCGAGAGAGAGCAGGATCAGCCCCTAACTCTCTCTGAAATAAAATAAGACTTAATGAAAGCGTAGCCTAAACAATGGCTTAAAACCCTTATATAATAGCTAAAACACGTTTTGGGCTTCTGTGTAAATATCTTGGCTTTTCTGCAAAATCAGCATTCTTCATTAAATCGGCGAGTCTGGCCCATTCGCATATGCAACGATCGATGCAGGTGTGCAACGATCGACGCAGTCTTCAAAACTGGACAGTGAACTCTGTCTCTCGGACCAAATCTCCAAAATACACCAAACAGCTCCAAAATCTCCACTTCTGCTCCAAATGTGTCTAAACCTGTAAACATACTAAAAAGACTCCAAAACATAACATAAGACTCGATAAATAAGGCATATACCATGGTTAAAACCGGTAAAATCCATGGTATATCAGAATGCGAGACGATTTTAAGGATACTACAAAATTATGGAAGGGTGTCAGGCCAACAAATTAATTTCACAAAATCGTCTATCCAGTTTGGTCACAAAGTCGCCGATCCAGTTAAGGAGGAGATGAAAAAGATAATGGGAATTGGCACGGTGGGAGGCATGGGGATGTATCTAGGAATACCAGAGTGCTTGAGTGGGTCGAAAACTCAGATTTTTGGTTATCTACATGATAGATTATCTGGAAGAGTAAATGGGTGGACAACTAAGTTATTATCCAGGGGGGGGGGCAAGGAAGTTATGATTAAAGCAGTTGCAACGGCCATGCCTAATCATGTGATGTCATGTTTCAGGTTACCAAAATCAGTGACATCAAAGTTAACTAGTGTAGTTTCATGTTTCTGGTGGAGTTCAGGAGGCACAAACTCAGGCATGCACTGGTTGGCGTGGGATAAGTTATGTAAGGATAAGAAAAAAGGAGGTATTGGTTTTCAGGCTTTCAGAGATATAAATACTGCATTTTTGGCGAAACAATTATGGAGACTCATGGAAAAGCCAGAAGCTCTTTTCTCAAAAGTTTTCAAAGGAAGATACTTTCGGAATACGGATCCTCTAGATCCGATAAGATCATACTCACCATCGTTTGGATGGAAGAGTATTACTTCAGCTAGATCTCTGGTTAACAAAGGACTAATCAAAAGGGTAGGAACGGGAGCATCCATTTCGATATGGAATGATCCTTGGATACCAGCCCACCGCCCGAGACCAGCAACACTAAAACCAAACACTTCGAGTGATCTAATCACGGTCGATCAGCTAATTGATCATCAAAAACAAATTTGGAATAAAGAGGTGATAGAGCGAGTGATTGATACTGAGGACGCAATGTTGATTGAAAGTATCCCTTTTAGTCGATTTAATCGGTCAGATACGCTAGGATGGCATTATACAATGACTGGTAAATATACGGTTAAGTCAGGCTATAATACGGAGAGAGATATACCAGATCTTGGTGAGCGTATGCCGGAGTGGGGACCGGATGTTAAACCATTGCAAGCTTATTCATGGAAGATAAAGTGTCCACCCAAATTAAGACACTTTATATGGCAAGCTCTTTCAGGCTGCCTATCGGTAACATGTAATCTGCAAACAAGAGGTATTAAGTGTGACACGCGGTGTGTTCGTTGCGGTATGGAAGAGACAATCAATCATGTACTCTTTCAATGCTCACCGGCCAGACAAGTATGGGCACTATCTCGAGTACCAACCAATCCGACAATATTTCCCTCGGAGTCGTTATTTACAAATATGGATTATCTCTTCTGGAGGATACCAAACGATCAACATAATGAAGGTTACCCATGGATTTTATGGTACATTTGGAAAAGCAGAAATGATATGGTATATACTCAGATTGATAGGAGTCCGCTGGATACAGTCAGAATGGCAGAAGTGGAATCGAACTTATGGGAAGAAGCTCAAAGCGGTACATTAAAGGAATCAATAATAGGACCTACAGAAATAAGGATATGGGGCAATGAAATGGTAATCTCGGGGCATTGGTGCTTTGTAGATGCCTCATGGAAAGAAGGAGGAATGTCCACAGGACAAGGATGGTATAGTTCTTATGAAGGTACAAATGATATTATGGTGGGAGCAAGAAACGTCAGACAATGTCGGACACCACTTCATGCCGAATTCGAAGCACTAATATGGGCTATGGAATGGATGAAGATCTTACAACACCCTCATACCACATTTGCTACAGACTGTTCAGACCTGGTTAAGATTGTGTCGGAACCAGACGAATGGCCTGCCTTCAAAGGACACATTGAAGAATTTGATCAAAGGAGGAGATTCTTCCCAACCTTCAAGATCAAGCACATACCGAGAGCAAAAAATATGACGGCGGATGGATTAGCAAAAAGTGCCCGTCTCAGACAGTCATGGAGCTTTCATGTTGGACCGGAGCCTCCATCATGGAATTAGTTTAATAGGTTCTTTTATTTACTCTGTTGTCAAAAAAAAAAAAACCACTAAATTATATGCATTAATTATAAATATCTAGGCATTAGTACAATACCAAATTATGTGAAAATGTTACTTCAAGATTGTATTTAACGAACGAAGAAATATAACATTCCATCAAGAACTAATTAAACACTTTTGAAATTAAGTTCCTGGTGGTGTATAACAACATATAATAAAACCAATTTTCTGTACCCTCTAGCTACTTCTATAATTTATGTAGTTTTGGACCGACTTGTTCATTGAAAATGAGTAATTAATTAGGGAACTAACCTTCATGAACATGGCCACATAGCTAGTTCTTCTTTACAGGTAATTCTTAATTTGGTTAATGTGTTTAATTTAAATAATTTTGTTCTTAGAAGAGTGGAATTCCATGTCGGTATCCGTTAAAATATCACTAAAAATGCCAAATTTTCAAATTTATATATGACAGAATATTTTAAGATCTTTGAAACGTTATATTAAGGAAATGCACATGATCCCATGAAGATTCTTGCATTTAATTAATCTAGAAAGGCGCAGTTAACAAGCTTGATCTCCCTCGGCATTTAGTTGTCAACGTTTAGATACAAAGATAATCCTCTTGGTTTTCAGATTATGTCGCTTTCTTGTTCCCCAATCAATATTTTAACTCATCCTGTAAACTAGTAGTAATTAATGAAACTCTAATCTATCGCTTTGTTTTGACAGAAATGAAAAGTCCAATTAATCACCTTTTACATTTTCCACAAGAATTTTTTTATGCCATGCAATTCCATTTTAGCTCATATTTTCCATAGTTATTATAGGACCAGACTAGTCATTGTTAATACTTATGAATTCATACTTAGCATCAGTTTCGAAGTAAAACGGGGGCTATTGTTTTGTCATTTCCACATAACAATTTTATTTACAAAACAATACATTTTTGTACATATCGTTTGATTTTTGGTTCACGGATCGCCTTCAAATCACAGATTCAAACAAATGCATACTTCTGAAATGGTTTAATTTAAGTAATAATTTCTGGAGTCCTTGACTTTAAAAAATGGAGTCATAAGAGTCGTCGATTAGAGTCAGTGTAGATGGAAGAGTATAAAAGTGTTGGTCCATTTTCAGAAAGAGAATGACCACTTTCCAACCCTATTTGTCTACTTTCTCTCCTTGGAATCTGTAAATTGATACTCTTTCATTGATTTTTCACACTTTTACGACTATGTAATAGTATAAGTTGTTTTGGTTAAAAACGTACAATTTTTTTTTTTTCAAAAAGTATCATTATATATATATATTAAATATAATTCAACTAATCATGAACAATTATAGAATTTAATTGGTTACTCAGTATATAATAATATAAAAATTGCAATAATATAAGAATTTAAAAAAATATAACTGTTTTTACGTTTTTATGCAAAAAAAAAAACAGTTATATTTTAAAAGAATAAAATACTCTCAAAATAACTTATGACATTTATACATTTCTACAGTTTCAGCCAAATGTGTAACCGACCTAAAATTTAACTGTGTTACCAAAACTATAAGTCAGTAATCATCAACATGTGGAAAACACTAGCTAAGTTCTGTTATTTATTTATTTATCACCCAATTGATTTAAATACAGCATATACACAATTGGGTTCATGGAAAAGTCTTTTGTGGTTTTTTAAATGTTTAAATTTTTAGCGTTTCTGGACATGAGTTGTACGACATACAGCCACATGTTCAGACTTTTTAGTGTCTAATCATTGGCCCCATATATAATTTAAGTTATTATAATAATATATGATGAATATTGCCACATTCTTTTAACATCTCATTACCAAACTAACTAGTGTGATACTATTATTTTGCTCAATTGTGGTGCATATAGATTCTTGAAACATGAATGGGTTCATCTAACCAAATAGAAAACGAAATTTGAAATTTAAATAAAGTCGACCACATTCAATTGTAATGTTGCTGGTCAAGCCATGGCCAAAACCCCGATTGGTCATCAATTCCACAGAACATGTTGCTGATGATACTGTTCTCTTCTTTCACCATTCTCTGTTCTGACGAGGAATTATGAAAAAACTGCATCGTTGTAGTTGTCGGTGAAGACGGTGGATGGCCTCCAGCGAATTGGCTGTCAATCTCTGCTGGTCTGATGTCACCGGAGATGTTCTCACTTTTGTTACTACATGAACCTTCTGTTTCTTTGTTTAGATTGATAGATTCCATTGGCTCACTACTTTTCAATGCCATTACCTGCAATAATATGATTCAATCTTAATGAAACTACAAAACAGAGGACTTTTGGTGTTAATGAAGTTTTGTTTTGTTTTTTTTTACCTGAGCTTGAAGGTTTTGATTTTGAGTTTGAAGAATGTCGTTCTCGTCTTTGAGACTCTCGAATTGACGCTTGAGCGCATCGTAGTCTCTCTCGAGCTGTTTGGTCTTAGATCGAGCCCTTCTGTTTTGGAACCAGATCGCTATTTGTCTTGGTTGTAATCCCAAGGCACGAGCCAGCTCTAGTTTTCGATCTGATTCGAGTTTGTTACCGAGCTCGAAGTTCTTCTCTAGCGTCTTCAACTGCTCCATGTTCAATCTCCTTTTCTTCTCTCCCATCTTAGATCCATCGTCTGAGAATTCTTCATCTCCGTTCATCTCTAAATTACAAAACCCTTCTACGTTCGGTATTGGAGATCTCTTACCAAGAAACCCTGAAAAACAGAGCAGATCATGAGAAATTAAAAGAACTAAAAAGGGGAATGACAATTTTGAAAATGGTGTTGGTGCGAGGTACCATGGAAGTCTTGAGGTAGAGTGCAAGAAGGAAGATGAGATTGAGGATGATCTTCTTCTTCTTGGTGATGATTTTGGAGAGTGAAATTTGAAGGGAAGAAAGCTAAACTATTATTATTACAAGACATGACTCCTCTTTGTTCGTTTCTTCCTATCCACCTTGTCTCAGTTCCGGTAAAGAACCGAGAACCTGAAACGTTTTGGTAACTTCGAGAATCTCAAGATTAGAAAAGGAGAAAAGAGGAGTGTATGGTGGTGAAATGAATCGGGTTAGACTACACACCACTTATAGGCTAATTATAGCTAGGCTAGAATTATGGTTTAATTTCTTTATTTTAGTATTAGTATATAAAATAGGAGACAAGCCACGAAGAAAACGAGAGAGAGAGAGAGAGAGAGAGAGAGAGAGAGAGAGAGAGAGAGAGAGAGAGAGAGAGAGAGAGAGAGAGAGAGAGAGAGAGAGAGAGAGAGAGAGAGAGAGAGAGAGAGAGAGAGAGAGAGAGAGAGACAAGAAAAATCAACATTCATAGCACACGATAAAAACTATGGTAGGTAATAGATAGCGTTTTCACAAACGCTCTGATAACGGCAGTTATAATTGACCCCCCCCCCCCTCCCACCATAACATTTTTTACTTGCTATGTTATTTGCACAATACAATAGCGTTGAATTTAACTTGCTATGATTTGTTTTATAATAGCGTTGATGTAATGATATAAATTTTAAAACCGATCCTAGCCGAGCCGTATTATTTTTTTATTATTATATATATTTTTGTATCGATTGGATTTATAAAAAAAATTATATTTAAAATTTGGTTTAGAATATGATTTTATTAATAACCCAAAACATGTTCGGAATACATAAATCTTCAATCCAATCACACGAAACACAAAGCATTTTTACTTGCCTGTTTCAACATATCATTCATTATGTCATCGAATACATAGTGGTGGTCGTCAACAAGAGCATTCTCTGGATTTCCTGACTTCATCTCTAGATCCATCATTGTAAGGTTTCCCACATACTCCCGACTGTTAAGAGCTGTTGGTGCTTGAATTCAATTGGCTGAAGCTGGAGGCGTTAGATCCTTGAAGATTCAAGGATGAATACACAGAGGGGTGGAATTTGGTGAAGAGGGACGAGCTTGACAGTTGTCTTAGTCCATCAAGCTGAGCCATATAAAAGTAAGATGAATTGATAGGCTCAAAGTTTATCCCTATACTAAACTGCAAGTGAACAGCAATGTCAAAGTAGCATATAGGGTTATCGAATCCACAGGGACACTTGGTCTCAATAGATCAGAACAGTAGAGACTAATACTAGAAATAAGCAATATGATTGAATTGAAAGCAGTGCGAGAAAGTAAATCAGTAGCAGAGATTAACGGTTGTGAAAGCAAGTAATTAAAAGCGTCAAGCCTAGGGTATTCTCAGGAAATCAGACAAGCAGACAGTTCATTCAGCAAGGATCTAATTAAGCACAGTTCTAGAACTCAAAACACAGATATAGAATTAACCAAATTTCTTTGCGATAATTCTCTAAGTCTAAGTGCAGCAAACCAAACTTTCGTTTGCGAGAACTAACAGATTAAACTAGCATTAATCCCAAGTTTGATATGTTCACAATTACCCTAAACCAAACTTTCGTTTGCGAGAAGTTTAATTGCCCAATTTAATTAGTTCAGATTCCTAAACCCCACTTCCGTGACGTATTTAGCAACCTAAGATCTAGATTCTAATTGATCAGGTTAGAACTAGCTTTAAGCACAATTAAATTGAAGAACAGATATAGTTTGAATCCTTAACTGAATTTGAACAAGTCTAGCAAGTCATGAAATCCTATGTGAGAAACCCTAAACCTAACTAGGAATCTACTCAGACATAGATAATGAAAACATAATCATAGAATGAATAAATTGCATAAAAGAATAATAGTAAAAGGGGTTCGAAATCTTCTCCAAATACAGATGAAGTAATAGGTTCAGATCAGCCCCAAAAGCTCTAAAAATCCTCTGCCTTTAATTATCAAAGCGTCTCTAATAAAAACAACTAAAACTTGATTATATAGGTATAATCTCGGCCAAGGGCTTCTTTGTAAATATCAGGAACTTCTGGATCAAAGTGCAATAACTTGATTCTTCTAAACCGCCGAGTTTTTGGCCCATCTCGCTGGTGCATCAATCGATGCTAGAGTGCAACGATCGACACCTTTCTCTGTTTCGGACAGTGAACTCTATCTCTCGGCCAAACACTCCAAAAATCTCCAAAATGCTCCATTATCTCCAATTTAGCTCCAAACCTGATTATACCTGTAAAAGACTCTAAAAGAACACAAAAGACACTAAAAACACAACTATATCATGGCCTAGAACTAGTAAAAACCATGATATATCAACTCCCCCACACTTAGCCTTTGCTTGCCCTCAAGCAAAACATAGAACTAAAACATGGTGAAGAGGTTTGAAAACTCTTCAGAAACTCATTTCATCCTAGAAGCTACAATACTCAGATTCCCCTTAGTAAACCACTGAAAGAATCAATCACAGGATATCAAGACCAACATGTACTTCCCCCACACTTAGCAACTGTCCTAGGTAAACTCCACAATCACATTCAAGCATTTAAATTCTCCCTACTGACTTCTGCAAGTATTTAAGTGCGGTCTCACCTAAGGATTATCGATCAAAGGGCACATGAATTCTTACCTTATCAGCTCTAGACCACCATACTATCTTTCTCTAGTCCCTTTCTTCTCTTTCCCTTCTTTAACAACTGATTTTTCCCCACTGGGTATCATTTTTTTTTTTATCAGTGTTCTTCCCGTTATGGGGTGTACTTTGGACACATTCCATGGATCACATGAGAGAAAATAGTGTTTGCTACCCTTCCCATGACCACTTCGGAGTTACTAACTCATCCTCAGTTTATTATTATTTTTTTTTTTTTACTTTATAGAAGGGGAGAAGGGAACTAAATAGGATAGGTTGACAGGCTGTGTCAGAACTAACAAGGGAATCCGACACAAAGTATACCAAGCCCTTAGGTGAGAAATCTAAGTCAGTTTTAAATTGAAGTCAGTAAAAGGATCCTCTGATACCTGAAGTGATGTGGGTGTTCCCAGTAGGTTGATCTGTGATGGGGTTTTCTAATAGTCAGAGATAGATCCTGCAACTTCATCCCAATGGTTACTTAAGTTCCTGCAAGTCTTGTAAATCTTCTCAGAAAATCATAGTTTCTTACTTAAACAATTTTGACTCAATAAAACAATTTTTTTTTGAAAAACGGACTGACTCTTAAGAAAACAGAAAACAAAAGTCAGTAGCACCTCCCCCACACTTAAGACACACTGTCCCCAGTAGTGTCCAGCGAAGGATCGGTAAAAAGAAAATAAAAATTTTGAAAAGATGAAGTTATGTCTGTCGGGTTACCTCTATCGCTCATGCATCGATCGTTGCACTAAGTGCATCGACCGTTACTTGGCGATTTTCGTGTATGGTCGATCGTTGCTGAGGACCGCAACGATCGCTGCAGTGCGATTCCTTTCGTGTTGTGACGATCGACACAGAAGTGCGTCGATCGTTGCACTGCGATTTATCCGAGACCTGCAAACATAAACTCACCAGAAACAAAAACAAACGTAAAATCCTAACAAAAACACCAAAAATCAAGTAGAAAAACACCAGTACCTAATGGTGGGTTGCCTCCCACCCAGCGCTTGTTTAAGGTCAATAGTTTGACCTATCAGAAAGAGATCGGACTCATGGCGGTTTCAACAGAGACTTTGAGTGTCTCTGTGAATGTCTCCTCATCCAAGGTGGCGTATAAGCATTCAGATCATGAGATCTTCCAAGGAATGAGTAATCAGAATCAGGGCGGGAGTGAAGCTTGGGCGGTCTACTGCGTTTTCCTGCATTCAAAATAATGTGGTCAGAAGGTTTAAGCTTATGTGATTTGTACCTTACCTTTGATGTATATATGATGTCTGGAGCTTTCTGCTTATGAGCAGTTGCAGGTACTGAAGATATTAGAGCAGGTTCAAGAGGAACCGCCATCTTCTTTTCTCCACTATCAGATACTGTAGTTCCACCAATCTGAACTTCTTCTTTCAGATGACCATCAGTGGAGATCACCTTCTTTTCACGAACTCGCGAAGTTTCAACTGGTGGTATTTTATTCACCTTCTTATCCATCACTTTTATGCAGTTAGCCACTTCTAGCTCTTGTTTGGAGGGTTTAGGAACCTTAGGATATGGTACTGGGGGCTTGTAGGCTCGTTCTGGCACTGTTGCAGGTTTCTGGACATGTCTGCGTTCTGTGTCGATCGTTGCATGATGTGTGTCGATCGATGCAAGACGATTCTGTTTCTCGAAAGAACTCGAAATTGCCGTCAGAATGGCGTGTCGATCGTCACTGAGGGGGTGTCGATCGGTGCATGTATCAGGCAGACAATATTCATCCAGAAAATCCGAGATTATGCTCTCTTCTTCACCTAGCAACTCAATCTCATCCCTTATGTTCACAGCATTGATGTGCAGCTTCCGTTCAGCTCTCTTAGCTTCATTCTGCCTCTCTATTGCTACATCTCTTCGTTCAATTTTGATATCCAGCTCCTCCATATGCGTGCTCAAAGATTCAAACTTCTCATTCAAGTCTTCATACAAAGCATCCATCTTTGAGTTGAAGGACCTATCAATCTGTTGTTGTCTCTCAAGGTACTGCTCCATCATGATTTTCATTCTGCTCTCATGAGCTGTAGGTGCAGGCGGTACTTTGTAAGAAGAAACACTACAACTCCTTGTAAAGGGTTTCTGAAAAGCAGATCCGTGACTATAGAATCCAGTTCCTTCAACGCAATGGTTAGCTTCTTGTGCATATTTTCCAAGTAGAAGACTATGCAGAGAGTCAACTTGGTTCTTCAACCTAGCTATCTGTGAACTGTCAATCCCTGAGCTGAAAATATCATTCCGACACATCGTCCTGATGATCTCTTAGTCTTCTTGGTGATTATGCGAAGTGTGTCGATCGATGCAAGAAGAGCGTCGATCGATGCAATGCGAAATCAGAGAAAACAGAAAAATAAATCAGCAAAAATAAAGAAAAAACAAAAAAGAAAAAGAAAATGAAAATTCCTAGTAAAACCCTAGGTTCGAAACTATCGAAGACTCTAAGAGTCCCCGGCAACGGCGCCAAAAACTTGATAGGTTTCTAAGTTTTACCCTATACTAAACTGCAAGTGAACAGCAATGTCAAAGTAGTATATAGGGTTATCGAATCCACAGGGACACTTGGTCTCAATAGATCAGAACAGTAGAGACTAATACTAGAAATAAGCAATATGATTGAATTGAAAGCAGTGCGAGAAAGTAAATCAGTAGCAGAGATTAACGGTTGTGAAAGCAAGTAATTAAAAGCGTCAAGCCTAGGGTATTCTCAGGAAATCAGACAAGCAGACAGTTCATTCAGCAAGGATCTAATTAAGCACAGTTCTAGAACTCAAAACACAGATATAGAATTAACCAAATTCCTTTGCGATAATTCTCTAAGTGTAAGTGCAGCAAACCAAACTTTCGTTTGCGAGAACTAACAGATTAAACTAGCATTAATCCCAAGTTTGATATGTTCACAATTACCCTAAACCAAACTTTCGTTTGCGAGAAGTTTAATTGCCCAATTTAATTAGTTCAGATTCCTAAACCCCACTTCCGTGACGTATTTAGCAACCTAAGATCTAGATTCTAATTGATCAGGTTAGAACTAGCTTTAAGCACAATTAAATTGAAGAACAGATATAGTTTGAATCCTTAACTGAATTTGAACAAGTCTAGCAAGTCATGAAATCCTATGTGAGAAACCCTAAACCTAACTAGGAATCTACTCAGACATAGATAATGAAAACATAATCATAGAATGAATAAATTGCATAAAAGAATAATAGTAAAAGGGGTTCGAAATCTTCTCCAAATACAGATGAAGTAATAGGTTCAGATCAGCCCCAAAAGCTCTAAAAATCCTCTGCCTTTAATTATCAAAGCGTCTCTAATAAAAACAACTAAAACTTGATTATATAGGTATAATCTCGGCCAAGGGCTTCTTTGTAAATATCAAGAACTTCTGGATCAAAGTGCAATAACTTGATTCTTCTAAACCGCCGAGTTTTTGGCCCATCTCGCTGGTGCATCGATCGATGCTAGAGTGCAACGATCGACACCTTTCTCTGTTTCGGACAGTGAACTCTATCTCTCGGCCAAACACTCCAAAAATCTCCAAAATGCTCCATTATCTCCAATTTAGCTCCAAACCTGATTATACCTGTAAAAGACTCTAAAAGAACACAAAAGACACTAAAAACACAACTATATCATGGCCTAAAACTAGTAAAAACCATGATATATCATGAATCTGGAGCCATGTTCTGCTGCTGACCTTCTTCTATCTTTTTCAAGTATAGTCTGTACTTCTGCAGCCAAAGCCAGAGAAAAAAAGAAAATAAGTAGATCTGTCTCATCAGCCAAGATTGTATCAGCAAAGGCAAGAGTCATATTTCAAGATGAAATGAGAAATTAGTACCTGCAGATGGCTGGCTACGTTTTCCCTTGTGAGACCTTCTATGTTCATGTAATCAAGTATCTTCTTTGGAACAACCTCTGTAATGGATAGATACCCCACACATGAAATCATCACACACAAAAAAAGGATATGTGAAAAGAGGTTCAAGGGGAAACTCACTGTCAAGACCCAATTGCTGAACGGCATTGACAAATTTCTGGTGGAGCTCCTGTGACCAAACAACACGAGGCTTCTTCCGGGTGGATGACTCGTCGCCATCCTGTTCACTCCCCTCACCATCTTCCTCTTCTCTCTCACTGTCATCCTCATCACCACTGTCATTCACTTTCTCTTTCCGTTTCCTGCTGCCGCCTGGGGCGGATTCAGAAGAAGGGAGCACTTGGCGAGAAGGGTCAATAAGTCTTTTGTATGAGCCAATGTTCTTCTTCACAACATGTTGCCATATATTTCGAAGCTCCTTGAGGCTAACAGGCTTGACCATATAATTACATGCCCCATGAATAATCCCTTTCATAACACTGTCGTAGTCGCTATGGGCTGACAACACTGATAAAACAAAACCAAAACGTTAAGACAGATGGCTAGAGTTGACATCAAAACGAATAAAGGGGACGTACTGATCACAGGAAGATCCATTTCAAGACAAACTTCAAGCAACTTAAAGCCATCAGTATCCGGCATCTCGACATCGCTTATCACCAGATCAAACATATTGCTATTCTCTCTCAGCATTTCCAGAGCTTTCTTTGACTCGGTTGTCGTTGTCACTGACAAATCAATATAAAACATCACATCTGATGCATTCCTGTTCCGTTACAGACAGGATAAAAACAAAATAGACAGAAGCAAAGAGTCATTACCATGGTACTTGCAGCGAAGTAACAACTCTTCGAGTTTCGGAAGGCAGGTTGGATTGTCATCCACGGCAAGGACCCCATGGGCCTCATCCCTATAGGAATCTGCTCAGTCCTTCCCTCTTCATTGCTCACCGACTCCATATACTCCATTCTGAACACACCATAGGACATATCCACACAACTGATAACAAGCAAACACACACAAATTTCCAATTGGTCATAAGCTAGCAGAAAGATAATGAAATACAGATGGGCAAAGAAGAAAGCTAGCTTACCCAAGTGACGAGCCAGAAGTAACAAAATAAAAAGGTAGTACAAGGATCAGATTCAGCTCCGAACTGGCGAAAGAAAAAAGCAAGCAATTGGTTAGAAAATAGGAACCTAATTACTAAGAGTACAACAACGTCGAGCGACGAAACAAGAGAAGGTTGCAAACGAAAGCAGAAAATAGTGAAGAAGATGTAGAAAGAGAAGATTACTTTGTATTCAGTACAAGTCTGGATTAGGTCTGGGCAGCAACAAGGACGGGTCTTTAGGGTTTCGAAGGGAGGAGAGTATGTGGAGCTGTGAAACGGAGAGGTAGAGAGGTAGAAGAAGCCATGGCAGAAGTAGGATGTGGGATAAGGTTAGAGACGTGCAGCCATTTTTGTAGAGTTAATAGATGATCTCAAAGGCGCCATAATTGGATTCTCCAATCTTTGATTGCCACGCGAACTAGCGGCGGAGACGGAGCTATGGAGTAATTGTTAGGGTTTTGCAGAGGAGAAGGAGGAGGTTGAGAGGATAATTAGGGTTTCTCTGAGGAGGAGGACGGCGAAATTTGAGGAGGAAGAGATGAAAGCGAGAGGAGGATCGGTGAGAAATAGAGGAAGAGAGGAAGGTAATGGAGGATTGGTAGAGATGAGAAGAAAAAAGAAGAGATAAGCAGAGAGATGGGAAGGAGAAAATCTTTTTTTTGGCGAAGAGGGAATGAAAATTAGAGAATTAATTTTGGTCTGGGATGATTGATGGAAAAGAGAGAAAATGAAATTGGAGAGAGAAAATGTAGAGGGAAAATGAAGCAAAAGGGGAAAAATGAGATAGGATAATTTACGACCAAAATTTCGGTAAGTGTTTGGCGGTTCACCCAAATTTTTGTTCCCGCTTATGGAAAATCTGTTATAGCATTAATCCAATGCTATCTTATAGTTTGGAATTTTCAGAAACATCTACGACAGCATATCAGTAAACCGTGCTATGCTTATATGCTATGAATGAGACTTTTTTTTTTGTAGTGAGAGAGAGAGAGAGAGAGAGAGAGAGAGAGAGAGAGAGAGAGAGAGAGAGAGAGAGAGAGAGAGAGAGAGAGAGAGAGAGAGAGAGAGATAGAGAGAGAGAGAGAGAGAGAGAGAGAGAGAGAGAGAGAGAGAGAGAGATATGTAAGTTCTCAACTCGGTTTATCCTAAGATAGCAAGAGTTTTAGGTTTTTTCTTAAGGGATTCTAAAAGAAGGATTTCAAGAATACAGTGAGAGTATGGAAATTAGGGTTTCGCTTTAGGTTTCCGAGATGGAATAAAGCGACGGGAGAAAGTGCTTAAGTCGCCGGAGAGAAATTATGTTAAATCAGTTTAATAATGTCTCTCTAGAAATTGTATTGGGAAAAACGTGTGTTTATTCATTGGCGAGTTACCCTTTTATAGGCTTACAAAGTCGGTCAAACAGAATAAAGGAAAACGAGATAAAACCGAATCTTTTTATTATCTAGGGTCGAATATATCGCTTATCTCGGCACGTATCTCTACTCGCGCCGCTTTTCTTTCCCCTTATTCTTCTCCGTAACCCTAACTTTACAAAGATGTTTGGCCGAGTTAGGTTATCCTTTAAGTCAACCCTCAGATCGACTTTCCTTATTGGGCCGACCCAAATTCCTGAATGGGCCTTTTGGGAAAAGTGCTAATCTTGACTCCAACAATAAGCCCCCCAGTGCGGCGATTTCAGTTTCATTCAGATCGGCGGTACGAGGATAATACCATTTGGTTTAGGAAGTAATTTAGGTCGGTTCTGATTTCTGATGAGTTGGTTTGAACCGGTTTTGATCTTCATCCACCTGGGTGAAAATCGGATTGATTCGCGGTTGAACCGGTTTATAGGTGCGAGAAACGAAGCGTCGCCTAGGTAATTATTGCCTTGAGTACGACTCCATCATTTTCCACTATAAATAGTTCACTTTTACTTCTCATTTCCTCATTTCTGCTCAGACGAAGAAAAAACCCAATTTCTTGCTCTTCACTGGTTTTATTTTCCGATTTGCTTTTCAGCCGTTGCACAGCCGTAGTTTCTTAGGTCTTTAGATCAAACCCATCCTTTGTCGCTGTGTTCTTCATCTGTTCTTCAGTAGCTATGTCTTTGATCCGTTGTTCGGGAAACAAGGATAAGGAAATTGTTTCCGTGTCGTCTGAAGAAGATTCGCCAAGACGGAGCATCATTTCTCCTGATTCGTCTTCGGGTAGTAGCACATCTTCCGACTTGAAGAGGCATCCTTGCTATCATCATGCCAAAGAACTCGAGCGCCGCTTTGAGTTATCTCGGCTGACTGGTGCTGCACAGAGTTCGGGTCAGAGTGAGTTTCTAATTCCATAGCTTCGAGATTCAGATTCGGAGAATCCTGATGAAGATGATGTCAATGTTGAGGGAAGCGATACCGACATCAATAATAGTGATACCGACATTGCACTGCCTCGATTGTCGGCTGCTCCTAAAGAGATGTATGACAACGTCTTTCAGACTCGATCTACTGCGGCGACGGTGACTTCCACACTTCAAGAATGTGGGGCCGACCTAATGATTAGATTTCTCATTCCTGGCGCTCTCGATCGACCTTGGAATCCTCCCGCCGGCTATATTACCCTGTACGAGTCTTACTTTATTAACATTGATACCGCGGGTTGCCGCCTTTGGTTGCCACTTCCTGATTTGCTCGTCTCTTACTGTCATCGTCGTGAGATTGCCATTTCTCAGCTTTCGGCCACCGCGGTTCGCCACATGGTAGGTCTCCTTGTGTTAAGGGCCGAGGCCGACATAACGATCACCGTCGGGATATTCGAGGAGATGACTTCAATTAATCCCATGACAAACACCAGTCTTAGGTGCTTCGCGGTTAAACTGAAAAAGAATCACGGCGTAATTATGGGTGCGCCGAATAAGATTCGCGTTTGGCAGCGATATTACTTCTACGCCGAGATAACTCCTCTAGTTGTTCCCGAGAAGCATAAAGAGCTCATCAGATCGTCTTGGAATACGAATTTTGGTAGATATCGTTCTGAGTTTGCTGTTTATCGCTGCAGATGATTTACTTAGTTTTTCTTTTGCTTTTGCAGTGCATCATCCGTTCCTCAAGCCTTATCCGGAAAATTTCTTTCCGATTGTCGAAACTATCCGAGCTCTAAGTCTCCGCAAGTGGTCGAGCCTAACTCGGGAGCGTATCAACAAATATCTTCCGCGGATTTCCAAAGGTATGTTTCGTTTTCCGACTTAAGCTGATGACGTTTTTCATTGAGTTATGATCCTCCTTTTCTGTGTTACAGTTAAGTGGAACACTACAGACAAAGTCACTCCAGACCAGTTAGCGAAGCCGAGGATGGGAAAAGTGAAGAAGATAGCATCAATTGATTACTCAAAGAAGATCACATCCAATCCTTCGTGCCCCGTTGAACCGGTAAAGGAGAAAGATGCGACTTCATTGCCCCAAGGTGGTGGCGAACCAACAATCACTGCTACTGAGAAGTCGGCTGCTCCTCAGACAGTTGTGGCTGCTAAGTCAAATATGGCGGCTCCGGCTGAAAACGTTCCGCCCAAGACTCAGCCCAGAAAGAGGGCGGCTGAAGAAAGGCTACGTCAGGAGAACCCGGCAAAGAAGGCTGCTGCGGTAAGCAAGCCTGTCAAAGATGCTTCTGCTAAGAAGACGGTTGCCGACAAGTCTGGTAAGACTAAAAATCCGTGGAAACGGTTTTATGAGGAGATGGGAGATGTCTCCGACACTAAGTCTGGTGGGAAGAAGCCCTTCGTATCTCGCAAAGATATCGTCTTGGTCCGTCCTCGCGGTCCACTGAAAGAGGGAGACACTCGGACTTCGATCCACAACTTCACCTACCAGTATGATAGTGAAGTCCCTCTTATCGATAATGCTCGAGCATGCTTTGACATGCTTACCTGTGTTAGAGGAAATGAGTCGGACTGGCAGACTTTTCAAGAGCTTCCCCATTCTGATGTGATCCTCAAACTGAAGCAGGCCGAAGCCGTGGTAAGGTTTTCTTATTCCTTTCTGGGTTTTTTTTTTTTTTTTAGAGGTTAACTCGTTTGGTTCTGACAAACATTATCCATTTCAGATGATTGCAGCCTCGAACCGCGTAGCCCTTGAGAGTGTCTGGGACTCTCAGAAGATGGCTGATGCGGTAACAAGGGGAGATGAACTCCTTGAGAAAGCGAAGAAGGATAAGGAAGTTCTTGAAGTAAGCAACTTGGAGCTTAAGGATAAACTTCGCGATGTGGAGGACAAACTATGCCGGGCCGATGAGAAAGCCGCAGCCGATCTCCTTACGTTCCAGTCGGAAAGGAGAAGTCAACAAAAGTTTTGTGCCGAGTTGGTCCGGAAGGAAAGAGATCGTGTTGACGCCGATACAAGGGCGAAGGCGCAGTCTCATTTCGACCTTTTCCAACGCTATGTTAAGGACCAGGAGGAAGCTACCGCGCTACAGATTGAACTAGGTCAGATTTCCGGCCTTAGGAAATGCTTGGTGAAACTCAGTGGAGAAGGCGTGCCGATTCCAAAGTCGGTCATGGATCAGGTTGCAGCCGACGAAATCGCGACTGGTTCCAAAATTGATAAGTTGGACATCGTGACGAAAGAGGAGTTAACGTTTGTCCTTTCGCCAACTCGCCACCCTCTCTTGAATCTCTACAGCGATTCGCCTCCTCGTGTTCCAAAGGACATCGATGAGTTCGGGACTAACCGCGGGGTGATTCCAGAAGCGGTTTCCGCTAGTCTTGTTCATACGGTCAACTCGGAGATCGCTGCTCCAGACGGTGTGTTGACAGCGCAGGACGCAAGCATTCAAGCTAGCGAAGCTGAAAAGGTAAATGAACCGGAGAAATCATTGACGAGCGGGGCTGGGATCGAATGATTTCTTGTATTTTGTATGTCGGTCCTATTTAAGGCTTTTTTTTTTGCTTGTAAAACAAACTTGTCCTCTGAAGGAGGTTTTATTTTAAGTAATTTATTTTTGCAGTTCAATCGGTCTATTTATTTTAATTCGTTTGAATGAATCAAAATAAATAGCGTTCAGACCTTTTTATCGTAGAACGGCTCTTTTTCGTTCCGCTAGGTTTTAATAATTGCGAGACTTATCAGTGCTCGGCTTAGTGTCCAAAGGATAGACGAATGTGCGAGGCTAAGTGCTTGGCTTATTTTTTATCGCCCACCACAGAGGACGTACGGGTATATGCCCGGTATTTTCAGTGCGAGACGGATCTCGGCTTTTCCTTGCCGCTATATGCATCTCGTGTGAAAAGAAGACCACACTCCTGGCCAGGGAGCGCGATGCTAACAGTGCGAGTCTTATTGGTTGCTCAGCTTATGGTCAAAGCAGTGTATCGTTTGACTTTGCGAGCTAAGTAGCTCGGCTTTCTGCGAGCTTGTAAGCTCGGTGTTCTGCGAACCTGTGAGTTCGGTTTTAGCGAGTTTAAGGAACTTGGCTTTAGAGCTAAGGAGCTTCTTTTTAGCGAGTTAAGGAACTCGGCTTCAGCGAGTTAAGGAACTCGGCTTTAGCGAGTTAAGGAACTCGGCTTTTGATTTGCGAGTTAGGACTCGTCTTTTGATTTTCGAGTTAGGACTCGGCTTTAATTTTCGAGTTAGGACTCGGCTTTGATTTGCGAGTGAGTACTCGGCTGAATCGGCTTGAGGGTCTTTTAACTCGGCATAAGCTGTAAAATAAAGATTTTCTTAGATTTGTGAATGTGCCGATGAAGGCTGCCTACGTATCTTCCGGGGAAGAATCATGTCACTCGTAGTTCATAAACATTTTTTTTTGTTGTGCCGTGATGGGATGACAGTCTAGAAGTATTCTTTCAGGCTTTCTGAATTCCAAGAACGCGGCAAAGCTTTGCCCTTCATTGACTCGAGCTCATAGACTCCGGGTTTGACGACTTTTGTTATCTTGTAGGGTCCTTCCATTTTGCGCCGAGTTTGCCTTCTCTCCATTCTTTAGTGTTCTCATAGACTTTGCGAAGCACGTAGTCGCCGACTTAGAAGTGTCGTTCTTTTACCTTTTGGTTGTAATACCGCGTTGCGAGTTGCTGGTAGTTTTGGATGCGAATCAGTGCTCGATTTTGTTCTTCCTCGATCATGTCATGGGCATGAATCAACATTTTCTCGTTGTTCTCGTTATTTTGCGGCATGAGAGCTCGTCGGAGAGTATAGATGTTTGCCTCTGCCGGGACCATTGCTTCTACGCCGAAGGCTAAGGAAAACGGAGTGGCCCCAGTTGCGCGGCGAGGAGTTGTTATGTGCAACCAAAGGACTCCGTCTAATTTATTAGCCCAGACTCCTTTCTTGCTTTCGAGACATTTTTTGATGCCGTCGATGATAGTTTTGTTTGTGGCTTCAGCTTACCCGTTTCCCTGAGGATATTTTGGTGTCGATTTACTGAGCCGTATGTCCCATTTTTTGCAAAATCCTTCAAATAGGTTTGCTGTGAATTGCGATCCGTTGTACGTGACAATCTCGTAAGGCAATCCATATCGGCCTATAATGTATTTCCAGACGAAGTTCTGAACTTGGACGTCGTGGATTGATACATATGCCTTGGCTTTGACCAACTTTGTGAAGTAGTTGGTCATGATTAGCAAGAAACGCCTTTGATTAGAAAGTGGTAACGGTCCAACGATGTCCATTGCCCACCTCATGAATGGGTAAGCTATGGTGGATGTGGTGAGTAGCTCTGTAGGCCGATGTATGAATGGCGCATGTCGTTGAAACTTTTCACACTTGTTAGAGTATATCTCTCAATCAGCGACCATAGTCGGCCAGTAGTGACTGTTTAACTTTATTTTAAGAGTAAGGGACCGACCTCCAGTGTGATTTCCGCAAGCTCCTGGATGTGTTTCTTCGTGTACTCGGCGGATTTCGTCCCCGGATATGCATCTAAGGAGGACTTTATTGGCTGAGTATTTGTAAAGGCACTGTCATAGATTGGCCCATTTTTCCTCGGAAGGTTTCCCTCCGTGAAGTACGCTCTTATCTCTTGTCGTCAATCCTCATTATCATCTGTTAGGAATGCAATGAGGGCGGTGCATTTTGCATGACTGTTGTTACGCGGATTGTCTTGACCGTCCTGTTGGATTGTGAGAACAGCGTCCTTAGGAGCAGGTTTCTCCTGATTGCTTTCAGGCGGCGGGATGCTAGGATCGTTAATGGTTTCCACTGGAATGCGTCGGCAAAGATCGGGATTCGATGCCAGAGATGCGAGTGCGTCGGCTGGGGCATTTTCTTTCCTCGGTATCTGGACTATGTCAAAGAATTCGAAAGAGCTGGTAAGTTCTAGGGCCGCCTTTTGATAGGCCTCCATCCGCTCATTATTAGCCTCGTATTCTCCATTAATTTGATTCGTCACAAGCATGGAGCCACAATGGGCCAGGAGATGTCGTACTCCGATCTCTCTTGCTAGTCTAAGTCCGGCTAACAGAGCCTCGTACTCAGCTGTATTGTTAGATGCCGTGAAACCTAGTTTAAATATATTTTCTAGTACTTCTCCGGTGGATGATATGAGTCGCACTCCTACCCCGGCTCCACGTTTTGAAGAAGCACAGTCAACGGATAGCTTTTAATTTTTATCTTCAATCTGAGTATCGACATTCAATTCAGGCGATAATTCCACGAGGAAGTCGGCTATTACCTAAGACTTGGCAGTTGTCCTGTTTCTGTAATCAATGTCGTATTCGCTGAGTTCCACAGCCCACTTCGCCAGACGGCCAGATTGCCCTAGACTGTGTAAAATTGTCCGTAGAGGCTGGCTGCTTAGCACGACTACTGAGTGAGATTGAAAGTAAGGACGTAGCTTTCTAGCCGAGATAACGACTGCGAGAGCAAGTTTTTCCATTGTTGGGTACCTTGTCTCGGCTCCATTCATCGTTTTGCTTATATAGAAGATCGGTTTCGGTTCTCCTCGGTCTTCTCGTACTAGGACTCCACTGACTGCTGTGGTTGAGACCGCGATGTATAAGAAAAGAGTTTCGCCGTTCTCGGGTTTCGATAGTATTGGCGGGTTTGACAAGTAATATTTGAGCTGAATGAATGCCTCTTGACACTTGTCATCCCATATAAATCTCTTGTTTCCGCGGAGAAGTTCATAGAAAGGCAGACATTTATCCGTCGAACGAGATATGAATCTGTTCAGGGCGGCTATGCGACCAGTCAGACGTTGTACCTCTCGTGTATTCTTGGGAGATGGTAAGTCGACTATTGCCTAGATTTGTTTTGGATTAGCTTCTATCCCTCTTTGGGTGACCACGTATCCGAGGAACTCTCCTGATGTTACGCTGAACGTACATTTTGCCGGGTTAAGCTTCATCCCATATCGGTTAAGGATGTTAAAAGATTCCTTTAGATGTCCAATATGTTGAGATGCGACTAAGGACTTAACCAGCATATCGTCAATGTATACCTCCATCGTTGTGCCGAGTTGACCTGCGAACATCCGGTTGACTAATCGTTGATACGTAGCGCCTGCGTTCTTAAGGCCGAATGGCATGACTTTGTAACAATAAGTTCCGCGTTCTGTTATGAATGCCGTTTTCTCTCGGTCGTCTCGGTTCATGAGAATTTGGGTGCGTCCATAAACGAAATTAGCTCGTTCTCTACTGTGGCCTCGACAAGTCGATCAATATGTGGCAAGGGAAGCTATCCTTTGGGTAGGCCTTGTTGAGGTCTGTGAAATCGACACAGACTCTCCACTTACCGTTTTTCTTCTTGTCGACAACCGGGTTGGCAAGCCAGTCAGGATACTTGATCTCCTGAATTGAGCCAGCATCGAGCAGTTTGTCCACCTCATCGTTGACGGCTTTGGCTCTTTTGGGACCGAGCTTACGCTTTTTTGCTTAATCGGCTTATAAGTGGGATTGACATTGAGCTCGTGAGTTGTGATTGACGGGTTGATACCTTTCATGTCCTTGACCGACCATGCGAAGGTCGCGACGTTCTGCTGCAAAAAAGGCGATCAATTCATTTTTGATATCTTCAGGCAATTCCGCACCGATCTTTACGCATTTGTTTGCATCAGAGTTATTGATAACGACTTGCTGGATAAGTTCTTTTTCTGGGCCTTTTCTGCCTTGTTCCGTATTGATCATACATGACGGTACTCTTATCTTGTGCTCTCTCGCAAAACATGACCGACTTGCTCTTTGACATCCTTTGACCGTTTGGATTCCCTTAGGTGAAGAGAATTTCAGACATTGATGAAAAGTCGAGGATACCGCCTTCATGCTATACAGCCATGGTGTGCCGAGAATAACGTTGTAAATGGTCGGTTTATCAATGACATGGAACTTTACCATTTTGTTGACTCCTCATGCATATACCGGCAGCTTGATCGTTCCAATTGTGTATGTCGTCTCGCTTGTGAAACCGGTGAGCGGCTTAGCCTTCTATTTGATATCCTCTTCTTTGATCTCCATCTTTTTGAGCGTGTCTAGAAAGATTAAATCGATTGAGCTATCTGTATCAACTAGGATCCGAGATACCTGACAGCTTCCAATGAGGAGCTCGACCACCAGTGGATCGTTATGGGGATAATGGGTTCCTTAAAGATCTTGGTCAGTGAAAATGACGGGGGGATCGTCAGATAGAATCGGCTGAGGTGCGTTTTGCGCGGCTAATGCCATGCGTTCGTATCCTTTGATTGATCGAACCGATTCATTTACGGATATTATGCCGCCCATAATCATGTTGATTCTTCGTACGACTTTAGGAGTTTCCTCTTCATCTTCTTCCTCCTCATCTCAGTCACGTTTTAAGGCTACGCTTTTAATGCGGCGTTGCTGCTTGCCTGGTTTAGGCGTACGATCGTCAACTTGCTCCTCTCGGATTTGCTTCGACTCCTCCCTTAGCTCGTCGATGGATGCCTTGATTTTTTTTTGCGAGTCGGGCATATAATGCATCTGTGAGTGTTCGACATTCCGAGGTGTTGTGCGAAGTAGCTTTGTGGTACTCGCAATACTTTTCTTCCGGTTCGGAAGTAGTTTGCGTTGCCGTCTCTTTGTCCTCCTTGCTCCATTTATTCCAAGGTTTGGACGAACGTTGCTTTCCAGAGTTACTGACTACCATTGTTGTCTTTGATCTTTTTTCGTAGTGTTGTCTAGGTTCTCGTTCTTCCTTTTTATCAGTCTGCTTGGCAGAGCCGAATTTCTTTGCCAGGGCCACCTTCTTCTCTTCTAACTCGACAAACTTGTTTGCCCGATGGAGTGCATCTTCGATGGTCAGCGGCGGGTTAACAACCAGATCTTGGTAGAAAGGAGATTCATGCCATACGGCGTTTGTCAGAGCCGCGATAGTGAACTTATCTGGGGCTTCTGCTCGTGTCATGGTCGTCCTGAACCGGTCTATGAAGACCTTAAGCGTTCCTTCTTTTCCTGTGTCATGGACGTCATTGCGTTTAGCGAGGTATCTTTGTTCACATAGGTAAAGTGGTGTCTCACGAACGCTCGTGTAAGGTCGGAGAAGCTGTCGATCGATTCGGGCGGAAGCAGAGACAACCAAGTCAACGTGTCTCCTTCCAAGGTCTCAGTGAATAGCTGGCAAAGGCCGATATCGCGTTTTTTGATGATGAGAACCGTGCTTTTGCTGCCATGATCTTGAAAGTGGTTAAATGAGAAGCGGGATCTTTATTACGGTTGTACGTCGGCAGTTTGAGTTTCTCTTTTTGTCGGATGTATGTATTCGTGATACGCAAAGTAAAGGGCGTCTTTGATGTTTCTTCGATGATTCGATCGATTTCTGGAGCGGACCCTTTGACGGTGTGAACCTCGACTTTGAGTTCCTTGAGTGTAACTCTAAGCTCGGTTAGTTGTTTCTTGACCCGGCTACGGCTCGCTCCTCGAACGGGCTTTTCATGAGTTTCCTCGGGGGACGCACTTTGCTTGTAGCGATAGTTATCCCGGCGCGAGTCGTCCTCATGATGCGAGCTTCTTCTGCGGTCTGAACTTCGGTCGTGCCGAGATACATAATCATATCGTTCATATTCATCATCTAGGTCTCTGCGAGGAGAGTACCGTTCGTGACGTAAGTCGTCCTGCTTTTGATGTGAGTCTCTGGATTCTTTTGGATCCTGTTTTTGACGCGAGCCTCGCTCACGTTTATCCTCTCCATCTCGTTTTTGGTGTGAGTCTTTCTTGGGTTCACGGCCCGGACTCTGCTCTTGGTGGTAACCTTTAGGCGTATCATAGATCAGTTGTATGGCAACCTTTTCTTTTACCTTTGGGGAGACAGCACGTTTGGATTTCCTCGACTGTTGGTCTGAGCGAATTTGATCATGCTCAGACTGCAACTGGTCGATTCTTCCCTAGACCTCCCTTAGCAAATCATTCTGGGAATCGATTTTGGCCATTATAGTGGCTAGAACAGAATCTTCTTCGACTTGTTTAGCTGTTTTATCTTTTCCGGACTCGGAGCCTCGTGGTTGTTTGCCGTTGAACGCTCCGACCTCTTCATCTTCGTGATCGCTTACGTCAGCGTCGCTTCCTACGTAATCGACCTTGGGGTTGTCCTTGGGGTCGATCTCGTCGTTGTTTCCAAACATCTCGTTCAGAAATTTCTTTCAGAAATCCCCACAGTCGGCGCCAATTATAAGATCTCAACTCGGTCTATCCTAAGATAGCAAAAGTTTTAGGGTTTTTCTTAAGGGATTCCGAAAGAAGGATTTCAAGAATATGATATATCATGGTTTTTACTAGTTTTATGCCATGATATAGTTGTGTTTTTAGTGTCTTTTGTGTTCTTTTAGAGTCTTTTACAGGTATAATCAGGTTTGGAGCTGAATTGGAGATAATGGAGCATTTTGGAGATTTTTGGAGTGATTGGCCGAGAGATAGAGTTCACTGTCTGAAACAGAGAAAGGTGTCGATCGTTGCACACCTGCAACGGTCGTTGCACCAGCGAGATGGGCCAAAACTCGGCGGTTTAGAAGAATCAAGATATTGCACTTTGATCCAGAAGTTCCTGATATTTACAAAGAAGCCCCTGGCCGAGATTATACCTATATAATCAAGTTTTAGTTGTTTTTATTAGATACGCTTTCATAATTAAGAGAAGAGGATTTTTAGAGCTTTTGGGGCTGATCTGAACCTGTTACATCATCTGTATTTGGAGAAGATTTCGAACCCCTTTTTACTCTTATTCTTTTATGCAATATATTCATCATATGATTATGTTTTCATTATCTATGTCTGAGTAGATTCCTTGTTAGGTTTAGGGTTTATCACATAGGATTTCATGACTTGCTAGACTTGTTCAAATTCAGTTAAGGATTCATAACTATATCTGTTCTTCAATTTAATTGAGCTTAAAGCTAGTTCTAACCTGATCAATTAGAATCTAGATCTTAGGTTGCTAAATACGTCACGGAAGTGGGGTTTAGGAATCTGAACTAATTAAATTGGGCAATTAAACTTTGCGCAAACGGAAGTTTGGTTTAGGATAATTGTGAACATATCAAACTTGGGATTAATGATAGTTTAATCTGTTAGTTCTCACAAACGAAAGTTTGGTTTGCTGCACTTAGACTTAGAGAATTATCGCAAAGGAATTTGGTTAATTCTATATCTGTGTTTTGAGTTCTAGAACTGTGCTTAATTAGATCCTTGCTGAATGAACTGTCTGCTTGTCTGATTTCCTGAGAACGCCCTAGACTTAGCGCTTTTAATTACTTGCTTTCACAACCGTTAATCTTTGCTACTGATTTACTTTCTCGCACCACTTTTAATTCAATTACATTGCTTTCTTCCTAGTTAAATTCCTGTTCTTGAGCTATTGAATACCGGAGTCTCTGTGGATTTCGATACCCTATATACTACATTGATATTGCTGTGCACTTGCAGTTTAGTATAGGGATTAAAACTCTGAGCCTATCAAGTTTTTGGCGCCGTTGCCGGGGACTCTTTGAGTCTTCAATAGCTTCGAGCCTAGGGTTTTACTAGGATTTTTCTTTTTGTTTTTGTTTTTGTTTTTTATTTTATTTAGTTACTGACTTTCTCGGTTTTTCTCTCTGTCGCAGGTACCAATTTCGCACTGTGTCGATCGTTGCACCCTTGCATCGTTCGACACTAGGCGATTTGAGATTGAACCGATCGTTGCACTGATAGCATCGATCGTTGCTGGACGATTACAGACAATTTATGCCAACGCAGAAAACTAGAAGTAATCCGAACTCGAGCTTGCTTAATCTCGGACTAGAGGAACTTGGACGTCTAGAAAGGACTATCAGAAGAGAAAAGAGAGAGAGAATGGTACGAGAACGTCTGATCTTGATACGAGATGCTGAAGGTGTCCTGAGGGATCCGGAAAACAATCTTTACAATGCTGCTGGGCAGAGGATTGATGCTGATGGACGAGTGATCCTTGACCCTCCTGAGCAACAAGAGCAGAACCAAAACCAGGGTCAGGAACGGGCCCAAGGTAGAGAGATGGTGGTTCATGAGAGGACACTAGCTGATTACAACAGACCTGATGAGTTTCATGCAAACCGAGCAGCTCTAGTGCTTTCTGCTTTTGAGAGGAATGATTTTGAAGTCAAGACCATCTACTACCAGCTGATGAGGCAGATTGCTTTTCATGGCCTTCAAGCGGAGCAGCCTATGGATCACATTGACAAGTTTGAGGACATAGTCACTGGCATGAAGTATGAAGGAGTATGCCCGGACTATCTGTTCCTTAAGCTATTTCCGCACAGTCTTGCTGGAGACGCTAGTGCATGGCTGAGACAACTGGCACCTGGTCAGTATACTACTTGGGCAGCCTTAAAGAGTGCGTTCCTGCGTCACTTTTATGATGATGCGCGCTTGGATCAGTCCAGACAGGACATACTCACTTTTTCCCAAGGAGCTGTGGAGCCCTTGAAGACTGCCTGGATGAGATTTAAGCAGTATCAGCGTGACTGTCCACACCATGGATTCACAGAAGTACAGCTGATTGGTATCTTCTTCAGAGGCATAGATCTCCCTTATCAGACTGCGCTGGATAATTCCAGTAATTCTAATTTCAACACCAGGACTCCTACACAAGCTAAGCAGCTGATTGAGAACCTGATTGGCAGCAACAGTTGCAAGACAATGGATGAAAGGAGGAAGAAATCTGGTGGAACTGTAGAGAATTCTGATATAGCTAATATAAGATCCAGATTGGACACAGTTTACAATCTCCTGACAAGTAAGAAAGCTGTCCACTTTGCCCAAGATGTAGAGGTGATTCAGACTGAGGAGGACACTCAGGAAGAAGATGTGAATTTCATAGGAGGTTCTGTTTTCCAAGGTAATATATTTAGTAATCAACAGGGGAACATATTCTCCAATGGAGGACAGACTGGTGGTTTTCAGAAGACCTATGGACAAGGTACTCAGAGAACCTATGGATCTACATCCTATCAGACTCCTACTGCACCTACAGCCCATGAGAGCAAAATGGAGGCTATGATGGAACAACTGATTGAGAGTCAGACCAAGATTTCTGTGGACTGCAACAAGAAGTTGGACGCTGTCTATGAAGACCTCAATGGGAAGTTTGAGTCTCTGAGCACTCACATGAAGCAGTTGGACACTCAGGTGAACCAGATGTCCAGCTCACTGAAAGGAAAAGGAGTGGCAGACACTCATGTTAAGGCATGGTCTGTGTACATTAATGATGGATCTCACCAAGGTGAAAGATTTGAGCTAAGTACAGCTGAGTTGGTGACAGAACAAGAATTTTCGGATATTTGTGAAAAACTCTCGGGTGAAATATGCTGCAGTGCGTCGATCGATGCAACATCTGTGCCGATCGATACACCAGTCGGGATGGCAACGATCGACACACCTTTAGTGTCGGTCGTTGCAGGGCGTGAACAGACAGATCTGTCGGATGATAATGGCATAGATGCTGACTTGGAGCTTGAACGCCTATTCAATGGAGCCTCTGAGATTACTCAACAGGAGATCTACGAACAGATTTTTAGACAACACTCCTCTGTGTCTGAAGTGATTAGGCAAGAGATTGAAGAACTGAAGAAACTAGAGGAGATTGGTGAAGAATTGGAAGAAATTCCAACTTCTGATGATCCACCTTATCATCCTTGTGTGCAGAGGTACTTAAACAAGATGTTGCCTCTGGATGATGATCTGAAAGACTGGGTGATAATAGTTCCTCAGCATATTAGTGATGTTCTGCTAACTAAGGTCCCGAAGAAGCTGCCTGATCCTGGAGTCTTTGTGCTGGATTGTTCTATCTTTGAGGATAGCTTTAGGCGTTCTCTGTGTGATTTAGGAGCTGCTGGAAGTTTAATGCCATACTCTGTGGCAGAGAAGCTGGGGATGCTGGATTTTACTCCTACTAGGACTTCTCTTGTCCTAGCTGATCAGTCCATACGAGTTCCTGAAGGACTCCTTATGGACATTCCGGTGAGAGTTGGAAACTACTTAGTTCCAACAGACTTCCTTGTGCTAAGATATGACTGTGATCCGGATGAAGCATTATTGCTTGGGAGACCCTTTTTGGCTACTGCAGGAGCATTGATTGATGTTAGGAACAGCTTGATAGACCTCCATATGGGAGATGAACCACTGCACTATGAGATGGATAAGCTGCGAAAGCCACTGATAGATGGGCAGACATTCACCATAAGGGACGCAGATTTTGAGCAGCCGGATAATACTATGGTTATAGATCCTGGAGCACATTTCACTCCAATTTTTCTTGGACATGAGCATTCTGCAACAGCCTACTCACCACCTTGGATGAGGAGACTTGAACAGAGACATAAAAAGTCTCTGTCAGGACCTCCTGGTACCTGAAATTTCCCATCCGTCCGGTCAAGCTATTGACCTTAAACAAGCGCTGGGTGGGAGGCAACCCACCATTAGGTACTGGTGTTTTTCTACTTAATTTTTGGTATTTTTGTTAGGATTTTACGTTTGTTTTTGTTTCTGTTGCAGTTATGTTTGCAGGTCTCGGACAAAATCGCAGTGCAACGATCGACGCACTTATGTGTCGATCGTCACAACACTAAAATCGCCAAGTAACGGTCGATGCACTTAGTGCAACGATCGATGCATGAGCGACAGAGGTAAACCCGACAGAATTCAACAGAACTTTAACAATTTTTCTTTCTTTTTACCGATCCTTCGCTGGATACTACTGGGGACAGTGTGTCTTAAGTGTGGGGGAGGTGCTACTGACTTTTGTTTTCTGTTTTCTTAAGAGTCAGTCCGTTTTTTAAAATTTTTTGTTTTATTGAGTCAAAATTGTTTAAGTAAGAAGCTATGATTTTCTGAGAAGATTTACAAGACTTGCAGGAACTTAAGTAACCATTGGGATGAAGTTGCAAGATCTATCTCTGATTATTAGAAAACCCCATCACAGATCAACCTACTGGAAACACCCACATCACTTCAGGTATCAGAGGATCCTTTTACTGACTTCAATTTAATACTGACTTAGATTTCTCACCTAAGGGCTTGGTATACTTTGTGTCGGATTCCCTTGTTAGTTCTGACACAGCCTGTCAACCTATCCTATTTAGTTCCCTTCTCCCCTTCTATAAAGTAAAAAAAAAAAGATAATAAACTGAGGATGAGTTAGTAACTCCGAAGTGGTCATGGGAATGGTAGCAAACACTATTTTCTCTCATGTGATCCATGGAATGTGTCCAAAGTACACCCCATAACGGGAAGAACACTGATAAAAAAATAAAATGATACCCAATGGGAAAAATCAGTTGTTAAAGAAGGGAAAGAGAAGAAAGGGACTAGAGAAAGATAGTATGGTGGTCTAGAGCTGATAAGGTAAGAATCCATGTGCCCTTTGATCGATACTCCTTAGGTGAGACCGCACTTAAATACTTGCAGAAGTCAGTAGGGATAATTTGAATGCTTGAATGTGATTGTGGAGTTTACCTAGGACAGTTGTTAAGTGTGGGAGAAGTACATGTTGGTCTTTATATCCTGTGATTGATTCTTGCAGTGGTTTACTAAGGGGAATCTGAGTATTGTAGCTTCTAGGAAGAAATGAGTTTCTGAAAGTTTTCAAACCTCTTCACCAAGCTTTAGTTCTATGTTTTGCTTGAGGGCAAACAAAGGCTAAGTGTGGGGGAGTTGATATATCATGGTTTTTACTAGTTTTATGCCATGAGAAAAATTTCTGCGGGCTTATTCAATGTTTGTCTGAATTGGAGATAATGGAGCATTTTGGAGATTTTTGGAGTGATTGGCCGAGAGATAGAGTTCACTGTCTGAAACAGAGAAAGGTGTCGATCGTTGCACACCTGCAACGGTCGTTGCACCAGCGAGATGGGCCAAAACTCGGCGGTTTAGAAGAATCAAGATATTGCACTTTGATCCAGAAGTTCCTGATATTTACAAAGAAGCCCCTGGCCGAGATTATACCTATATAATCAAGTTTTAGTTGTTTTTATTAGATACGCTTTCATAATTAAGAGCAGAGGATTTTTAGAGCTTTTGGGGCTGATCTGAACCTGTTACATCATCTGTATTTGGAGAAGATTTCGAACCCCTTTTTACTCTTATTCTTTTATGCAATTTATTCATCATATGATTATGTTTTCATTATCTATGTCTGAGTAGATTCCTTGTTAGGTTTAGGGTTTCTCACATAGGATTTCATGACTTGCTAGACTTGTTCAAATTCAGTTAAGGATTCATAACTATATCTGTTCTTCAATTTAATTGAGCTTAAAGCTAGTTCTAACCTGATCAATTAGAATCTAGATCTTAGGTTGCTAAATACGTCACAGAAGTGGGGTTTAGGAATCTGAACTAATTAAATTGGGCAATTAAACTTTGCGCAAACAGAAGTTTGGTTTAGGATAATTGTGAACATATCAAACTTGGGATTAATGCTAGTTTAATCTGTTAGTTCTCGCAAACGAAAGTTTGGTTTGCTGCACTTAGACTTAGAGAATTATCGCAAAGGAATTTGGTTAATTCTATATCTGTGTTTTGAGTTCTAGAACTGTGCTTAATTAGATCCTTGCTGAATGAACTGTCTGCTTGTCTGATTTCCTGAGAACGCCCTAGACTTAGCGCTTTTAATTACTTGCTTTCACAACCGTTAATCTCTGCTACTGATTTACTTTCTCGCACCACTTTTAATTCAATTACATTGCTTTCTTCCTAGTTAAATTCCTGTTCTTGAGCTATTGAATACCGGAGTCTCTGTGGATTTCGATACCCTATATACTACATTGATATTGTTGTGCACTTGCAGTTTAGTATAGGGATTAAAACTCTGAGCCTATCAGAATACAGTGAGAGTATGGAAATTAGGGTTTCGATATAGGTTTCCGAGATGGAATAAAGCGGCGGGAGAAGTGCTTAAGTCGCCGGAGAGAAATTAGGTTAAATCGGTTTACTAAGGTCTCTCTAGCAATTGTATTGGGAAAAGCGTGTGTTTATTATTGGCGAGTTACCCTTTTATAGGCTTATAAAGTCATTCAAACAGAATAAAGGAAAAACGAGATAAAACTGAATCTTCCTATTATCTCGGCTCGAATATATCGCTTATCTCGGCGTGTATCTCTACTCGCGCCGCTTTTCTTTCCCCTTATTCTTCTCCGTGACCCTAACTTTACCAAGATGTTGGGCCGAGTTAGGTTATCCTTTAAGTCAACCCTCAGATCGACTTTCCTTAATGGGCCGACCCAAATTTCTGAATGGGCCTTTTGGGAAAGGTGATAATCTTGATTCCAACGAGAGAGAGAGAGAGAGAGAGAGAGAGAGAGAGAGAGAGAGAGAGAGAGAGAGAGAGAGAGAGAGAGAGAGAGAGAGAGAGAGAGAGAGAGAGAGAGAGAGAGAGAGAGAGAGAGAGAGAGAGAGAGAGAGAGAGAGAGAGAGAGAGAGAGAGAGAGAGAGAGAGAGAGAGAGAGAGAGAGAGAGAGAGAGAGAGAGAGAGACGAACCACTAATTCTAATTGTTTTTAGGGTGAATGAACATGGGATTGTATTTTTTGGAAAATGTAATTTTTGTTGGTGGTGGGCTGAAACCCTATTAGGTTCGGTCCAACAAACAAAACACTAAGTGGCAGATCAATTAAAGCCGCCTAATTTAATAGGCTCATAACTTTTTCGGAATGAGTTCATGGGAACCAGGCAGAACGATATGTGTTCATCCGATAACATTAGGGCATGACCTATCTTCCCGAAATTTAAGGAAGCTATATCATAATATCCATCGTAAACTAAAAAAACAGGTAACTAGCGGATATCTCTAGCCGAGATACAAAGCCCCAAAATCAAGGAACAAGAACACTACAAAATACAAGAGATTCTCTACTAAGAAAAAACATTGAATTCTAAGGAGAGAAAATGATTTAGAGAGAGATATATTCTCAAAAAGACTTCAAACTACAAATTTAAGCCACTATTTTGATTTCACTTCTTGTCTTCTTAAGTTTTTTCTTTCTATGTTCACTCTTTCATTCGTAAATTTGGTACATTGTAATCTGACCTTTCGATTAATAATAACACATTTTTTATTTACACTTTCCCAAACTATTACCCTATCATACGAAGGATCTGCACGCCATGTCACTCTCTCTACCCCGAATAATATCATTGTGTGAAGTAACCTTTTAACATTTCTGTTCAGTAATTTTACTATTTTTATCGGACTTCTAAGATTACATTTACAATTTTGAATACCAAATCACAAACTATTTTTTTCATTTTTGGCAACAAGTAAGAAATAAAATTTTCTAAAACAGCTCAATTTTCCACATTGGCGGTGTAAAATCTAGAAATACCGTTACTGAAGAAAAAACATATTTTGTCATTTGAAACGTTGATAATAGTCAACCAGAAAGGAATTATGAAATTTAGAACGTTAATAACAAGCGCGAGTTATTGTTTTCAAAATCTGGATTGAACCGTTCATGTTGCACGTATGAGCATATTGATAAGGTAATTTGAGTATTTTATAATAGAAGTGTTCCAGAAATTCAATAAGTAGCTCTTAGGAACTCATGGACCAAATGGAATTTGAAAGTGTAAAGATTTGTATCTGTTGAAGTTAATTGATCGATTTAGAGGGATTTGAATGATTTGACTTTAAGGATTTAAATGCAATAACAGAAAGACCGGAAAACGTAGTCGTTTTATTACTTAGAGTTCGAAAATTAAGAATGATTTCTCTGCTCTGAATTAGATTTTGAGTACAATAATTCATGATGGATCTTTTCCCGTGCATGGAAAATATATTTATATCAGGAGAATTAGAGTTTATTTAATAGATTATATATGATAAGATAAAGTTAAATCCAGACAATTTTGGATTTTCCTTCATTTTCGAAGATTCATCTTTATTTTTTTCTTTTCTTAAATATGTTAATTTGACATTAATCATATTTTTCTCTTTTAATGTAGGTTGGCGCCAATCTCGTTGGGGTCCGTCGAAATAGGCCGTCTTCTTCTTATTTGAGCTTTATCTTTAGTGGGCCAATCTAACTGTTTGGCCGGATTAAAAATGGGTGCTAAACCCACCTCCATCAGTATCTAATACATTAAAATTGGTAAACCGGTATTTGAGTTTTTTTTGGATTGGGAATCAGTACTTTTAAAAAATGGAGTTATTAGAGACTAACATTTACTTCATGTGTTTATTACAAATTATGACATTTCACATTAATGATTAAACTGATTTACATTTAGGATAATTAAGAAATATAACATTTTCTCTACTATCCATATGTTCAAACAAGACAATTATTAAACATGTATCCAAACAACCTATATATAATGGATCTCACTTTCCTAATTAATTAAAATAAAATAAAATATATATTATCATAAAATTAATAATCAATTTACAAATATAATCAACTAATTTATACATAGCTATTTTTTATATATAAGATAATATTCTCTAATTTATGATTTATTCAAAATATATTTATAATATATTTATAATATATATATTTTTGTTTCAAATGTAAATATATATTCTTATATTATAACAAAATCTTATAAAAATATATAATTTTTTATTTCTTAATAAAAATAATTATTGAATTCGCATTTATTTTAAAATTTATTATAAAATCATTTTAATTATATTTTAATCTAAATATTTTCTAATTTTTTATTTTATTTAAAATATTCATAATATTTTTTTAATATTTTTGTTTGAAAGATAAATAAATATTTTATATTATAAAAATATTTTCAGTTTATTGATTTCTTAAAAAATAATTACTAAATTCTTATTTATTATTAAAATTTACTAACAATAATTTAATTACATTTTGATCTATAATAAACACAAAAATTTATATTTAGACCAATATAAACAAAAATTCATGTATTTTAACATAATTCAACTTTTAAAAATTGAATTTTATACAAATAAATAAATTATTATAACTTAAATTTAATTTATAAAATATTTAGAAAAAATTAGAACACTAAAAATTAGGTTGATATATTTTTACTTTGATAAAATATTAAAATTAGTCAATGATTTATATTGTTCAAATATACGATATGTCAAATTACGTTTGATGTTTTTATGATTTCACTTTTAGCGGATTTTTCCATCAAATTTGAAAATTATATATACCACTACAACATGTGTAGAAAAATAGATTAGTCAATTTATAAAATATTAAAATCAAACTTTGCTCACTGAAAAAGATTAAAATATGAATTAACCAATTTTAATTATATAAAAATTATATATATATATATATATATGTATATATAAATGGATTTTTTTGTATCTACTTTCGTAAATATTTAATTATTAAAATATTAAAATCATAATAATTTTATATATAAATATATGTTGTTTTATAAAAATGTTTTATATAAATGCAGTAAATATTAAATTTATATCACATAACTTTTACAATGGTTTTTCATTAAAAAAATTATTTCCAAACCACCATCTTACGGTACAACGCGGATTAAAACTTATAATGCGAAATCGTTATTTAAATCTATTATCTTTATGATATACCTCTTCCCAAATAACACACAATTCATTTTTAAACCTATTTATTAATTCATTTTTATAATATGGATTAAATAGTTATAAACAAAATTAGATTGTATAATTAAAAAATCTAAATTACTAATAATAAAATAAATAATAATTAAATTTGTAAAAAAAAATAAATATGTGCTTTTTAAACGCGGATCAAAATCTAGTTTAGTATTAAAACATTTTACATTATCTTGTGCAAATAATAAGGTTTTGTTGGTATGCCAAATGTTTGGATGCAAATAGTCATATAGGAGACAAGTGTTTTTGGTTCAACCGATAGAAATACATTTATACAAATTCTTATTTGACCTTCATGCTATATTATTTCTATGATATTTCGAGTATATATATATATATATATATATATATATTTTTTTTTTGAACCCTTAGAGTATATATATTTGTAGCCTTAACTTCAGTTTTCTAAATCAAGTGGTCTTGGTGTAATGGTAAGAAGATGAGACTTGGGTGCACCACATTCAGGGTTTGATCCACCTATTTTATATTTTCCACTTGACCACCCTAAAGAATTGCCGATGAAACGGAACGTGCACGTGAACTATTGTAGTTTTGAAGTTTAGAAAGCCGATGAGATACCATGTGTCGGAAAAAAAACTTCAGTTTTCTACCTCTCTTTATATAATAACATTTAAAATATATACTCTATGTTTTGTATTTATCGTTGATTTCCAAATGGTTGGTGGAATCCAGTTTACTATGGAAAACCAATAGCTGTAAAAGATAGATAAATTATTAAATTATATTGTCGGGCTGGTAGAATATTACCACGTAATCTAGCTAAATGCCTAAAACTACAAATTTCAACGATATTTAAAATTAATGTTTAATAGAATTTTATTTCTAATTTTGAACAAAACTTGTGGTTTGTCGTCAAGAAGTATATGCAAGACTTGCTATTTTATGATATGACTAGGAAAATACCCGCGCTACGCAGCGGGTTATTTTTCAAAATTCTTTTTAAGATTTTTTTGTAAAAGTAAACATGTAATGTAATATTTTAAGATTTGACCGTAAAAATTTAGATAAAGAGATAAAAAAGAATTTTGAAAACCCCTTTTTCTTAAAAAAAAAAAAAAAGAAAACAGACCAAACTTTCCCAAAGGCAAAACTACTTCTTGTCCAATAACTTTTTTCCAAAGATCTTTGTGACTGATCAAGATATGATGTATTTTATAGCAGAGACAGTAAAAACATATGAAATGTTCATACGCATTGTACTCATATGAGACACGGAGACGATGATATGTGTTTTGGTATTTCTTCTTAATCTTTCTGAAGTACAAAATCGCTGGTCTTTGCACGTCGTTCACTGTAAACCCTAAATATAGCATAATGATTATAGACATGGCTGCTCTGTTTTCTTATTGTCTTGTTTGATTCTTTATATATCCACCTTTATATACGTGAATCAGACACCATTAGTTTTAAAAATATATCCTTCTTCTGGCTTAGTGAGTCCAAAAATATAAAGAAATAAGATTTTTAGAACAACATAGGTGACTCTTAGAATGTAACCACTGAATCTAAAATCCAAATGTAATCAAATTTCAGGTAGACTTATGCAAAGAATCACATGGAGTTCCATGTCTACCTTAAACAGTTAATGTCCGATCTCTAGCGGCAGATGCTACAGTAACCTTGTCTGCACCTGGATGGAAAAATGAACCCACAAAGATAAAGTAGAAGATTTAAGGAAGTGATAGATGAGCAGAAAACGTGAAATCTTTCTTTGTTAATACTACTTGCTAGTGAAGAAGAGGCATAATATATATATTTATCATGCTATAATCATACCTTGGGAGTTAACAAAAGCAACAGAGGAGATTGACCCATTATGGCCTTCTAAAATGTGTGTACACGATTCAGCAAAGCTCCGTATCCTTATCAAAAGAAAAAACTTAGAAATCTAAGATTCTTGCAAATGTTGACAACACTACAAAAAGATAGAAGATAAAAAAATGCATACACGACATAAGTTTTTCTTCAAAATAGAAGAAATTTTTTAAAATATAAGATTCTTGCAGACGTTGACAGCAATACAAAAAGAAACAGAAGAGATGCATACATGAAAATATGATACACAAAATGATTCTAATGATTACTTTACTATACCGTCATAGCAGCCAGTCGGAATGAACCTGAAAATGAAAACAATAAGATCATGAGAACCACTTACCAACGTCAGCCTAGAAATGATTTGAGCGAGATGTGATAACTCGGGGACTCCAAACGTAAACATGTGGTCCATAATGTCTTCAAAACTTCATGAGCCATTAAATATGGACTTCCTACAATCTCTGTGAACTTATCTCCTGCAATAAAAAAAAAATCACCCCAATTTCAGATATATAAATCAGTTTACATAAGCAATATATTCAGAGGATAACCATTGTAACGATATGATACAAATATCCCAAAACTATAATTGTCCACTGAGTCATAGATATCAATTGTTTTACCAGGTTTGAAGAAGACAGTCAATCCGAAATCAATGGCATTTAACGCAAAATTTTCCTTTTTGTTTAGCGAGCTAGAAATTCTCCGGTTTCAAATCTCGATGCACAACTCCACTAAATTACACATCATCACGACCTCATCAATCATTCTCGCAAGGACGGCAGCCGCACGCTCCGTGCAATGTCCTCTGGCGACAATACAATAGATTTGTTAAGACAAAGATTAACGACCAAGTGATGATGAATCGATTCAGCGTATCACGATTGTACCTTTCGGAGACACGCTAGTCTGGACATTGACTCTATATGCTTGGCCTCACGTTGAGACAACGGCTTGCAAGTTTTTTTCCCAGAATTCGATCAGCCTAAGAGAGACAGAGATTAAGAATTAATTAGTATTCCTAAAAATTGGACAAATTCAACAAAAAATTAGCAGAGATTTCATTTTTTTTGTTCTGACCTGAGACCAGTAAAAGATCCAGATGCTGCAGATCTCATGAGTTAGTCGTGGCTCGGACAGAATCTCAACCCATCTATTAACAAACCGGTCTTGTATGTGAGTAAACATAAAAAGAACAGCATCGAAGCGAATATTGGCGTATATGAATTCAATAGGAGATTGAACCCTAAGGAAGGTGGAGCGCCAATTGTTTGAGGGAGAAAGGATCCATCTCGTCTACAACAAAGAAGATTGATTGCCATTTTAATGAGATACGAAGCGATTTTTTAACTAATTTACTTTGTAAACCTGCTGATGTGGCGAAATTCTGGAGAAAATATACAGCAAACGTGGAAGAAAGTTATGTTTTTATTGGTTTTCACAATATTTTTAGTAATTGAGGTGTCATGCTCTCAAGACTTAAAAATGCTGAGGTGTCATCTCTAGGAGAGACACTTCAACTATTATAGTAATGATTAGACTTCTTCCTTTTTTTTTTTTGGTCAAAAGACTTCTTCCTTTAATACTGCCTTTTATAAAAGACTTTCGGGGAAACAAGAATTCTCCATCACTACAGACTGTCTCTCGACACAATTTTAAAGCCCATAAAATATGAGAGGACAGTTTTTTCTTCTTTTTTTGTCAGATCCAATAATGATGAACCTTTGTTTAGTTGGATTGATGATAAATATTTTTATATAGGCCCAACTACCATATATTTTTAAGAGTGGAAATAGTGTTAGAGTATCTCCAACCCAAACACCAAATTTGGTATATAAAAAAAAACATTAAATTTAGTGTTTTGGTATCTCAACTTTTTTTCCCTATCTCATACTAAAAAAAATATTTTATATTATTAAATTTAAGATTTTGTTTGTTTTTAAAAGTTTTGATAAATACTAATCATTTTTATAAATAATTAACAATAAGTAAAATATAAGATTTTACGCAATACTATAACTTGATTAGTCGAGTCGTAAATGGGTTTTTCGAGTATTATCTTATTATTTAAATTTATATTTTTTTCTTTAAAAATTATCTAGTCCTTAAAAAACATTAAGTTCTTATGTTTGAATTTATGTTTGTTTGGTTTTGATTTGTATTTTTTGTTTTAACTGAAGTTTATTATGTATTTTTAATCTTAATTATTTTTCATATTGATTTAAATATTTTTGCAAATTAATAGTTTATATTAATTAAGATTTAAATTATTAATAAAATAAAAGGATTCAAAACATATTATGGTATCTTTAATTTTAGTTATATATTATTATTAATTAAACATCATACACTCATATTATAAATTAAATAATATAATAAAATAATATTATTTTTAATCTTTTGTGAATAGTGTCACACCAAATTTGGTGCGACACTATTCACAAAACACTAAATTTTTGCTTTTGCCGTTAGATATGCAGTTGCATTGGAGAAGATTAACACCATTATTTGGTGTTTTGCAGTTCGATTGGAGCTGCTCTTAGAAAAATACAACAGGTTGGAAAGTAGTATTTCTTTAGCTCCCACATTTTTCTTCTTGATAGTTACTGATAGAGACCGAAGCTAAGATATCAAGTTAATTCGGGTAAGAGATCCTCCAGAAACTCTGACTGTCAAGCTGGAGAACTCTTGACAAGATCAATATTAAGCGTAGGCGATGCAGTCATCGACTAAGACTAGGGGTTCGAGAGTATACCTCTAAAGGAAAGCTCTTTGAAAACTTGCAAAGCTTTATATTTAGATTTTATTGATTTTCAAAAGCAAGAATGAAAGACAAAAGACTTATCGAATCATATTTATACTAAGAGTACTGAATCTTAAAGCAAGAAGGATAACAAAAACCTACCAAAGATACTAAAGTGCACCTTTTAAAAACATTTCTCTAAAAAAAATTATAAAGTTAGAATTGTAAGTGTTGTGATGAATCGAAGAAGAAGAGGTGAAAAGAAAATATTCATTTATCTTGTTGCGAATTCTGTTACAGTCACTCTATATAGTAGAATGTTTCGGTTTAGGAAACAAAGCTAATTACAAATCAATGTAACTAAACCGGACTCAATTTTTACTTAAACCCTTACTTTAGTATTAGTGATAGATATAATTTAGGGATATACGTACAAACAATTACACATATATATAGTTAAGTCTTATCAAACATGATACTAAAATTAAAATCAAAACATTTAGGGTTCTGAGAGTTACTTTGAAGTTGTTTTTTGTTGGAAGTCGGTTTTTGTTTTGTGTAAATACAGTCAGAAGTTGAATACGATATCAAGAAAAGGTCAACTCTCTCTCTGACCCACTTCCCCATGACCCCATGATGAACAATTGGCTCTCTCCTCTTCGTGTTTCCGGCCTGAATTCTCCGCCTCTCACCGTCGGTGAGAGTCCCCTCCCTGACCCTCCACCCCTTGTCCCTCTTGACCCACTAGATTCATCCTCCTCCTTATCCCTCACAAACTTCCCGCCCCTTTCATCCTCCCCTTCTTCTACATTCTCTTGTTCTACCAAGCTGCAAACTGCTCTGTTAAAAGAGCCAGCAGCTCTGGTTACTCTGCCTAAAGATGTTTCTTCTTTGACTGCCTTGCCTAAGCATGTCTCTGTCTTGTCCTCGGCAAAAACTATTGATTCCAGAAAATCTGGATCTAAGGTTACTGTTCAAGAAACCTTTACTGTTCTACAACCTAAAAGTTCTCCTTCATTGCAAACCAACAAAGCTTCAGCCCCTTCAATCCCTTACATTACTGTGGTAAATCATGTTGTCTCTAGCTCAACCCATCCTCAATCAAATTTGGTAAAAAATGGCCTTAGAAGATTATCAATACCTATTTCTAAGGCCAGCCAGTCAACATCGGTACCAACCCTTGTTGAAAGAATAAGGATTTTTGAAGATAGATCACTTACTAGACTTGCGCCTACTGTAATGTCTGATACTGGTAGACCGCATGTACTAATTCTTGATGAAGTCTTCAAGAGAGGAGCTGAAATCCACAAAGACTTCATTGTCTGCTATTTCAATGGTCGTCCTCCACCCTACAATTAAATTCAGAGTGTCATCAATCATATGTGGGGTAAGAAAGGAAAGGTTGAAATCCATAATAACCCTCTCACAAGGTCAATGATAGTTCGAATTTCAAGTGAGTTCTTATGTCAAAAGATCCTAGAGAAAGGTATATGGTATGTGGGGGATTCTATGTTTCACACTATATGCCATGGACTTCATCCCATTCCTCTGACCAACCACCGCTTACTTCTATCAATATTTGGGACCATTTTACTGGAATTCCATTAGACTTGAGGCACCAGGAGGGTCTGAGTCTAGTTGCTGGGCTAGTGGGAGATCCTAGAGAAACATATGAGTTCACAAAAATCTTGGTAAGCTTATCTCTCTCACATGTCAAAGTTGAAGTGAACTTAACTAAGCCTCTACCGGATGTTGTGGAGTTTGAAAGACAAAGTGGTGAAGTTTTGGAGGTAATGGTTACTTACCCTTGGCTGCCAAATACTTGTTCCCACTGCAAAGAATTGGGGCATTTGGCCAAGAACTGTTTGCTTCTACTTGTGCCACCGAAAGTTCCACAACATGTTAAGAAGGTTAAACAGCTGGCAGCTAAAACCATTTCAACACCTGAAAAAATCACAGTCAGCAGAGATTTAGATTTACCTGATGTGGAACTAGAAGAGACAGGGAAGTCGTCAGTCTCTTCTCTACCTGGTTCTAATTTAGATAATGGTTCTGCTGAGATCTTAAGCTTTACACAATCTCCTTCTAAGGTTGTGTCTCTTTTGGCTCTTCTTTCTCCTTCTAAATCCTTTCAGAAACTCTCTACTAAACTTTCCATCCACTTAAATCCTCCATTTTCCTCTGTTCGTTCAGCTCTTTCGGTTGAACTAACTCCGTCGCTCTTGACCTCAAACTTGTCCTCTGTTCCAGTAAAAAAAATGATTATTCTCAGATCCATATTTTCTAAATCATCCAGATCGTAACCCTTCTTTTTCAAACTCTCTTCCTTCCACACATATCCTCTCTTCTAACTCTTTTTTTGCCTCCTATTAATAAATCTCTTGAAATTTCGGTTCCTTTTAACTCTCCATATATAAGAGAGTCTTATATACCCTCCCAAGGACTAAAAAACCCCTTTTTGGAATATATGTGGTTTAAATGACCCGGATAAGAACCACCCATTTTATCAATGGCTTAATAGCCATAAACCTATATTTGGATCAATCCTAGAAACTCATATAAAAATCTCAGCCTGAACCAGTTAATGACTAAACTCTGTCTTGGATGGAACTTTGCAACTAATCACTTACATGATGATGATGGAAGAATCATAGTAATATGGCGAGCTCCAGCTATTGTCATTTTCATGCACCAAACAAGACAAACAATGACCTGTGAAGTAAGGTTTTTAGTAATTGAAAAGTTTGTATACACTGTTGTATACGCATCTAATTTGCGAGCTGAGAGGGTGGATCTATGGGTGGAGTTGATGAATATGTTGGGAATGTCCTGAATTCACACTTGTAATCACTCTAGAGATAGTTGTGTTGTCGAGATTAGACATTCGTATGATACTGGGTAATCATAACGCTTTGCTAGAAGCCACTTATGATCCATGAGTTTAGAACTCATTGCTAGTGTTATATGATCCTACAGGGTCACACACCTAAGCAAACTGGACATAGTATATGAGGTTGATCATTAATGTAATGATCTGGTAAATGCATATTTGATATGTATTCAATATCGAGTTTCTGAGGCAGTGTCGATCGACACAACGAGTGCATCGATCGACACTGATCGCGGATGACTTAATTAACTTCGGTTTAATCTTTGGTTAATCGGGTCATGGTATAAGTCAACATATATAAGATACATGGTCGACTTTTACAGAGATCTAAACCTAATTCACAACCACAGAAAGAAACAGAAAAACCTCTTGAGAGATCTCATCTCTAACGGCACTAGCATCCCGTCTGTTCCAGTTTGTGTGCGTGTGGATACCAGTAGAGGCACATCATTTGAGGTGCTTTAAGATCTCGATTACTTGCAAACCTTCCGCTGCTAATCACCAGATAATCTCGAGATCCCAATGATTCAATTACATGAGCCCCAAGATCCTAGGCTTGGAATTTATACCTAGGGTTGCTAATCTGATTAGGAACTGCTAGAAATTCTTAGTATCAGAGCCTTAGGGTTCTATTGAATCAGTAGCATGTTGATTAGATTAGTTGAATCTGAATCTCTGTATGGTTGATACAAGCATGTTAAAACTCGTTTTAATCAAAGTAATCTAGTTTAGGTTTTTTGCTTGAAAATGATTAGGGTTTATCGCACTGTGTCGATCGATGCCAATCCGGTGTCGATCGACACATAAGGATAACCCGAATAAAATTTAGGTTTAACCTAACTGTGACGATCGACACAAGAGTTGTGTCGGTCGACACAGACTTCACGGTCAGATTAATCGATTCAATTGGATTGGACCAGTTATCTAGCTTGGTTAGACCACAAAAACGGTTTATTGCGATTGAGTTGATAAGGTTAGCATCGATCGACATTAATGTAACCAGACTCACACCTCGTACCATCCTGTTCATTGCTCGGCTCCGACCTTAAGATCAGTAAAGAATCATTTCGTCCTCATTTTATATTTACATTTCACCCTGTAGTTCAGACATTCCAGATCAGAGCCCGTAATATTGACTAGGTCGGATTTCTGTAACAACAATTGGCGCTGTCTGTGGGGACGAGATAAACTTCTTCACGATCCAAAACGAAACCGAGATGACAGGATCTTACTCTAACCAATATGAACAAGCTCCGAGCCCTCCTTCCCGAAGTCCGCCAGCCCAGAACCCGAACTCGCTAAGCTCGTTAGACAAGATACCGCCAGCCCTTCCCAGCGATGCTCGAAGCAATAACATCCGTTCCAACCAACCCTACGAAGAAGGACAGAGTACACCATTTACAGTACGGATAACCAGCACGCCAGTCAGACCCCTTGAGGGAATCAAGCTGCCAATTTACGAAGGAACCTCGGATCCACGCCAATACCTGACGACCTTCAACACCGCACTATTGCAGACACGGCTCCCCCCGGAGGAGCGCGATGCCGGCTACTGCCGACTCTTCATCGAAAGGCTAGGTGGCGTGACACTTGATTGGTTCCTATCTCTGAAAGTGCACTCCATCGATAGTTACCAGAAACTAACAAACGCTTTCCTTCAGCACCACACCGCGATCAGCCAAGAAGACACTCCCGATAACGATATCTGGACTATAAGACAAGGTCCGAAAGAATCCCTCAGATCGTACATCAACAGATTCGAAGCCGCCATCCCGGAACTCAAACGACAGACGAGGAAGGACTATCAGCGTTACGACACGGGCTCTGGCATGGATCGCCTCTCCGATGAGAGCTAACAATGAATAAGGCATGGACCCTTGAAGATGCCCTCCACCGAGCGTCAGTCCTCGTCGCGCTGGAAGAAAAAAGAAATTCGCTAATGGAAAGGTTCTCCCTGACTAAAAATCTAAAAGAGCACACACAAAAATCCCTCGGCGAGAAAAGGAGAAGGTCGGGAACTTACCACGGCCTCATTCAGCAACACCGATCACAGGTCAAACCCCCACGGGCTGACGATCAGGATAGGCTCTTCTGCAGTTTCCACCAACGATCCGGACATAACACCGCCGAATGCCGACACCTGCGAAGCCTTCTACTCAGCAAGTATCAGGACGAAGCGGCAACTTCAGCCAGCCAAAACGCGCCGGCAGCAGCCCGCGAGGAACTAGAAATGGGGGAACAACCCGCATATAAGGAAGGGCAATCAGAGCGACCTGGTCGACATTGGAAGGAACAGGAGGCAGCAACCGAGATATGGCCAAAACAAACTCGCCGCAGGACCACGACGAAATCGGCGCAGCAAGTGAACAAACTCCAGACAGTTCAGAACAATCATCACGAGGGCACATTCAAAACATGACCGCAAGAGGACGAGCAAACACAGCCCTCGCGATAAAACCGGGAAGCGGTAAAAGGACAACTCCTATCACAGAAAACCAAGCAAACCCCGAGACAGAGCACAATAACTCACTCGTCGTCGAATTCGGCCCTAGCGGGCAGGGGACCGTCAAAATCATGCCAGATCCAAACAACTCCGCCAACCTCACTTTTCGGAGAACCCTGCAAACATCGGGACCAGCAAGATTTTCGAACGGCCGCAGTAGCAACGCGATTAGGACATTCGAGTCGCCCGGACGCATCGAGCAGGAGGCAACAACAGGCAATGCAAGGGAAAATTAAACGACGAGCAAAGGAAACGCATCAGTCAGCTCGGAACACTCCAGCAGCCTCTAGAGGAGGAACCACCAGACCCCGACCAACTAAGGTGAAAATAGACCCTCTCTACTATCATGCGAATGTAATAACCAAAAAGAACTACGTCCGGCTTGATATCTCTTCGGAGAATACGTAGGCAACCCGTGTAAGGTGCAACCACTTTTATAATCCTCAATGTCAAAATTTTCATACACTGTCATAAAAACTAACCTACAAACAACTAACAATCGACATTCTGGCCAAATGATCGATCAAACACGTGTCCCATGCACATCGACATATTGCGTCACATTTTCCGTAAGCCGGACCCTGACCCCGCACAGGTCCCTAGGAAAAGTTTTGTAAGCCGAACCTCCTTCGCACAACTATGTCCAGGGGCCTCACAGGATAAGCCGAGCACGTACTCGCACCTAGATAACTTTATGGATGACGAGATAAACCGAGCCTAAGCTCGCACTCACAAACATCCGTGTATAGATGGGCAAGCACCGTTTCCATTCAGGAAAATCAAAAACAGGATAAGCCGAGCACGTACTCGCGCCTAAAATTTGATCTTGCCCAAAGCCGAGAAGCGACTCGCAAAAAGACAAAAATCACGCGGAAAGGATAACAACGCATCTCCTTTTCTTTCTAATATTATTCTCACTCAAATTACAAAAAACAAACCAAAGCAAATGCTAAAAAAAAACGACCTCGCCCAAACAAGGGATCGCGTCTCCTATAAAAAAAGAAGAGAACCACAGTTACGGCGAAGGAACAAAAACTTTGCAATAAACAGCACGTGGAAAGAAAAGAAAGTCGGCCCGATTCTGGCTCAATACTAAGATCAATAACACATCGGCGTCATTCTGGAACCTACAAATATAAGAAAGCATCAAAATCACCCTGCTGCCTAGGGTTGGGCAAAAAACCTGGAACCGAAATACCGAACCGAACCCGAACCGAAAAAGAGAAACCGAACCCGAACCCGAACCGACAAAATATCCGAATGGGTCCTAAACCTCTATACCCGAAGAACCGAAACCGTACCCGACCCGAACCGAGAACCGAATGGGTACCCGAAATATCCGAACTACAATTATATATCCAAAATATTAATTATATTTAGACTTAACATAACATAATTATTTAAAACTATAATTACAAACTCATATATATATTGGTTAGTTTTAGATCAAAATAGCTAAAATACCCAAAATAAATGAAATATACGAAATTTCTTGCTATATTTGTCTCATTTTAACAATTTTTTGTTCAAATTAACCAATTTTTATTTTTGTTTTATGATTTTATGGGTACCCGGACCCGAACCGAACCCGAATGGAACCGAACCGAACCCGAACCGAAATTATAAAATACCCGAATGGATCTTATATGTCTAGACCCGTAAACCCGAAAACCCGAAAGACCCGAACCGAACCCGAACGGGTACCCGAACGCCCAGGCCTATCTGCCACACCAACTTGCAGCTTCACAACCTTAAACCTAACTAAACACGGTGGCTCGCAAGCGAGAATGATATTTCATGGTTTTTACCGATTTTATGCCATGATATAAGTGTGTTTTAGAGTCTATTTGTGTCTCTTTAGAGTCTTTTGCAGGTTTTATTAGGTACACGTACGTTTGGAGCTAATGTGGTGATTATGGAGCTTATTGGAGCATTTTGGAGATTTGGTCCGAGAGATAGAACTCACTGTCCAGTTTTGGGATCTGCATCGATCGACGCACACCTGCATCGGTCGATGCACTACGCGAATGGGCCAAACTCGCCGAGTTAATGAAGTTATGAGAATTTGCAGAAGTGCCAAGAAGTTTCAGATATTTACACAGAAGCCCCAAGTCGTGTTTTAGCTATTTAATTAGGTTTTTAACTATACGCTTACATACGCTATCATAACTTAGAGCAGAGAGTTTTTAGAGCTTTTGGGGCTGATCTGATCCTGTACTACATTCGTTTTGGAGAAGTTTTCGAACCCCTTTATTATTCTAATCTCTTTTATGATTGCTATTTATTCATTGATTATGTTTACATCATCCATGTCTGAGTAGTTTCATAGTTAGGTTTAGGGTTTCTCATATGGATTTCATGACTTGCTAGATATAATTAATTCAGTTAAGGATTCACATCAATAGATGTTCTTCAAACTAAATTGTGTTTAATGCTAGTTCTAACCTGATCAATTAGAATCTAGACCTTAGGTTGCTAAATACGACACGACAGTGTGGTTTAGAATCTGAACTATTTAGGTTGAGCAATTTAATTACTCGCAAAGGAATTTGGTTTAATTAGATTGTGAACATACCAAACTTGGAATTTAAAGCTGGTTTAATCTGTTAGTAATTGCAAAGGAATTTGGATTACTGCACTTAGACTTAGAGAATTCTCGCAAAGGAATTTGGTTAATTCTATATTTGTGTTTTGAGTTCTAGAACTGAGTTTAATTAGATCCTGACTGATTGATTTATCTGCTTGTCTGATTTCCTGAGAACGCCCTAGACTTAGCGCTTTTAGTTTATTGATTTCAAACAATAACCTGCTACTGATTTACATTCCTGCTCGCTTTTAGTTAATAGAATACAATTTGCTTCTTGTTTTCTCCTAGTTTTAATCTCTTTAAGTTCTTAGTTCTATCGTGCCTAGAGTCCTCGTGGATTCGATCCCTAAGTACTACAATTAATTTACTGTGCACTTGCAGTTAGTATAGGGTAAAACTAGACACCTATCAGAGAACACGTACCATCTCGTTCAAAACAAAAGAGAAATAGAAACAATCTCCGAAGCAGCACAGCGTTCACCAACGCAACCTTAAATATAACGAGCGCCAAGTAATAAGTAAGCACACATACAAAAGAGAGGTGTTTCATCCGCGGAACACAACCGCCAAAGGCTAATACTTCAAAAAAAAAGAGAAGAGAAGGAAAAGGGACCACGAGCTAAGCCGCACCGCGTGATCAACCCAAAGATCCCACCCCCTCAGGAATGGTCGCGTCCCCAGCAGACGAGGTGCCCACCTTACCAGTGCGCACCACACCATGGAAAATGGCATTATCAGCAGCAAATGGCAAAGCAAACAAATCATAGGAACAAGGTACAACAGGCTTCAACGCTTCAACCTGTTGACGAAGCAAGGGATCATCGAGCTCAAGTTGAGCAGTCAGCACGAAAGGGATAGAGATCCCCTTTTCAGCCAACAGTCGGTATGCACCAAGAACGGAAACCACCTGGTTGAGGAGAAGAAGCTTCTCAACATAAAGCTCTTCTCGCTCCCTCTCCGACCTCAGCTTCGCAAAATGATCGGCAAACACCTTACGACGAACCTTACGCTCAAATATAAGACGCTCGTCAAACGAGGTTTTCAGCTCGTCACAACGAGAATTCAGACGATTAGATTCCAATCTCAGGCGGTCGACCTCGCAACGCTCGTCATCATTCGCAGCTACGGAGTCTGCAATCCTCTTCTCAAGGTTCACTACACCCGCTTCGCGAGCGCCAGAGCAGCCACAGACGCCTCAGCTTCCTTGAGCAATCCACGAGCAGCTTCCAAATCACCAGCCACGTCACGCAACTCGTCAATTTGCTCTCTGAGAGCGCCAGCCGTTAACCCGGAGTTTCCCATGTCTTGCTCGTAGCAATCTCTGAGCTGATTAAAATCACCAGTCGTCTGCAACAAAGAAACACAAGAAACGATCAGCCTAAGACACGGCCAAATAGGATAACAACAAAAATCAATAAACTCACGTTCATAACACGATGACTAAAGTCATCATGAAGATCAGGCCTAAGCATCTCATCAACAGGAATCAGTTTCCGCGGAGGCTTCACTGCGATAAGTTGAAGAAGTTTGGCACAAGACCGTTTGTCCTCTAACAAAGGACTCGCCCCCGTATGATAATATGACCAAGAAAAATCCATCGGGTCAGGCTCCCGACCACCAAATTCTCCCCTCGAAAGATCGACCTCCGCCGCCTTAGAACGCAGAACGCCAGAAGCCCTAGGACTGACACGTCCTCCTTCGGGACACGGGGACACCGTCCCTTGAGAACCAAAATCAGGGATGGTAACGTGAACAAGATCAACCTCCCGATCTCATCCGAGGCCAAGGTCAACCCCTTCACCCCGGTTTTCTGCATCTACAGAAGACTGCGCGACAGCTCGCCCAATATCACCTGAATCGATTTCCAGATCAACAACAGGGGGACCACTCGGGGACGCAACATACTCCTCAGAAGAACAACTCGCAATGGGGCACTCGCGGCCCCTACTCGACACCTTGCAACGTTTTCCAGGACGACCGGGGGATGGCGACACATTGGCCGGACGACTAGAGGACACCGGCCCGAGAGAGTCTGACAAGATAATCCCAAAATCAAGAAATAAATGTCATATCTGAATCAATTTTCTGAAAACAAGCCCGGACCTTCGTATCAAAGCGAACTTTCTTTTCCCCGTCTTTTCTAGAAGGCCAAGGTACTGGAAGATGAGCCTTTATCTTCTCCAAATTCTCAGCAAATCCCACAGTCCATAAACCAGAAGGAGAACAATCTACAGAACAAATAAGCAGACAAGCCGCGTAAGCAGCATCAAAAATACTCGGAACAGGAAAGAGAAGAACAAGCAAGGAAGGTAACTACCAGGATTGGTGTTCCAAGCTGAATAAAAGACCCTGTTCACATCGAACGTTAACGAATTATTGATTCACACAAAGAAATATTTTTCCTGCCAACGGTCCGTCTTATTCGGAGGATCAGACACACTCTTCAGACAATGCCTGGGCAAAACCTTCATATAAAAAGTACCAGCGGTGCCTCGATTGACCGTTATCGACGTCAGCCTACAGAAGAAGCCAGTAGACATATCAAAACCCTCGTCAGCCTCCATAATCAAAGCACCCACCATATTACGAATGGCACCGGGATAAAGCTGAGAGATAGCTATCTTCCTCGCTTCACAGTATTCAACCAAGAGTCTCGGAAGAGGGAAGAGCAAGTGGCACTCCGAGAACATACTCTCGTTCAGGCAAACCCATCCAGAAGGAGCATTCCAAGGTTTCTCTGATGGGGACGGCAATCGGTAATCAAGACCAGGAACACGAATATGATCCCGCAAAAGAGCATCCAGTGAATCTCGCTTGCATATAGATGAAGGAATTGGTCGAGCAACTACTGTCTTTCGAGAATCTCCCTCGGCAAACTGCTTCCTTCTCTATCCTCTTTTTCTTCTTAACTTCCGGGGCCACCGACTGAGAACGACCAACAGAGGCAGAAGTACTAGTCACGGGGGTATTACTTCCAGGTTCAACTAAATCATCGATATCACGCTCTAGTTCCAGCGCATCCTCATCAACACCTGAACCCCGTTCTCTGCCTCGCTCAACATCAAGGGGAAAACCTAATTCCTCCTCTTCCGAAAGCGGCGGGAGCGAAAAATCAGAGAACGGTTGACAAGCAATAGGTTTCTTCATCACTGGATTGCCCCAAAACGGACGAAGGGTCCAACTACCACGAAAAATGAAAAACTTCTCGTCGTCACGAGAAAGCCTGAATCGCACAGAACTCACACCCGGTGAACTGGAGGAATCCGAATCACTACTACTAGAAGACAAGTAAAAGGTCGCTCCTGCTCGCATGCCAATTTAAGGAGTCCGATGAAAAAACAAACGCCAGTAATCGAGAAATAAAGGTACAAGAGTGAAGAAGAAGGGCCACGAAATTTGAAGAGACCCAAAGACAATGAGCAGATCTTACGGTAATTTAGAGAGCAGCGCAACCCCAAAAGATATATTGCCCCTACGAAGACACGACTCAAAACAAAATCAATTAGATTTCCTCCTGACTTAAACACTCAAGGAAATTCGCCGAGATCAGCGCCATGACTCGACGAACTGGGGGGGGGACTAATTGTTGGATATGGGTTTAGCACCCATTCATAAGCCCATTGGAAATCTAATTAAGACAACTATGTTAGCTCGGCTCAAGAAGACAAGCCCGCTAAGGAGTCAACAGCCCAAGAAGGAGTCAGCATCCAAGCGCTATAAATAGGACCCTTCACTCTTCATTTAAAGGCAGATTGTAACTTACAAGAGGCCGAGCTACTTCTATAAAGCTCCGACCTCAAGTACTGCTTAGTGAGCACGTCATTCGACGGACTCACACCTCGTACCATCCTATTCATTGCTCGGCTCCGGCCTTAAGATCAATAAAGAATCATTTTGTTCTCATTTTATATTTATATTTTACCCCGTATTTCGAACATTACAGATCGCAGCCCGTTGTGATAACCGAGCTTGTCACAAAGATATCGGAATGCGTCTTGCTCGGGAGTTAACGTGCTCGGGTCCGAAAGGTCAAAGTTTCTCTTAAGGGAGAACCGACTAGGCTCAATGAATTAGAAAGAGGACGCTCGGTGTTAAGTACAGAGAGAGAGTTGCTCGGTAACGAGCGTGCTATATTTAAGTGAAAGCCCGAGCTCGTCGAAAGATGAGCTCGGTTCTTACAATTCGGGAATGTTTAATTCTAGAGAGAGAAAGTAGTAAGAAGTGCATAAATCCCAAAAAGTTACATTAATGTACAGTGACGACTCCTATTTATAGTAAAATACGGTCGTACTTTCTACAGGCCGTTGACTGCTTGTCGAGCTCGTGCGGATGGGCCGTACTCGATGACGAGGTGGGCCGAGCCATACAATCTTTTGGCTGTTAGTGGAGCCGAGTTGACTTGCAGTTGTGGGCCGAGCCGAGCTGAGCCGATATCAGTGGGCTCGGTTTTTACCTGTGCGTTTGGGCTTTTAGCTTGTTGGGCCGAGTTTGCTTCTGTTGGGCCGACCTCTATACAGAGAATAAGTATTGGGCCTTCTAAGTAGATGGGGTGCTAAACCCATATATAACAGTAAGCCCCCCCCCCCAATTCGTCGGTCTTCGTAGTATTTCAAAGTCGGCGGATTTGTAAGTTCTTTAGTTGGTTTAATACCTGTTCGGTGTAGATTAGGTCGGCTCATTTTCCATCTGCTCGTTTTCGTCGCTTCCTAGAGAATCTCAATGGTTTTCTTGGGGAACTGCGGGAAAATGAAGAGTCGCCTTGGGGTAATGATGATGCCTATAACTGCTGAAGATGAAGAGTCGCGTAGGTGTCATCATTGCGCCTGCCTCAATAACTTCCCGTTTTGCTTATAAAAGCCCTGCTTCGCTCTCGCCTTCATTTCATTTCTCTTCCTTCGCAGGTATTTCGCTCTCCCTTCTCTCTAGATTTCACTTTCTCTCTCTAGCTTTTGTTGTTGTATTAGTTATGAGTAGTTCCAATTCGGGATCGTCTTCGGGTCGGGATCTCCATTTGGTAAGATTGTCCGAGGATAATTCTGTTCAGTCGAACTCGTTTGTCTCGCAGCATTCTTCGCCGGGTTTGGAGCGAACAGAGATTATTGTCCAAAGTCCTGAAAGTAGTCGAGTTCGACCTTCTTCTGCTTCGGGTAGTGTGCAAGGTTTTCGGGTTCCATACTTGATAGATTCGGAGGACGACGGTGTTCGTCCTTGGTTGCTCACGTCGGGTAATCACTTGGGTTCTCGTCCGGTCAAGGCGGAAGCCGTGTGTATGGTAGACGAGGCGAGAATCGAAAGAATGGCGCCAGAGCCGAGCATGCCTAAGAAGGCTCGGAAGAAAACAAGTCGGAATGCCAAGGAGTCGGAGAAGAAGAAACGTCCCTTGCGTCCCATTTTTCCGACGAAGTGTTCGGATGATGACTTGAAGTGGTTGTCGGCGAACTGTGCCTCGGGGGGTGCTGGTCGGCTTGAGCTTCGCAAACCCGAGGATCATGAGAGACCATGGGATTGTCCAGAGGGATGGATTTGCCTTTACGATTTCTGGTTCAGGCAAATCCATCTGAGGTTTCCTCTCCCAAAGTTGCTTGTTGCGTATTGCGAGGAGAGGCGGATCACATTGTCTCAACTCTGTCCGGCGGCTGTCCAGAATTTGATCGGGTGTATGATTCTTGATTCTGAATGCGGGGTTGAGATGAATCTCCGGTTCTTTGAAGAGATCTCATCTATATCGACGAATGGCACGACCGTAGGGACTCCCTATGTATGCCTGAGGTCACGCTTCAATCTCAAAGTTGTCATCGGGAAGCTGTCGAAAGTTGATGACTGGCAAGATCGCTATTTCTTCGCTCGGGTTAACTCGGCTTCGGTTCCCGACCCGGAGAGGCCGTATAGGACTGTGTGGAATAATTTTCACGGTAACTTGCTTTGCTTTGCTTGTTCTTTTTGTTGACTAACTCACTTGTTTTCTCTTCTCTTTTTTTGCAGATCGCCATCCTATCACTCTCGCTCAACCGGTTGGTTTCTTAGCAGATCTCAAGAAACTCGTTGCTTGCAGTATTCAGAAATGGCCGGACGTGCACGCTGATCGGATGAAGCGAGCTGTAGAGCGTTTTAACGAAGGTATTTTTTTTAATTTTTGACTTACATTTCTTTTCGGTCTTTGTCTTATCGGGGTTTTACTGCAGGTTGCTGTCTTCGTTCGGTTGAGTCTTTGTCTGAACCTAATAACAGGCCTCTCGTTCCGATCATAAAGAAGAGCAGGAAGAAGAAGAACATGGGTTAAATGGACCTCGAGGTTGTAAACTATGTTGAGGAAAACCTCGCTAGTTGCCAAGAAAATCCTATCGTGGCGCAGGAGAATCCCTCCGAACCACAGGTAAATCCTGTTGACCTGGACCTTAACCGACCATTTTCACCATGGGTTGGGTAGGTTCCCCCTGGAATGATTTTTGTAAACGAGTATCATCGGGATTTGTTTCGTCAGGTGTGTGCCGCGATGGAAGCGGTCGATGCTCAGAAGAAGAAGAGGAAGAAGAAAAAGAGATCGCGAACCGAGAATGCGGTTTCTACCGAGCCGCAGATCGAGGATACGGCTACCGTTGATCCGGGGACTCCTTTTGTCCCTGAAGATGGTCGTGAGACCGAGGAGACCGCTGATGTTCCTTCCTTGGTGAGGAAGAAGAGGAAGACTGTTGCTACCGAGGATCAAACGGTTGACGCCTCCGAGCATACTAATATTGGTGGGATGGATCTGGCAGTTCTTCCCGATGCTGCGGGTACTCAGGTTGGGGGTAATGAAGGACTAAGTGTTGATGAGGCGACTCTTTTGGAGCACCCAGATGATGATCAAGCCGCTGACCGAGGTGAAACGGACGGTCAGGAGGAGAACGAGGATTCTGATCCTCGAGCCGAATGGTCTATTCCAGACTTGGATGAAATTGCCGGGCTCACTTTCCTGGGTGGGCCAGGTGAGGGCGTGTTCACGGACTATGGCTTCTCTGTGAGATATGAAGGTTCAAAGCCGCTCCTTCGCGATGGGGAGGCCTGTGCGGATTTGCTTCGGTTGTTAAGAGATAGTCCTCCGAGACCGCTGCCTCCTGTTGGTCACACACACTTTCCCGAGCGCAAAAAGGCAGCGGCCAAGGACTTTATTCGGGTGAGTTTTTTGCTTGTTTTCTTTTTGGTGATTACTTGGTTTTGACCTGGTTTCTTGTTCCAGGGTTTTGCCAATTACAACCTACTTTTTGACGAGTATGAGCAGAGGCAGGTCGATCTCGAGAGGGTGATTAGTAGTCTGAAGAGGGAGCTCGGTAAGGCCGGGAGGTCTATTACCGAGCTTGAAGGGTACCGCGAGGCAGCGGCTGCTGCGGAGGTGCTCCGTTTGTCTCTCAAGGTCGAAGAAGAGAAGGTGTCGACTTTAGAGAAGAAGGTTGCTGATCTTTCCACCGAGAATGCTCGGTTGGATGTCGATTGCTCGAACGCTCGGGCTGAGGCTGACGAATTGATTGTTCGAGTGTCTGACCTGCAGAGTAAGCTTGAATTCGAATGTGCTCGGCTCAGGTCTTCCCGTACGCACAAATTTCTGAAGGAGAGGGAGCGTGTGTCGGGTAAGGCGCAAGCTCAGCTCTCTAAGATCAAGAAAGCCAACGAAGAGAAGGAGCTCGGGAGGAGGACCCAGATACTGATTAATCAGGCTGCTGCAGTTGCGTCAATGCTGGAGGCGCTTGTCAAGGAAGGGTTTGATATTCCCTCCAATAAGATAACCAAGGCTCACTCTGATTTTGCTCGTTTCAAGCAAGAGCTCATCTCAATTCAGTTCACCGATTTAGTTGATGGGGATTTCGTTATGACTCCTCCGAGCAGCCCGGGTCAAGCTGATGAGGAATCCTCGGTGCTCATCTGGGATCAGCATGGCTCGAACCAGGCGATTGTCCCTCCGGAGATGGCGAATGATCTTATTGAGAATGTGGCGGGGAATCCGGCCATTGATCGTTCTGCCGAGGCTTCTTAGATTTAAGCCTTTTCTTCTCCTTTTTTTGTAATCGGATCCATGCCTTGTGCGTGTTGTATTTGTTCGGGATTCTGTTCCATTTTGTGACCGAACATCTCTTTTTTTGAAATATATAAATTTAGACCGTGTTTGTCTATGACTTGCTCGGTTTTTCGCGTACTTAGATTTTCATTCCGCGTTTTTGGCCTATCAGTGCGTTTCGATTTTAGCGAGTGATGTGTTCGGTTTTAAATTAGATAATGAGGAGCGAGCATCGTGCTTGGCTTACCCTGTAGAACAGACCAGGACAGTTGTGCGAAATTGGTTCGGCTTTATGTCGGTCGTCCTTGTGCGGGAACTGGGCCCGGCTTACTTGATTGTGGGGTTCGAGACTATGCTCGTTGTACCACAGGTCGGGTGCGAGTAAGTGCTCGGCTTACCCCTAAGGTCTGATAGTGACATTGTGCGAAAGCTATGTTCGGCTTATTTACTGTCGATCAGCCTTGCGCGAGAGCTTGGCCCGGCTTATAATGTATCGAGCATTTGGCCAGAATGTCGATTTGTTCGGGTGATTGAAACAAGAATTTAACTTAATAAAATTTTATTATTGATATAGCTGAGCCTCGTGAGAGGTTGCCTACGTACCCCGAAAGGGGATCAAGCCGATCATAGTTCACTTTACATATTACTCGAACTCGTGTATAGCGAGCTCGGTTTGGAGCGAAATGCTCGTTTTTTTTTTTTTTTTGAGCGCGATGCTCGGCGTAGTAGTAGTACCTTTTGAGCTTGTTCGCGTTTCACGAATGTGGAATGGCTTCTCCCTTCATCGTTACGAGCTCGTAAACGCCAGGTTTTACTATCTTTGAGACGATGTACGGACCTTCCCAGTTTGCGCCTAGTTTCCCTGCTCGGTATTCCCGTGTGTTTTCGAACACTTTCCGGAGAACAAGGTCACCTTCTGCGAAACGCCGACCCTTAACCTTTTTGTTGTAGTGTCGGGTGATCTGCCGTTGATAGTTCTGGAGACGTAGAAGTGCTTGGTCTCGTAACTCTTCTGCTTGGTCGAGGCAATCGACGATCATGTTGTTGTTAAGTTCTTCGTGCTCGGGCACGATGCTCAGGCGTATTTTCGGGACGCACATCTCGGCTTGAGACATTGCCTCCATTCCATGAGAAAGTGAGAAAGGGGTCTGGCCGGTTGATGTCCTTGGTGTGGTCCGATGAGACCAGAGGACGCCATCGAGCTCGTCGGCCCAGAGGCCTTTCTTGCTCTCCATTGGTTTCTTCAGTCCGTCAATAATCGTTTTGTTGGTCGCCTCGGCCTGCCCGTTTCCTTGTGGGTACCTCGGGGTGGATTTACTCAGACAGATTTTCCATCTTGCGCAGAAACCTTCAAACAGATTGGAAATGAATTGAGATCCGTTATCGGTTACAATCTCGTACGGGACACCGTGGCGACATATTATGTATTTCCAGACGAACTTCTGGACGTCGAGGTTTTTGATTTCCGAGTAGGATTCGGCTTCAACCCACTTGGTGAAGTAATCGGTCATTATCAGGATGAACTTCTTTTGATGCGAGGCCGGTAGGGGTCCGACGATATCCATCGCCCATCTCATGAATGGGTAGGGTGTGGCCGCAGTGGTGAGGAAGTCGGCTGGCTCATGTATGCTCGGCACGTGTCTTTGGCATTTTTCACACTTAGCGACGTACATTTCGCAGTCGGTGATCATGGTCGGCCAAAAGTGCCCGTGACGTTTGATCTTTGCCGCGAGATCTTGGCTGCTGCTGTGGTTACCGCCCGCTCCTTCGTGGGTCTGTTCGGTAACCCATTGTATTTCTTGTCCGTGAATGCATCGGAGGAGAGCTTTTGATGCACTCCAGTGGAATAGCTCGTCTTTCATCATTACGTACTGCGCGCATCGGGCTTTGAGTCTGCGGGCTGCCCATCGATCTTCAGGAACCGTCCCGTTAAGGATGTATTCTCTGATTTCGTTTCTCCAGTTGATGGCCTCGGTTTGCTCGGGATTGCGAACCTTGATGATATCTTCATTGCTTTTATAGGCGTCGTCCAGTCCCTCGTCTTCCTCGGTTACGATCAGTACTTCTTCGTTTGGTGCGATGCTCGGTCGGGCTATGCATTCTACCGGAATGATCCGTCGGAGATCGGGGTCGGATGTCGAAGGCAAGGCGGCCAAAGCATCTGCAGAGGAGTTGTCGCTTCGAGGGATCTTTGTCAGTGTAACTGATCCGATTCGTGCGGTGATCTCTTGGACGAGCTTGAGATATGCGTCCATGCTTTCATTTTTTGCTTCGTATTCTCCATTAAATTGGTTCACCACGAGTTGTGAATCGGCGAAAGCTTCCACCCGTTTCGCCCCCTACTACCTCGGCTAGCCGCAGTCCTGCGAGCAGCGCTTCGTATTCGGCTTCTTTGTTAGATACTGGGAATGCCAGTCGGAAAGATTGCTCTATTAGTTCTCCAGTCGGGGACGTCAGCTTGACGCCTACTCCCGAACCATTTCTTGATGAAGAGCCATCTACGAACAACACCCATTTCTCTTTCGGGGCCTGAGCTTCATTGATAGTGAGCTCGGGTGGTAGTTCGATGAGGAAGTCTGCCAGGACCTGCGCCTTGGCACTTGTTCGGGGTTTGTACTCAATGTCATATTCGCTCAACTCGACTGCCCATTTAGCGATTCTCCCTGACTGGCTCGGGCTATGCAGGATCGTTATGATTGGTTGATTTGTGAGCACGACCACCGAGTGTGATTGAAAATACGGGCGAAGTTTCCTTGCCGAGACAACGACGGCTAGCGCGGGTTTTTCGAGCGTGTTGTAACGCGTCTCGGCGTCGTCGAAGATCTTGCTTATATAACGGCTTCTGGTCACCGCGGTCGTCTCGGACCTGTTGGATCCCTATGGATCTAGGGTTTGATATATTGAATGAAAACCAACCTCGTTCTTACCTTTCTGGCAGCGGAATTGAGATGGTGAACGAGATCAGTGGAGCAACACAAACGCCTTGCCTCTACCAGATACACACGCACGCTTCACTGGAAACGGGATGCTAGTGCCGGATCAACGGGATCGATTCTCTCTGGTGTGTCTAGTGTTTTCTTTCTGAAAACTTGACGGCCTCTATGTTTAGGTCGAACTAAAACGAGTTTATTCGACCTAAACTTGCTTAACGGGCCAGACTCAATTAAGCCATAACCCGAAAAACTTGTTCGGAAAAACCGAACTGTGTCGACCGACACACAAGCTGTGTCGATCGACACAACACCATTAAATCGAATCTTATGTGTATTTCAATACACATAATATGATCATTGCCACAATGATCATTCCCATGTCGTAGCTTCCAGTTCGCTTAGGTGTGTGACCCTATAGGATCATATAATACTGGCAGTAAGTCCACGACCTACAGATTGCAAGAGGCTTCTAGCAAAGCATTGCAAACACCCAGTATTATACGAATGTCTGATCTCGACACACAACTATCACAGGAGTGAGTACAAGTGTGATTTCAGGACACTATCCCAACAATCTCCCACTTGTACCGGAATCACCAATTCCTATAATCTTTTTGTCTCTATATCTCGATTTGGCATAAGGTAAGATTAGTGTCACCCTTATTTAGCCAACATCGTGTTTATCGAACTCCTGATCTCATACTGAACATTACAAACAACTGAACTACAGTTCGTTTGAGTGCGGCCACACATTTTCTCAGTATTCAATCTTCGATAGGCCCTGAGATATTTATCTCCCGTTATACAGGAGGGACAAATTCCATCTTGTTCCATCCCTGTTTCAACGCGTACTTCATGATACACCCGAACAGTGCCGTTATAGCCGCCAGTTACGGGTCGACGTTTGACAAGGTCAAAGTGTACCAATTCATATGCAAGAAAGCATGATGAACTCAGGTCTAAGGACTATACTCTGTAGTCGTAATGAGAATCTCTTATGACACAGATATAACTATCTTGTAGACTTCTCATTTGCGGGTCATGTCCGATCATATGTTCACTAACATATATCTATGTGACTGACTGCGATAATCATATCATTGGCTCCATGAAACTTAGCCAATAGTCACCTCACAATCTAGTCTCTACCGGTTGTTAGTGTCCCAATTCTACAACCTCGACTAGGGACAAAATAATTCATTAACTTATAGGGTTTCATGATCAAGTCCTCAACTTGATGACCTATAATATGTCATAAACTTATTTGGGACCATTATTTAGATCACAATATAAATAATGCTGAAATCAAATTTCATTGAAACACTTCCAAAGAATGTTTACAAGAGCGTCTTATTATAACTTAAAATATAACCAAAAACTCCCACTAGAATCAAGATTACATCATAAGATCTCTAATGCCTACAGCAGTCGTATGACTCTCATGCTTAGGCCTTGGGAGTGACTTGGTCAGAGGATCAGCGACGTTCTCATCTGTCGGAACTCGGCTGATCTTTACATCACCTCTATTGACAATATCACGAATCAAATGATATTTCCTCTCAACGTGTTTGGACTTCTGGTGTGACCTGGGTTCTTTCGCCTGAGCAATGGCTCCATTGTTATCGCAGAATAAAGCCACTGGCTCCAAGATACTAGGAACCACACCAAGTTCAGTCATGAACTTCTTGATCCAAACAGCTTCCTTTGCCGCTCCTGAAGCAGCAACATATTCAGCTTCCGTTGTGGAATCAGCTACGGTATTCTGCTTAGAGCTCTTCCAGCTCACCGCACCGCCATTTAGACAGAAGACAAATCCAGATTGTGATCGGAAATCGTCTCTGTCTGTCTGAAAACTCGCATCAGTGAATCCATTCACCACAAGTTCATCACTTCCTCCATACACAAGGAATTTATCCTTAGTATGTCTCAAATACTTGAGAATATTCTTGACAGATGTCCAGTGTTCCTCACCTGGATCAGATTGGTATCTGCTCGTCATGCTTAACGCGTAAGCTACATCTGGACGAGTGCATAGCATGGCATACATGATAGATCCTATTGCAGAAGCATAAGGAATCCTATTCATGCGTTCTCGCTCAGCAGATGTCGCCGGACACTGCTTCTTGCTGAGACTCATGCCATGAGATATTGGAATGAAGCCCTTCTTGGAATCTTGCATCTTGAATCTGTGCAACACCTTATCAATATAAGTGTCCTGGCACAATCCAATCAGCTTGTTAGTTCTATCTCTGTAGATTCTGATTCCAAGAATGTACGCGGCTTCTCCCATGTCTTTCATGTAAAAACAACTTCCAAGCCAAGTCTTGATAGACTGAAGCAACGGAACGTCATTACCGAGGAGGAGTATGTCATCGACATACAGTACAAGAAACGCAATTTTGCTCCCACTAGTCTTCTTGTATACACATGCTTCCTCTTCGTTCTTGATGAAACCGAATTGTTTTACTGCTTCATCAAAACGAAGATTCCAACTCCGTGATGCTTGCTTCAATCCATAAATGGATTTATGAAGTTTGCATACCTTTCCAGCGTTTTTAGGATCGACAAAACCTTCAGGCTGTGTCATGTACACATCCTCTTCCAGAATACCATTCAGGAATGCGGTTTTGACATCCATCTGCCAAATCTCATAATCATAATGAGCAGCAATCGCTAGAAGAATCCGAATAGATTTAAGCATAGCTACTGGGGAATAGGTTTCATCATAGTCAATACCATGAATTTGTTTGAAACCTTTAGCCACCAATCTCGCTTTGTAAATCTGTACATTGCCATCCACGTCAATCTTCTTCTTGAAGATCCATTTACACTCAATGGCTTTTACACCACTAGGTAAATCGACCAAGGACCATACTTGGTTTTCTGACATGGATGTCATTTCGGATTTAGAGGCTCCAAGCCACTTTTCGGAGTCCGGGCCCATCATTGCTTCCGCAAAGGTCGCTGGTTCGTCACCTTCAATGATCATCAGATCATTTGAATTGGTTACGAGAAATCCATAGTATCTCTCGGGTTCGTGACGGATCCTTCCGGATCTGCGAACTTCAGGCTCCACAGGCGCCGGTTCCACAGAATTTTGTGGATCCAACTGCTGCTCTTCCTCAACAGGTTGAGCAGTTTCCTGTGCATCTTGAATTTCTTCAAGATGTACTTTACTCCCACTGTTTTTCTTAGAGAGAAACTCCCTCTCAAGAAAAGAACAGTCCCGAGCAACAAATACTTTGTTCTCAGATTGGTTGTAAAAGTAGTATGCCTTGGTTTCCCTAGGATAACCAACGAAATAGCATTTATCTGATTTGGGTGCAAGCTTGTCAGAGATCAAACGTTTGACATAAGCTTCACAACCCCAAATCCTCAGGAAAGACAGATTAGGAATTTTCCCAGTCCACAATTCATGTGGTGTCTTATCCACCGATTTAGATGGCACCCTATTTAGTGTAAACGCAGACGTTTCTAGAGCGTATCCCCAAAAGGATAATGGAAGATTAGTATGACTCATCATAGACCGAACCATATCTAATAAGGTTCGATTTCTCCTCTCTGACACTCCATTCCATTGAGGTGTTCCAGGAGGAGTGAGTTGTGAAACAATTCCACACTCGCTCAGATAGTCGCTGAACTCTTGGCTTAAGTATTCTCCTCCGCGATCCGATCGCAGAATTTTGATACTTTTGCCAAGTTGGTTCTGTACTTCATTCTTGAATTCCTTGAATCTATCAAAGGATTATGACTTGTGTCTCATCAAGTAGACATAGCCATACCTACTGAAATCATCAGTGAAGGTAATGAAGTACTTGTAATTTCCTCTGGCAACAGTACTCATCGGCCCACATACATCAGTATGAACAAGGCCCAACAAGCCACTGGCCCTTTCATTTGGTTTGTTGAAAGGGGCTCTAGCCATTTTGCCCACCAAGCAAGATTCGCATTTCTCACATGATTCAAAATCAAATGAGCCCAGAAGCCCATTTCGATGGAGCCTTTGGATGCGTTTCTCATTGATATGGCCCAAACGACAATGCCATAAAAAAGTCGGGTTTTCGTCATTTGACTTAAACCGCTTTGTATTTATGTTAAAGACAGGCATTTCTTGATTTAAAACATATAACCCATTTTCTAATGGGGCGCTACCATAAAATGTACCATCACGATTAAAAGAACAAACTTTATTCTTAACAGCAAAATCAAAACCTTCCAAATCCAAAACGGAAACTGAAATTATGTTTCTGCTTATCGCAGGTACAAAGTAGCAATTATTCAAAGCTAAAATCATGCCCGAAGGTAAAGACAATTCATAGGTGCCTACGGCCAGTGCAGCAACCTTAGCTCCATTCCCGACTCGTAGCTCCACTTGTCCTTTCTTCAGCGTTCTACTGTTTCTTAGTGCCTGCACATCAGTACAAATGTGAGCACCGCAGCCGGTATCCAATACCCACGAAGTAGAACTAGAAGATATAACATTAAGTTCGATAACATAAATACCTGAGTCAGACGCATCATACGTCTTCTTCAGCTTCTTGTAATCTTCCTTGAACTTCTTGCAGTCTCTTTTCCAATGCCCCAACTGCTTGCAGTAGTTGCACTTATCCTCAGCAGAAGGCCCGGATTTGGGCTTGGGCTTGGGCTTGTCTTGACTTTCAGTCTCGACAACCTGGGCCTTTCCCTTATCCTTCTTAGGTTTCTTAAACCTTTTACCCCTTGTACCATCAGGACACTGGGAGTAGCCTTCTTGAGATTTGGTTCTGCTGTCTTCAGCATACCGTGCAACTCAGTCAATGTCTTAGTCATGTTTTGCATGTTGTAGTTCATAATGAACTGATCAAAACACGACGGCAATGACTGCAGAATCATGTCAGTGGCCAGCTCCTGGCTAATGGCACAGTCCAGTTTCCCCAGGTTATCAATGTAACCCATCATTTTAAGGACATGAGGACTTATTGGACTGTCCTTAGCCAGCTTGCAATCCATGAGAGATTTAACCGTCTGGTATCTCTCTGTGCGAGCTTGCTCCTGAAACAAAGCTTTCAGGCTGTTAATCATCTCAATGGGTGACAACACGTTCTCATATTGCTTCTGCAGCTCAGAGTTCATGGTCACCAGCATTAGACAAGTAACATCTTTGACATCCGCTGAATGCTTATCCCAAGCATTCTTTTCTGTCTGCGGAGCATTGGAACGTGGCCTCTCGGTGAGAATTCTTTCAAGGACATATTCCTTGTTCTCTTGCCTGAGAACTATTCTCAGGTTCCGATACCATTCCAAGAAATTAGATCCATTTAACTTGTCCTTCTCAAGGACGGATCTTAGTGAGAAAGTGTTGATGTGATTTGAGACAGACATAGCTGCAATTAAAAGAGGTAAATGTTTTAGTTATAATGCTCAAGGAAATGAGAAATCTTATCTAATAAGAAAACTCACATTGTATTCATAACTATGTTTCCTCATATGAATACAATGAACCAAGATCCTCAGATCACCAAAATTCGAGTGGACGACTCGCCATCACCCAAAATTTAGTCATCCAGGTAAGCAAATCATTGCTAATTGTACCCAGTACAACTCTTGGTCGCAGGTAAGACAATCCATGTCATATCCACTCCGATGTCTCTGGGCCCAGAACTTCTGATGGCCCAGTCAAGTAAACCAATCTCTTCGGTCTTGTGATCATTGACAGTCGCACTGCAAGTCTATCAATGATCACCTGCCTTACTCATGTAGTTGTGGATACCAAGGACTCCAAGACTATCCAATCAGCGACACGAGTCTTGACAGTAGACAAGATCGGGCAAGACATCAAGATCACTTGATATTTAGTTGAGGAAAAGAACCGATTTATCTTGATGCATATCCAATATACATTCAAGGATTTATTTATTTATTTAAAACATTCAGTTTATTTAGTTTAGATTCATCTACAACTTTTAGGATTAAATTGTTCTGGTATATGCAAATATGTAGTCCAACTAGCATGTCTGCGAGCATTGTATCGATCGACGCCAGCCATTGGTATCGATCGATGCAATCAAATTTAAACCGCTCTTCGATAACCGATCTAACCGAATCGAATTTACATAACCAATTCAATCCAATTGAACCAGTTCGGTTTAATAGTCCATGTCGATCGTCACACACTGTGTGTCGATCGATATGACCAAACCAGAACCAATTTGGTTAATCAAAATTAACCGAGCGATCCAACCTGTTCAATCCAATTGAACCGGTCTATCAACCTTCTTTGCCTGTGTTGACCGACACACCCAGTGTATCGATCGACGCAGCAGGAATACGGGTATTCGATCTCAGATCGAAACCCTAAAATTATTTACGGATTTTCGCTCTGTGTCGACCGACACACGCTTTGTGTCGATCGACACCCTGCGATAACCCTAAAATTTTAACGCGTTCAGCCGCGGCGTGTCGACCGACACACGCTTTGTGTCGATCGACACAGTGCGTTTTCATCAATTCTTCGTCTTTTCAAACAGAACAAAACCGAGAATATAACTTGAAAACACGATTTGAACATGCAAAAATCAATTCAACAACATCAGGATTCGAATTAATTTGCATCATATTCAATAGCTAAACCCTAACACGCTCTGATACCACTGTTGGATCCCTATGGATCTAGGGTTTGATATATTGAATGAAAACCAACCTCGTTCTTACCTTTCTGGCAGCGGAATTGAGATGGTGAACGAGATCAGTGGAGCAACACAAACGCCTTGCCTCTACCAGATACACATGCACGCTTCACTGGAAACGGGATGCTAGTGCCGGATCAACGGGATCGATTCTCTCTGGTGTGTCTAGTGTTTTCTTTCTGAAAACTTGACGGCCTCTATGTTTAGGTCGAACTAAAACGAGTTTATTCGACCTAAACTTGCTTAACGGGCCAGACTCAATTAAGCCATAACCCGAAAAACTTGTTCGGAAAAACCGAACTGTGTCGACCGACACACAAGCTGTGTCGATCGACACAACACCATTAAATCGAATCTTATGTGTATTTCAATACACATAATATGATCATTGCCACAATGATCATTCCCATGTCGTAGCTTCCAGTTCGCTTAGGTGTGTGACCCTATAGGATCATATAATACTGGCAGTAAGTCCACGACCTACAGATTGCAAGAGGCTTCTAGCAAAGCATTGCAAACACCCAGTATTATACGAATGTCTGATCTCGACACACAACTATCACAGGAGTGAGTACAAGTGTGATTTCAGGACACTATCCCAACAGGACCAACACGCTGCTTATCGCCGAGATTGACACAGAGATGTATAGATAGAGCGTTTCTCTTTCTTCGGGTTTGGCCAGGATCGGTGGGGTGGATAGGTAAGTTTTTAGTTGTTGGAATGCGTCCTCGCACTTGGCGTCCCATTCGAATTTTTTATTTGCCCGGAGGAGGTTTTAGAATGGTAGGCACTTATTAGTTGATCGTGAGATGAACCTGTTTAAAGCTGCGACTCGGCCGGTCAATCGTGGGACTTCTCGGGTATTCTTCGGAGAAGGGATCTCGGTGATTGCCGTTATCTTTTTCGGGTTCGCTTCGATTCCTCTTCTTGTACATTTGGTCGGGTTCAGCTTCATTCCGTACTTGTTCAGACTTGCGAAACATGTTGCTAGATGGTTGATATGGTCGTCCGCCGAGGTGGATTTGACGAGCATATCGTCAATATAAACTTCCATCGTTTTGCCGAGCTGATCGGCGAACATACGATTGACGAGACGTTGGTACGTGGCGCCTGCATTTTTGAGTCCAAATGGCATGACTTTATAGCAGTAGGTTCCACGGTCGGTGATGAAGGAGGTCTTTTCGTGATCGTCGGGGTGCATCATTATTTGATTGTATCCCGCGAAGGCATCCATAAATGACAGGAGATCGTGTACGGCGGTTGCTTCGACGATCCGGTCGATATGCGGAAGAGGGAAACTATCTTTGGGGCATGCCTTGTTCAGGTCGGTAAAATCCACGCATACTCGCCACTTGCCATTTTTCTTTTTTACCACGACGGGGTTTGCTAACCAGTCCGGGTATTTTACCTCGGTGATTGATCCTGCCTTGGAGAGTCATTCTACCTCGTCGTTGACTGCCTTGGCACGCTCAGGGCCGATCTTTCTTCTTTTCTGCTTAATTGGTTTGAAAATTGGATCGACATGCAGCTCGTGGCATGCGATGGAAGGGTCAATTACGGCCATATCGCTTGTGGTCCAAGCAAAGGTTGTAGCGTTCTCTTTGAGGAATCCCACAAGTTTGCTTCGTAAATCTTCGCGGAGGTCGGCTCCTATTCCCACACAACGTTCGAGACTGCTCTCGTCAATGTTGACTTGAACGACTGCGTCCTTTTGCGGCTGATCGGGAGGTGGAAGCTCAATTCTGGGCTCGGCGACCATATAAGCCTGCGACTTGTGGCGTAGTTTGTGCTCGATACGAAAGCATTCTCGGGAGATCCGTTGATCTCCTCTCAGAGTGAATATTCCGAAAGGAGTGGGAAACTTCACGCACTGGTGATATGTGGATGGGACCGCTTTCATCTCGTGGATCCAGGGAGTTCCGAGAATGACGTTGTAGATAGCTGGTCGGTCGACGACCACAAATTTTATCAACTTGGAGATTCGACCAACGTAGACTGGGAGCTTAATCGTGTCGACCGTGTTGATCGAGTCTCCGGAGAAACCTGTCAAGGGTTTTCTGGACGGCTTTATGCGGTAATTGCTAAGCTCCATCCGTTGTATCGTTTCCCTGAAGATTAGGTCGACTGAACTGTCGGTGTCGACCAAGATTTTCGAGACCTCGCAATCGCCTATCCGCATTGCAATGACGAGCGGATCGTTATGCGGCTTGTCTACCCATTCTTCGTCTTGCTCGGTGAAAGTGATTTCGTTTCCAACTTTGGGTTCATTGACAACGTTCGGCTTCCACTGCTGATGAGCTGTTGCTCGTCGTTCGTACCCCTTGATCGATCGGACCGAATCGTTGACCATTGGCAATCCTCCCATGATCATGTTTATTCTCCTCCTCGGTGGAGGTGTTCCTTCCTTATCCTCTTCGTCACGAGCCCGTTTGTTTGCAGTTGCAGTATTTGCGTCGATCTGCTCGGTCTCTTTAGCGAAAGCTACTTGCTTCTGTCGCTCCTCTTGGACGAGTTTGAAGCGCTCGGCTTCGTTTTTGGCTGTGTCACTTGGTTGATCTGCCTCGGGGGCGGCTTGTTGCGATCCAGGATCAACTTTTTGCCGTCCTTCTGGTAGTCGGCGTAGAGAAGGGCTTGTAGGTTTCTGCAATCCTCGGTGCTGTGACCTCCTCGTTGGTGATATTCGCAAAATGACTTGCTTTTATCGCTTCCTCGGGCGGGTTTGTTCCATGGCTTGCCCTGTGGCTGACCTTGATAGCCTTGGGATGGTCGGTCTTGTTGGAAATTCTGGGGTCGGTCAACTCGCTCTTGTCGGTGACCTTGGTAAGGATGATCCTCGTCTCGTTGATTGTCATGCGATTGATCGCTGATGTAGTACGATGATTTTCCTTTTTTTGAAATTTCTTCCTCTTTGGTTTTCTTGTAGTCATGGTCGTAATGTTGCCGAGGTTCGTATTGATCGGTGCTCTTCTCGACTTTCTCCTTTGATGTCGAACTCTTCGGGCCAAACTTCTTAGCCAGGGTTTCTTTTTCCTCCTCGAGATCGATGAAAATCGACGCTCGGTGGAGGGCGTCCTCGAGCGAGCTCGGCTTGTTCTTTTTTAACTCTTCTCGGAAACTTGATTCGTACCATAGGCCATTTCGGAGAGCAGGTAAACCCTCACTGTCGGTGATTGTGAGCTTAGCAAGTATGCTCTTGAAGCGAGTTATATAAGATCGGAGGCTCTCTTTATGTCCCTGAGTAACAGCCCATAAGTCGGCGTTGGACACTTCCTCCTGTATGTACATCGAATAA